>RJVU01026577.1:13214573-13267907 GCA_003731715.1 Anabarilius grahami
CACTTCCTGATGGCTTTGTGGACAGTGTGCTGACCTCTGGTGCGGTTGCGTACCAAGAATCCTGAGTTCGAATCTAAGCTCTGGGATTTTGACAGCTGTATATTTTTTATCATCAAAGAGAATCGTTACATTTTTTTAAAGAATCGCTACATTTTTCAAAAAGACTCGCTACTTTCTCAAAAGAATCGCTAATTTCTTAAAAAGAATCGCTAATTTTCAAAAATAATCCCTACTTTTCCCCAAAAAGAATCAATAGCCTACTTTCCAAAAAAAGAATCACTACTTTCCCAACTTTCCTAAAAAAGATTTGATTCGCTACTTTCCTAAAAAAGATTTGATACATTTTCAAAAAGAAACACTACTTTCCCCAAAAAGAATCGCTACTTTTCNAAAAAAAAAAAAAAAGAATCGCTACATTTCCAAAAAGAATCGCTACATTTCCAAAAAGAATCGCTACATTTTCAAAAAGAATAGTTACATTTTCAAAAAGAAAATTTCGACAGCTGTATATTTTGCCGTCGGATTCCGTTCTCACATTAGGCTATTTGACAATGTAGATCAAAAGATAAACGATCTGCTGTTCCTTTCAAGGTTTCTTTGGCATTTAGACTAACTGACCCCCCTCCAATAAAACTGTTGATCAGAGGCTGGGAATGCCTTCATTTATTCAACTTCATGGATATTATGCGCGCATGCAAGACCTGTTTGACATTTTTTTTGAAGAGTATTTCATTAGCATGCCTGTAAAAAGCTATTACATATGCACATAATCACAGAGTTGGATAACAATAGTGTTTCCCCCCAAGGATCTCAGAGGTTTGCATTGCATTATAGCATTTATATGCCTGGCAGATGTCCTTACCTTGGGCAATACGAAGTAATTATATGACGCTGCTTATGGCGGCGCTCTTTCCGCGCAATATGATTTCTGTAAGAGGCAGATAATGCGTTACACCATAACCTGATTAGACTTCAAACCTCTCAGTCAGTCAAGATGTAACGTCAATCACTGGAAAATAGCCCTAAAAATGCATATTCTGTCATCATTTACTCACCCTCATGTCGTTCAAAACCTGTAGGCTATGTTTTTTTCCTTCTAAACAAAATATTGTTTTGGATTTAAATATTCTTCAAAATATCTGTGGTATTCTGCGTCCCGTAGAATAAAAATAGCTAGTAATACGGGTTTGTATTTGCAACGACATGAAGGTGACTAAACGATGTCTGAATGTTTATGTTTTGTGTTCCAGAGCTGCCCACTTAGCGGCGCTGTTTGTCTGGTTTTGCGCCTTGACTCTTTGTAATGATCAGTCACACATACACACACAAAAACACATTCCCCGTGGTGAGGCTGATTCAATATTCCACCAGCTGATTTATGCAGAACAATTCTCCACAGGAATGGCTGGAGCCAGGGAGAGGAGGGGGTAAAAACATCTCAAAAAAGACTGTGGTAAAAAATAATTATCTCTGGTGTCACTGTAGCAACAATCTTTGAGGCTGATGTCAATGAAATATTGAACAGCACAATCACTTTGAATGTGATCTGAGGAGGGCTGGCGGTGGGTCAGGCAGAGCCACAGGAGCGCGCTCAGAATGTTCCGGAAACGTGGGCTGAATGCAGAGCGGGTAGCGCACCACTGTCTGCAGTCATTTAATATGTCAAAACACTCCTGCTTCTCCACGTCTGCCAGTTTGGTTTTTCTAAATGAATGTCACGTCTGAGAAAGATATCATTAATATCACATTGAGTTACATCACATTTTGGTGCTCTATCGCATGTTCTTCCATGTTTCTTTGTGTGTGGCGATAGTAGCAGATTGGGGTTTCCTTTTGCTTTGTGTTCTACACGCTTATACAGTGAGTTTGTCTTGGCCTCGTGAGTCGTTGCCAAGTGCGAAGCTGTACGAAAACCAGAGGTTCTCATGCACCGGTAGAAGTCTGATTTCCCTGGGCTGGTGTTTCACTTGCTTAACCGCTCAAAGCAAATTGTCAGCGAAAAGTTTAATTTTAGCATCGTCATCACATTGACTACGACCTTTTAAAGAGATTTGCATAGAAACAGAGGTTGATGACAGAAGATGCATGCAGATGACTGTCTTTGAGGTTACACATTTTGAGGAGGTTCAAAGATGGCCTAACCTGAGGAAAACTTAAAGGATTAGTTCACTTTTAAATACACTTTTCCTGATAAATTTACTCACCCCCATGTCATCCAAGATTTTCATGTCTTTCTTTCGTCAGTCGAAAAGAAATTAAGGTTTTTGAGAAAAACCTTACGGAAAAAAACGAAACTGGCGCCGCGTTCGTTCCATAAGTAGAATAGGGAAGGCGTAGGACATTCAGCGTAAGCGTTATGAAGAATGCGGAAGCGGAAAGTACGTTCAAGGCGATATTTTGTTTATAAAGCATAAACGGTTGTATTTTTTTTCGAAAATGACAGATCGATTCGCTAGATAAGACCCTTATTTCTCATCTGGGATCGTGTAGAACAATTTGAAGCTGCAGTGAAACTAATTATGACCTTCAACTGTTTGGTGCCCACTGAAGTCCAGTATAAGGAGAAAAATCCTGGAATGTTTTCCTCAAAAACCATAATTTCTTTTCGACTGACGAAAGAAAGATCTTGGATGACATGGGGGTGAGTAAATTTATCAGGAAAAGTGTATTTAAAAGTGAACTAATCCTTTAATTCACTGATTCTTGAGATAAGGAACAAAACATGTCCTACACACAAAAACCCTCTTTATGTTAAAAATAAATAAATTCATCAAAATAAAGGAAATCTGGATACTCAGGACATTCATTGATTTAATTTTTTAATTATTTTGTTAGTATTATTTTAAATACATGCTCTATACTTGGAAATACATGTAATTGAACCTGTCCTCAGCATGAGGTAACAATGTGAAATTGCCAAACAAAGTGTTTAAAAATGCAACAAATTCAAAAATACACATTTAAATTGAAAGGCAGCAATCTGTCATATATAAAACAAAACAAAAAGTAAGTCTTGAATTATATTTTCCATAAAAAAAATGCCCATCAAAGTTGTGTCCTCACTTTGCATCAACTCCGTCTGGATTTTTTATAATTCTGAATAAATCAGGCAATATCATCATTATCTTTAACTCTGAGGAGCACTTACTATTGCCTGCTCATTGTGGATCTCCAGCAGGACAACATAGTCCTGGAAATTTTATATATTTTTTTAAATATTTTATACAAACAATGTTGAAGTCTCTGCAGCTCTCACAGCTTAAACATGTCAACTCTGTCATCCCGGTGTAATAGTTTCTGTAAATAGTTGTGGGATAAATCTTGGCATTTTTGTTATGTTTATTAAGGCAGCAACTGAGAAAGAAAAATTTGCTCCACTGTACATCACGTGGATAAGGTGGAAAAAAAATAAAAAATTTGTCAGACAGTTGACAAGTGCTCTCAAAAAGTCAATATAATGTTATTTAATATGTTTTTTGTTTTTTTTGCATATGGGGAATTCTTCTAATGTTGTTTCATGATTCTATTTACATGTACTTTAAATTTGGCCCCAGCAATAGCACCAGTATTTGTCAACTCCGTCAGTATTTAACACCGTCAGGTGAAGGTTTTTGTTAATTTTGAAAGAAATGTCTTATTCTTTCTTTTTTTTCAATTCATTGTGTCAAAATATTAAAACATCGACTGAACTACATGATATCATGTCTGATTTACCTAAGAACATTGGTTATATGTTTAATATTAAAAAGGAGGTTAGAGAATTTAGGAACTGGATTGTTCATAATAACCCTAACCCAAGATTTTTTTTTTTCACTTAGCTCCTTGAACACCATTATTACATAATTGAAGACTTTACAGTTTTTGGATGGATCAAATTAAAATATCATGCTTTTTAATGTGTCTGACGGAGCTGACACAGATTATGTTCCGAACTGAATTAATGTACATTTTTAGAAAAAAACATTTTCAGAAAAACCTGTTCCCTTACATCAGGGGTGGGCAAACTCGGTCCTGGAGGGCCACTGTCCTACAGAGTTTAGCTGCAACCCTGATAAAACTCAACTGCATGTAATCCTGAATACCTTGATTAGCTGGTTCAGGTGTGTTTGATTAGGGTTGAAGCAAAACTCTGCAGGGACAGCGGCCCTCCAGGACCGAGTTTGCTCACCCCTACCTTACATGGTTCATTAGCTGAGACCTTTGTCTACAAATATATAGACAAATAAAAGTTTAAAAATAGTTTTTATTATTTAATAATACATTAACTAAAACGTTTTTGGCCCTTATTTCAAGAATTAGTGAATTGAATATGTAGTGATGTGACCGTTGCAATGTGACTGACAGCAAATCTTTATCGCCTAACTTGCTCTCTCTTTCTCTCTCTCTTCCCTCACTCTCAGTGAAACTGAGCTTATGACACACTTTACTTTGACCAACTTAAGTAGGTCGAAGGAGTTGAGGCGTCCTTGGTGTCTGTCTCAGTTTGCAATGAAGAACAAAACATGAGGTTTCCTTGACTTTCCTATACTGTATTTTCAGTCAGAAACATTTTCTATTCACCATCCTCTCTGCATCTGTGAACATTTTGTGCAGTCAGGTACATATCAACAGGTATCAGGACACTGGTTGTTGTTTTTTTTTGTTTTCTTCTTAATGTATCAACAGTCATTATGGATTCTCTTCTCAAGGGCACAATAATAGTCATAATAATAGTCACAACTCAAAAACATAGGTCACCCTTTTCAAGACTTGAACCTTTTAAGACCAAGGTTTCAGTCCATGATAGGCCTACATGTACAGGGTTTGTGACCATTTATTGAAAAGAATAGGCCTATTCATACAACTACTGTTCGAAAGATTGGGGTTTTTATTAATGTTTTTGAAAATAAGTCTACCAAGGCTGCGTTTATTTGATCAAAAATACAGTAAAAACTGTTTTCTATTTTAATAATATATTTTAAAATAATTTATTCATTTCATGGCATAGCTGCATTTCCAGTACTCAGTGTTTTACATGATCTTTCAAAAATCTTATTTTTAATATGCTTAATTTTAATATGCTGATTTGGTGCTCAAGTGACATTTCTTATTATTAACAGAGCTAAAAAAGTTGTGCTATACTTAATATTTTTGTGGAAACTGTGATACAGGATTATTTGATGAATAGATGGTTTCAAGGAACATTTATTTGACAGCATTTATTCGACTTATGATCACATAAGAGATGAGATATTTCAGTCAACATATTACAAATGCATTTTTTAACAAGTGACAACCTGATGATCTGATTGTAAAGCATTCAACTAAGCAAACATCTACAGCATTTTTTAAATGTACAATTATATTGTGTTATTCACGAAAACACAGAGTTTTTGAATGTTGTTAGTTTACCAGGTTTGTCTAACCAGACATCTTCTCAATACTTGTATAGTGTGTGGGCGCCCTTACGTTCAATACCTCCTGACCACCCCTGCATCTCACTGCAAAGGTTACAGCATGATCTCCCCACAAATTGATTAAAGGAGTGTTTCACTAAGTCACAGTATAGTGCAAACAATCCAGCACCCATCAATAGGAAAGAGTCAGCCAGGTAAACTACTGTGTTCAGGCAGTGCTTTGAACACAGCACGCTTGGCCTTTTCCATTTTCTGTGCCTATTTCTTAACCCCCTGCAGTGTTTCGTTTCTGTTTCTCAGCTATTCACTGTCAATTCTCTTCTTATGTTTTCTTTGTAACACTTCAGACTTATAATGTAAAAATGTACAGAGTAACAGTTCTGGCAGCTGTTGCTTTGAATATTTTATGCTTCATCAGAGATAACAGAGCAGAGCAATAAAACAGTTTAGATCTGCCTCACGATGCATTGATGTACATTCTGATCTGATATTATTAATCATGCTGCGGTATTTTCAGAAAATGTCAACTTTTTACAGCTTTTATTTATTGATTTATTTGCCTGGAAAATCCAGCCTCACCACTGTACCAGCGGATGAGTCTGGTCGGCCATTGAATCAATTCGATTTCTAAGGTGGAGCAAATACGAGCAAACAGGAAGCGGAGTAAACCAATCAGAGAAGGGCGGATATGACCTTAGCAAAGCGACAAGAGAGTCAACAGCAAAAAGTAAATAAACGGCCCCGGGCAAGCACAGTAGTTTTTGGGCAAGCACGGAGAGTAGTTTAACATGGCTAGCGCTAGAGAAAGCGACGTTAATGACTTGTGTCGTTGTTGCAGTAAGAATTTGAGAATACGTGATGTTATTGCCAATAGAAGGCGTTTCTCAATGTCAAGGAAGGATCCTCGGAAGCCAGAATTGAGGATGCTACGTCATCGACATCCGTCAAAGGACTGTTCCAATGTCGAGGATCCTCGGAATTTCAAACAAGGACTGAGTCCTTCGTTCGAAAAATATCCCATACACAGGAAAGGATGCATATGTGTAGCCTTCGCGCTCTCAAATCACCAACAATCCTATTCGCGCAGCTTTGCGATCTTGTTCAAAAATGTTTAAATAAAATGTTGGACGTTAGCGGGCAATATGCTTTCAAATGTAAGTATATTTACGTTACCAAACATTTGTTATAACTGTAGTAAATATGTCAGATAAATAAAGTTTAACGTTTAAATGCCTGTACAAATTACTACCGTATTGATATTATAACTTATACAAATACAAATTACGTTATTGATGGCTAACTGAACCGGACCGTCATTTAACAATTGTTATGCCGTCACCGGCATTTCTTTCATAAATAACTAGTTAAGTTGTCCAAAGTAATTTAACGTTAATATAATACCATTATACCATTCACAGTGTTATTCATAGCTTTCTCGTCTTTTTAAACAGGGACCAAGGAACAAACGGAGGCGTTCATACGTCTCCATGTAGAAAACAAGCAGCTGTTTACCATGGGGTAATGACGCAATGACGTGCACTTGCTAGTCTGTTCCATTTACGTGTTCTCCGAATGCTAAAGAGGAGCCTCGCCTAGCCTCTGAAGGAAGTGACTTGGAAGGACCAGTCCTGCCAAGGAAGTATCCTTGACATTGAGAAACGCCTAGAGATTGCTAATGTGACGTCATCGTGACGTATTCCCAGTGGTGAACGCAAAGCATTTTGGGGATCCGGCACAAACATACAGGTGCCAGACTTCTTTGCATGGAGGGAAGCACGCAGTGTTCAAGATGCCGTCTACCTGCTGTGTTATAAAGTGCAATAGTCGTTCTCACAATAGAAGTGGCTTAAAGCTTAACGGAATATCATTTTATCGTTTTCGAGCTTGGAAAAATGTGTGTGTGAGAGACATCGTATCAGGCCATCAAGCTGTTCAATAAACTGTTTAAACATACAGTCACCCGATCAGTGCTGAGATTCTAGATGGCATAAACAAAGATGTAATGAAACTTGACAAACTGAGGACGGAATCGAAACTGTCTCTGTCTCATCTGCTCGTGCTGGGATCAGCGGCGGCGCGGGCGACACAAACAAACCAAAGAAGCTCTTTAATGCTTTTGTGCTCGCTTGAATGAGATTCGCCATGTATTTCGAACACAATGAAGCGAGAATGGACGAGCACAAGCTTCATTACAGACGCGAGCAGTCTCTGTTTCTCTCAAAACCTCATCCAATATTTAAATGTACACTTCTAATGCATTCTTGTGATCGAATCTTGCCGATTCGCTGGAGTGTTTTTATTTAAAAAGAGGCAGTTAGCTCACGGCTGCTTTAAAAGGCTCGGCTCGCCTCGCCTCATTTATGTGTGTGTGCGTGTGACATTGCATCAGGCCATCAAGCTGTTCAATAAACTGTTTAAAACACACAGTCACCCAATCAATACTGAGATTCTACACGTTTTCACTTAAAAAGGCTAAAAAGAAGCTGCTTTAAGAGACATGCCCTGCGTCCCAATGTCCATACTATCCATCCTAAATAGTATGTGAGATCAAAATAAGTGTGTCCCAAAGCATAGTATGTTGAAAAGAGTGTGCCAAAAGTCCCCGGATGGTCTACTATTTCCGGTAGATTTTTGAAGTGTGGATCCGTGTACACTATAAAGACTAATATTGCCCACAACCCATTGCGCGTTGGACGAGGATTCAGTTCTGTGCCCGGTTGCATGAAACTCCTTAAGTGAGGGTTTCCCTGAGGGAGAAAAAATCCCTGAGGTAAGGGATTTCACTAAGAGCGTTGCAACAAACTTCTTAACTTTCACTAAGGGTACCCTTAACCTTATATTTAAGGGATTTCTTAGCTTAAGGAGTTTCATGCAACCGGGCACAGAACTACAAACACGAGTAAAAAGTGTTAAAAAAAACTACAAAACATGGCGGATATGCGCGATCGACGCTGAGAGGTTTGAGTGACTAATAATCAGTTCAACCTGATAGAAAATATATATTTAATATTATCCGTGTTATTTTTCATCTGCAAATACCAATGTGGACTTTTATAAATATCCGAATGGCCATTCACTTTTAAATGCATCATTATGCATTAATATGAGGAGAGTTCTCCACATGAAAGACCCGCGACTGCAGATCAACGTGCTGCATTTCTCTCCGATACAGTAGAAATTTAACTAAATGAAATGTGGAGGATGTAAGATGATTGACAGGCCAGTTTACGGTGACAGGATGCGACAGAGAGCAAAGACGCGATTGTATGACGTGATAGTATGTCCCAAAGCTTGTCTACTCTTTTGCTACACACTCAAAAGTATGTACTTTTTGTTCACAGAAAGAGTACATACTTTTAGGGCGTAGTATAAGTAGGCGAATTGGGACGCAGCAATGGTCTGCTCTGCTCGATATTGAAGGGACTTTCGCCGCACTAGAGTGACGCTGTTTGCGTCACTGAAATAAACGAATCTGATTGCACGGTACGTTTTGGATTTGACTCGAATCGCGACGGAGGGCAGACTGACCAGACTGATATATCTTGTAGAATCAGAAGATATATATCAGTCTGGCCTTGCCAGGCAATTTATTTATAGTTCTAGTCATTGAATTTTATTAGCTATCCAAGAGCACTGGAACTTTTAACTGTTTGTATCAATCCACTTGTCTGTCTGGGTTTGTGAGTTTCAGAAGAACTGCCAAAAGTTTTGCGTTTCTCAGAAACGTTTGTTAGCACTTATGCCACCAACACACTATATGATTTTAGCCCTGATTTTTTGCTTGCCAACAGTAAATGCTTTCCTGTAGCTCAGTGGTTAGAGCATGGCACTAGCAATGCCAAGGTCATGCTCAGATACAAATGGTTAGTATAATGCAATGTAAGTCGCTTTGGATAAAAGCGTCTGCCAAATGCATAAATGTAAATGTAAATGGAGATTGCAGACAAAAGCCTGAAATCACAGGCAAATCGATTGCTCGTTAAAGGTGCTACAGAGGATGTTTTGTTTTATACATTTTTGCAATATTACTTGAAACTGTCTTTACTAACTGATAAAAGACTATTTATTAGGTGCACTGAAAGGAATATTATTAAGATACATCATCTGTGCACGAGGTAGGGCCTTAAAAACATCAGCCAATTGTTTACGCGATCATTGCGTAAACAATTGGCCCTCTGGCTTGTCAATCACTGCCATGACGTTCCTTGTGAGAGACGCGCGGCTGCGCGCTCCAGTAACTTTCCACACTCCACAGGCGCCGCATGCAATGTTTTTGTCAGGACTCAGGAGACAGGAGTAACAACTGCAGATTATGAGTTCCCTGCGGCGAGTCCGACATAATGAATCCACTAAGTGTGTGCAATCCACTAAGTAAAGTCGCTTGTAAGGCCGATTATGAATGTAAATTGATACTTATGACTGATCGCGCTCAAACGCGTCCAGTCAGAGCCAGTTGCGTTCAGTCTGCGATTACAGTCGATGTTCAAATTCCATGTGAAAGTATATAAATATGCTTCAGGAGCAGGAAACAATCGCTGTATGTTGAGCACAGTCAGAATGTTTTAGCTAGTCGTTAAATGTGTGCCCGGCTTAATAACACAGCGAATGCCGGTGGTAAACACTCGTGTTCCTATACTCGTGCACGAGTTTTGGTAGGCGTTCACTCGAAATGGAGGGGGGTTGTTCTTACGCATGCGCTCATTAAAAAAAATCAGTAAACGAAAAGATCCTCTGTACCACCTTTAACATGAGAGGCAATTGTGTGTGTGAATTTCCAAAAACCTGATCTGAGAGAAGTGCCAATACTTCTCTGATGATGCCTGATAGATATTTAGCAGGTTACCCACACACTACATGATTTTTCCATTCGTGACAGTTAATGGAGATTACATACAAAAGCTTCAAATTGAAGGCAAATCGGTACTCGTTTATGAGTGACATTTGATTATCAAAGACGCTATCTGAGAAAACAGCTTTGAAAGGCGTAATGTATTAGCGGTATGAAATGGAAGTAGCGGTAGTCTTTTCTTCCTTCTTAGTGAAATGGCGAACAAGTAAAAATGTAGCGCTGTATGTGTTGATTTTGTCCATTGCTATTGCTGCAATATCATGTGAGTGACAGTTGTCACCTCGCGCCAGTAAACACATCTAGAGAAGAGAAGATGTCGCAGCAAGAGGGAAGAGAAGTTATTTTGATTACGCGGGAATATGAATAAAAAAATTATGATGTGCACAGACAAATAATTTTCCATAAAAATAATAATGGTCAATTTAGATTTTCTGGTGACTTTAAAGGGTTAGTTCAACCAAAAACGAAAATTCTGTCTTTAATTACTCACCCTCACATTGTTCCACACCCGTAAGACCTTCGTTTATCTTCAGAACACAAATTAAGATATTTTTGATGAAATCTGAAAGGTATATTCTCGTCTATAGACAGCAATTTAACCGACACTTTCAAGGTCCAGAAATGTACTAAAGACATTGTTAAAAAAGTCGACGTGACTGCAGTGGTTCAACCTTAATGTTATAAAGCCGTGAGAATACAAACAAAACAAAAATAATGACTTTACTCAACAATATCTTCTCTTCTGTGTCATTCTTATACGTTGTTTACGTCCAGCGCTTCCAGGTTCTACGTCAGAACGCTGACTCATTATTGGCCGGCTTCTGTGTCAGGATCACACGTCGTGCTGCTCACGTGATTAGCTTTGGCCAATACTGAGCCGGCATTCAGACGTAAACACGGAAGCCTTCACTGTGCTTACTGCTTCACCTGCGTAAGGATAATGACAGGGAAGAGAAGAGATTGTTGAATAAAGTCATTATTAGGTTGAACCACTACAGTCTGTTTTAACGATGTCTTTAGTACCTTTCTGGACCTTGAAAATGTTGGTTAAATTGCTTGTCTGTGGACAAGAATATACCTCTCGGATTTCATCATAAATATCTTAATTTGTGTTCTGAAGATGAACAAAGGACTTATGGGTGTGGAACGACTTGAGGGTGAACTTTTGAGCAAACTAACCCTTTAAGCATATATCTGCTTACAATTCTGAAACACAGCCCTTTGTGTATTGTGGGGATTTCAGTTATTCTTTATCCATGCTACAACATTACACCAGTAGGTGGTGACCAGTGTCCTTNTTCATAAAATGAAGGTTGAACCACTACAGTCTGTTTTAACGATGTCTTTAGTACCTTTCTGGACCTTGAAAATGTTGGTTAAATTGCTTGTCTATGGACAAGAATATACCTCTCGGATTTCATCATAAATATCTTAATTTGTGTTCTGAAGATGAACAAAGGACTTATGGGTGTGGAACGACTTGAGGGTGAACTTTTGAGCAAACTAACCCTTTAAGCATATATCTGCTTACAATTCTGAAACACAGCCCTTTGTGTATTGTGGGGATTTCAGTTATTCTTTATCCATGCTACAACATTACACCAGTAGGTGGTGACCAGTGTCCTTATGCATGAGTCAGTGAATCATTCATTCAACTGATTCGTTAAAATAACACTGATTCATACAGGAATGGACCAAGTCTTTCACTCTGTTGATTTAATTCAGAATTGAACTCTATTAACAAAAATGAAACAAGCGACTTTATGAGCGAGTCATTGAATCTTTCACTCAACTTATTTATTGAATAATCACTGTGCTCATTTAGTGCTGGTTTTGTTTTGAATTCATTAGTTCATTATTTTCATTGGTGAAGCAGAAATAGGCAACTGTCTATTGTGTGTAAAATATAGTTACTCCATAATACCTTCCAGCTTATTGAACTGAATCGAACAGGTTGGTCTAAATATCAGCATGGCTCTGAATACCTGTGGTTAAATTACAGCTGTATTTGGAACAACAGTGCTCTTGCTTGTGTGATATTGTTTAAATATTGTATTATGTATAGGCTATACATCTGCCATATGATTGTTACAATGACAGTGAGTTGCTGATGAAAGAGTCAGAGTTGTGGTGTATGCAGCAGTAGAGAGGAAGCTTTGCTTGTGTGGCAGTGGTAAGAATGACATAAATGGAGCTTTCAGCTCAGGGACTGGTAACAGATGGTCTTGGAAAATGAGGTTCTTCTCAGCAGCGCTGACGTGCACTCCCAGGCCCCCACCGCCCCCCATTTCTCTCTTTTCCTCTCATTCTCTCTTTACTGTTTCTCCTTCTTCTTTCACTTTGCAGTCTCCCATTCTTTCCCCTTTCCTCCCATATGATTTTGCAAAGGTGCAAAATCCAGAGAACTCAAAGGGGTAGTCCTACATTAGATTGCTTTATCCATGGCAATAGAGGTGAAAATATGTGCACAGAGGGTGAAGAGAAGACAGAAAGAGAGGAAAGAGGATAAAGGGGAAAAAAGAGCGCGACAAGAGGAGAGATGCTCCTAATTGGGTAGAAAGTCGACAAAAGATCTGCTGTCTGCTTTCTTAAAATCTCTCTTTCTTAAAATGCTCTGTTTTGATTTGTTGCTGTGCCAGGTTCGATCAGCCCAACACAGCAACATTGGCTTAACCAACAGAGTCCAACAGTCTGGTTCTGGAAGTAAAAACCTTTTTTCTGTAGGCCAATTGATTTTGAACTAGAACTTATAAACCTTTAAAGACATACCTACTGTGAGCTACGAGGTTGTTAATCAATGGTATATGATTTTGATGAAGCCTGCATTAATTTTAACTTGTTTTTTTAAAATAATCATGTTTAACAGCAGAATTTATTTTGAAAAACTACACCAATCAGAGAATCATGATATGTAAATTGAGTTTTACTGTAGCTCAATGGTTAGAGCGTGGCACTAGCAATGCCAAGGTCATGGGTTCGATCCCAGGGATTGCACATACTCAGATACAAATGTATAGTATAATGCAATGTAAGTCGCTTTGGATAAAAGCGTCTGCCAAATGCATAAATGTAAATGTAAACGTAAATTGCCCCCAAAAGAACACTTTAGCCCCTGCCCTCTTTAGCACTGCAAAAGATGTAAAGTCAGTTTCCATATGCTCTCCAATTACTTAATATGTATGCATAATATGCAATAAACATAAACATTTTTAATAAAATAATTTTCATGGAATTGTAGTTCTTTCCCTCATTAAAGCCGTTAAAGGTACAATGTGTAATATTTTTGCAGTAAAATATCCAAAAACCACTAGGCCAGTGTTATATATTTTGTTCAATTGAGAACTTACAATATCCCAAATGTTTCCAACTATTTGTAAATCGTGAGAAAATTGCAATTTTAACCAAGGCTCCGGGACGTGTGAGGAGTCGCCTGTCAATTGCGTCATACCCGCGTTACCCCTCGGTATGCCTTGGTTTCCGGTTTTATTTTGTAGAAACCATGGAAACACCAAAGACACTTTTATACACGTTTTAATAGACAAGGGAACAACTGTTTTGATATATTTATAGACAGAAAACTAATTGTTGTTATATAGCTAAACACATATAGTCTTATTGTTTAAATTAATTTTCTTGATCTTTTGCGAGTACCATGCTTTACCATGCCTCAGAGAAAAACACTATTTTGTCAAATAGCTAACATAGCATAATCAGATGCAGCTTTATATTTTATTAACAGTAATACAGCATTTTCTCCATCATACAATACGTTTCTAAAATTAATTGCATGCCTTTTATTAACAAAAGCCATCCAATATTTAATATGATATTCTAAAATCGATCTATCTTACTGCAGTGTGTCTCAAACAAGTGTCTCACAGCAGCCGCAGAGCGAACGCACAGAGTAACGTTATAATATTTTCAACACACTCAAATGTATCTAATAATAAACAGAGCTGTGTTACCTCATACTCATGACCAGAATAGCGGAAGCGGCGCCGGCGACTGTTTCATAATAAAAGCTCCGCTGCTCGTGTGTTGCGCAATCACTTCAGCGGCCTCATTCAGCTCCAACAACACTCGGTGCTGCTCTGCTTCATACTACAGTAACGTTAATGATCGCATCCATGAAAATGGTTTCTTCCCGACTCCAATCCCTATTCTTTTGCACTGTCCATTGAGGTGAAGACCACATGTCCCAAGCTTCCGCTCTAAAACGTGGCGTCATCAAGCTACGCCTTTGTTTTGAATAGGCCTCTAGCGGCCAAAATTATTACATATTGTACCTTTAACTATTTGTATGTAATTTGAAAAGAAAATGTATTTACTTGTTTTATTTTGGTTAATGCTTGAGGAGCTGGCTTATGTACAACAGATATCTGTTACAAGAGGAGGATATTATGAAGAACAAAGTTTAAAACAAAAACAAGCTTTAAACTACTCACATTTAAACACATCTTCGCTTGTATGTACATTTGCCGACGCCGCCTTTTTTTTTTTCAAAAAAATGACGGTTGTTAACAGCGACGCAAAGAATTGTGGCCTATCTGCAGCAGCATACACCTCATGCATCCTCCGAATTCCTGTGAAAGAAGGACGCATTCCAAGGTCACGTTCGGAGTGTCCTACTTACTTTTCTGAAACGATACAGCCTCAATGACGAATGCAACCTTGGAATGCGACCTCCGGAGGATGCAACCTTTGAAATGAGACACAGCTAAAGTTTTGTACTTTTTTTTTTGTCTGATTTTTAAAAAATAATTTTTTGCTTCAAAACAGACTTTGTAATGTTGTGATTCCCCTTTTAGCTGGTAGTTTTGCTTTACTGCATATAACTCTTAAAATAAGTTTAGATCGATAGTCTGGGCTATCTGATTTTCTAGTCAATGGAAAATGGGGATGTGTTCTTCAGCTTTAAAAACCATCCCTTTGTGACTGATATTTGAATTTGAGATCCACATTTGGCATCATCCAGAACTGCACTGTGTCATCTATTATGTATTAAGCAAACAGTTTCTCTCTTAAGTAGACAACAGGGAAACTGGCTCAATTATAGAGTGGACTATAATGCTCTCCTGTCTGGTATTCCCATAAAAACCATTGGTAGATAAATGAGAATACACTACACATGTGGTACAGCCCTTTTCTGTTGCATCCAGGTTGTTCAAGTCTGTATCCAGGTTGCATCCAGGTTGTTCAAGTGAATATATATCTGACATCCTATTGATGTACGTACCAATTAGGGCCTCATGGTCTTCTTACAGTATTCTCCTTGCTCCAAGCATCACAAATTGAATAATGTGGAAGAGGTAATAGGTACAGTTGCAGGTTTATCATGCATGGATTTTATGCTGGCCAGTTCTATCATCTGGGTACTGGCAGCCATTCTGGCTCTTCCAGACGCAGTTAGCAGATGGTGGGGCTGTGCCTACCCTTCTCCAGGGGCTTCTGCTGATAGAAAGAGAAACTGAGACTAATGTTTTGCCGCTGTACCTTTGTTACAAACCAGGGACATCCCCTAGCCAAGGAGTGTGTCAATGTCAATGTGTCCAGATTTGTTGAAGTGCGTCAAACTGTGTGTTGGTATTTGTCCAGAAAGTCCAATGAGATGTCATCCTTAATTCAGCGCCACCTCTTCAAGCAGGACACAAAGCCAGTTCCAGGTTTTGATGCTTGAACACATGGCTTAGCTTGTAATGGTCTCTCACCGATGAGGATTGGCAGTGATTACCGTGCCACCTCATGTCAAAGCAAACAATGCCTTGACAAAGATTTTCCTGATACATGAAATTAAAGTAAGAAAAGAGATTTATATTCACATGTGCAGCACCTAAAATGAGATGAAGTGGATTTGATGGAAATATCAGCACTGAATTAATAATTGGTATCCTTTGATCTGTTGTAACTTTCTCAAAAGCCCTTCAATAGATGACCTGTTGAATTCAATGAATGATTTACATAATTTATCAGAAACATAAATACCAGACATCTCTGTCTTTCATAATGCGTGGTTATATGCACGTCTTTTTTTACTTTGTAAATGATATTTATCATATTTTATTCCTCAGAATAAATCTGTCCATGTGTGTTAACCTGTTAGCGTTCCACTGTATACTGCCTGCAGTACACATACCTTTCAAAAGAGATCAAAACCATGCATGTACTCCAAATGGTTCAAGAACAGCATGCAATTTACTTTGGGTATGCCTTTTTAGATGTTTTAATCAAATCTTACAGGAATGCTAAGGGGTTAAAGGAATAATTTGCCAAAATATGAACATTTTGTCATTATTTTCTCATCCTCATGTCATTCCAAATCCATGCTGTTATTTTTTTCAGTTGAACACAAAAGTGGACATTTTTGATAACAATAATTAAATATAAGCTCTAAAAACATGTGCACTATATTACAAACCCTGCATCTGAAATTACATACTAAGTAGGTTTGAATAAAAATATACTTTGTGACCAATAAAAAAGTATGGTCTAAATAGTATGAATGAAATCCAGACACACATCCACCATGGTGTCATTGTCATGTGATTGTCAGTGTCAGTTGTGTCGTTTTACTGCCATTCACAACTCCTCTCCCATGGCCTAATAGTATCAGTGTCCATCAGATGTGCACTTAGGAATCTTGGTGATAGTAACCAAGTAGTTTTTGCCTACTGTTTTATATATACTATGAATTCATACAACGACTCTTTATTACATACTGTTTTTCACCTACCATATAGTAGGGAAGTGGGCATATACATTTAGTCACCGATCCACAGATTTTCCTAACCTAAATATAAAGCCCAAACACTAACTGTGATTGTTATAGGAAAAAAAACCTATGAAAGTCAAAACCTTTTTTCTACAAACTGAGATGTACAATATGCAATTTAGTCACCTCATACAAATTAGTCATGAGAGCATGTTGGACATGCCATTTTTAAATTCTGGACATGAGCGTGGCTAGACATGAATTCTATGGGAGGGCAAGATTATCTATAAATAATCACCTAAATGTCAGCATGTCCATCACACAAAGGTTTTTATTTATTTTTTTTATTATTTTTGTAATGGGCGCTATGAACTGTTCTATAGATAGAGCCAATGATTCTTCAAAAAATTTGCGATTATATTTAAAAAAAAAAAAAAAAACTGTGAGAAAAGTTTGGAATGACATGAGGTTGAGTAAAACAACATTTTTGTTTTTGTGAATGGATTTCATTTTTGCGAAAGGATGTGAATTTCATTTTTGTGTAAACTGTGCCTTTAAGGGCTGAGGATGTGATATTTCATTTGAACAACATTTAGCGACTTGTGTTTTATGTGTGCTGCTGCTGTTTTAAGCAGCAGTCTGTTGTATCGGCATCACTTCTCCTGCATTGTGTCAGCTGATAGATACTAATATGTAAAATGTGTTGCCTTTAACCCCCTCAGGACCTGGCAAATGATTTGCTTCAGAGGCCATGTTGGTAGAATTCTAATCATGTGTGCTAAATCCCAAGCTCGGCTCAGGCTGTGATTCTTCCAATCACAAAGAAAAAAAGCATGAGGCATGAAGAAAACAACCCGAATATCCCCCACAGACCCTGTCACGTCTCTCATTCCAAGCAGATACATATGCTAGTATTGCTACACAGGAGCTCCAATGCTTGGTCAACAGATCATTCACTCCCCATCTTACTCTCTCTCTCTCTGTTTTGAAATGAATGTCTGAGTGTATTTCAATCATGCATCTTATTTATTTATTTTCTTCAGACAGACATTTTCCCATTTCAAGCCTCTCCTGGTGCAGAGTTGAAAAGAGCTGTGTGTTTGTGTGTGCATCTCGCCCACTTGATTGTGCAGGAAAACTGTGTGAATGAGATCGCAGCATGCGGCGGACCGACAGCATCTGCACTGTAAAGGACTCTCCTGGCTCTCTCCGCTCGCACGTCCCTGTTGTTTTCATGCAGAGAGGGAGTGACTGAGGAGTCGTGGCTTCAGCAGGCCAACAGATGTTCAGTTCACTAAAGGAAGCAGGGATGGACTGAGAAACAAGCTCTGGTGGTCCAACCAGAATGACCAATTTGATTCCCTGGATGAGGGCCCACAATTTGTTGAACAGATTGCTGAGCGGTGGCGTGATTGGACGCTGTGCGGACTGATTTTGTAACGGAACGGTCTAAGAGCAAGTTTTGTGTTCTCCGTCATGGACGGAAAGCCTGTTGATTGGCTTACAGGAGGACAAACTCAAACCAGAGCTTTAGCTCAATTGCATCAGTCTGTTCTCTTATCTGAACTGAGGCTGTTATCACAAAGGCTGCCACCTCCGGTCGTCTGTCACTTACCTGTGTCCGATTATCTCCAGGCTAATCAGAGGCTGAGGACTGGCTGAGAATGATTCAATCAGCTGTCAGGGATTAAACCATCTTCATTTAACCAGGTCAGGACTGTGTCAAGCTCTGTTTTGTGTACAAACACAGTTTTTATTCCACAAGATCACAGTGATTGCGAAAACTTCGGCTTCTGAATCGTTTTGTAAAAAGCACCCCTTTATCAATGCGTCCAGTCCTCACTTATTCCTCAGTTCACACAGAAATTAAAATTCTGGCATCAATTACTCAACATGATGTACTGCATACACTGTAAAAAATTATTTTCATGATTTGTTATGACATTTTTTCTTTTGTCAAATCAACTTCAATAATTAATGTAGTTCAGATAACATAATAGTTTCTGTTGATTAAACCAATCGCCTTCATTGTAGTATTATTATTATTACTATTACAAAAATTTTTTATTTCAATGAACTCAAAATTTTAAGGCAACCAGGTAACTTATTTTTTTTACACTTTTATTAAACTCAAAAGAAAAAAGGGGGGGGGAGGATGTGTCATAAAATTTGTCCATATGACTATTAGTCCAAACGATGGTAATCTAGTAATTTGAGTCATTTTTCATTGATAAACTTCTCGAGAACGGTGAGTCGGTAATTAGTTAGTTCACTCAAAAATCAAAATTCTGTCATTGATTACTCACCCTCATGTTAAAATTAAGATATTTTTGATCAAATCTGATGGCTCAGTGAGGCCTCCATTGACAGCAAGTTAATTTACACTTTCAGATGCCCAGAAAGCTACTAAAGAGATATTTAAAACATTTCATGTGACTACAGTGGTTCAACCTTAATGTTATGAAGCAACGAGAATAATTTTTGTGCGCCAAAAAAACAAAACAAGAACTTTATTCAACAATATCTAGTGATGGGCGATTTCAAAACACTGCTTCATGAAGCTTCGAAACTTTACGAATCTTTCGAATCAGTGGTTCGGACCATGTATCAAACTGCCAGTCACGTGATTTCAGTAAACGAGGCTTCGTTACGTCATAAGTGTTTTGAAATTTCAATGGTTCACGTGACTTTGGCAGTTTGATACATGCTCCGAACCACTGATTCAAAACAAAAGATTCGTGAAGTTTCGAAGTTTCATGAAGCAGTGTTTTGAAAAAGTCGTTATTTTGTTTTTTTGCCGCACAAAAATTATTCTCGTTGCTTTACATTAAGGTTGAACCACTGTAGTCACATGAACTGTTTTAAATACGTCTTTATTACCTTTCTGGGTGTTTGAAAGTGTTAATTATCTTGCTGTCAATGCAGGCCTCACTGAGCCATTGGATTTTATCAAAAATATCTTAATTTGTGTTTCAAAGATGAACGAAGGTCTTATGGGTGTGGAACAACATGAAGGTGAGTAATAAATGACAGAATTTTCATTTTTGGGTGAACTAACTCTTTAAGTCAGGGAGTTGAACTTGAGTAGTATGATTCATAAACTGGATCAACAGATTTATTGAAAAAGAATTGGTTCAAAAGAATGAATTGCTCATCGATCTAGTTGTTGATTTCAACTCACTGATTCATTGATCTGGTTGTCTGCTTAGCAGCTCACTGGAAGACAATAATCTGTTAAATAACGGCTTTTATGGAGAAGCCGGCGTGTCATTTCACAAAAACAAAATATCACAATATATAGTTGGAACAATATAAATTCTGTCATTGTTCAATTCAAATGATTCAGATTGAAATAATGACAGAATTTCCATATTTGAGAGCGTATTGTTCCTTTAAGTTGTCCTTGAAGCTTTCTTTAATGCATTTTAGTGAACTTACAGTACAATGTGAAAGTGCCTCACCTCAAACANCGTTTGCCAGATTACATGAAATAATTGAATGATCAGATGATACACGGACCCGTATTGTTCCTTTAAGTTGTCCTTGAAGCTTTCTTTAATGCATTTTAGTGAACTTACAGTACAATGTGAAAGTGCCTCACCTCAAACAAGAACCAAGTGTTGTATTTTTCAAGAATTTCTGTATTTGTATGCCAACTGATTTTTAATCAAATATAGATGAAATAATTTCATTACTGTGTGAACAAAATCTAATTCATTAAATGTGGAGATAAAAGGGCTTCAGAATTGGCTTTCAGATCCAATTAAATGTTTCGCTTTTTGTGCCATGTTTAATTCATAGGTGTGGGGGTTGCTTCTTTGTTGCATGGTAAACTATAATTTGCAAAATTCAAGTCATATGTCAGTAGCCCTTTCGGTCATAAATTTTGCATGCATGATATAAGGTGCACATTCATGCAAATTCAGTAATGGACCTTTCATTTAGTAATTTCATGACATTAATATGTGTTAGCAAATATGATTTATCAGTAATGGATGCCATTATTTTTGCTGGGCAATAGATCACTGGCTCATAAATCAATTATTTGTCAAGTGATGTATTTTGCCTCTTACCAACAACTTACAGGAAACTAACAAGAGGGGGCGCCAGTAAAACAAAGTTAAATGGGTACTTTTTGAACTCATTTGAACATTAAAAACATTGTATAAGCTCATTTGTTTAGAGTAACTTAATAAGCTTGAATCATATCTACGATTCAGTAATTTATATGATTCTTATTACAAGGCCAGAAAAACTGTGTAATTTCAACCAATTTAGTATAATGGCACAAGCAACAACTGTTTTCATATTTGTTGATTATATGCATTTACATGACTTAAGGTTTATAGTTTATGTTATGAATGTACCAAAAAAAAAGTCCCTTGCAAATGGCACTGATGTTTTACTGTACATGGCTGTCATTGTAGGTCTAGGTCCGTTCGTTCCCGGATCCATTTCAATATTAGGCTGTATTACTGAGAGTATAGCCTGTGTTCTGACCGTCAGGCAGGTGTCATTACTGCACTTCATTTGCAAGGTAAGTGACTATGGGCTGTGACAGTAGTGGAATTAGTAATGCGCTCCCGCTGTCATTTTTATCAACAGGGCCTGCAGGGAGGACGTGATAAAATGGATATTCCTCCCTCTGCATTAATACCCTCTGCCCCACTTTCAATTCCATTTACTTACCCGAGCACAGAATGAGGAATTTTACTATCGATTGCCAAGAGCAGAGGCAGATTCTTGCACTAACGTGTTGATTTTAGTGCTGAAAACCTTTCATCCACAGGCTTAGAGGATGTATATGGAAAATAATATCTCTTACTTTATTGCAATTTTTTTCTTCTTGTTATCAGGAACAAGAGATATTTTATAGTAGTGATATGTGATGCCATCACTTCAGTTTGTCCATGAATGTGAAATTAAATGTGAAGGAATCCCATAATACATATCAGTAATTCCATTATCTCATTTTATAGGATAGACTGGGGATAGTTGTCACACTTACTCCAGTGAATATTTTTTATGGTAGGTTTATTTTTGTCCAGGAAAAATGTGCAATTCAGTTACACTATATGTGGTAAGTTGTCATAATTGAACCTTTAATTAAATTGTTCATCAGTCATTTTTTTATTAATATTTTTTTTCAGCAAGGATACATTTAAAGATTAGATCACCCAAAAATGAAATTTCTAAGTACTCACCCTCATGTCGTTCCAAACCCGCCTTCGTTCATCTTCGGAACACAAATTAAGATATTTTTGATGAAATCAGAGATTCCACATTCCACATTAAATTCTAGAGAAGTAGTAAAGACATCGTTAAAATAGTCAACGTGACTGCAGTGGTTCAACCTTAATGTTATGAAGTGACAAGAATACTTTTTGTACTTCAATTTGACGCAGTGAATGCAGTACAGAGTTTCCGTGTTTTACGTCCGAACACCGACTCTGTATTGGCCAACTCCTGCGTCAGCATCACATACATACGTTGTGCTGCTCACGTGAACAGTGTCGGCCAATACTGAGTCGGCATTCAGACATAAACACAGAAGCTTTGCACTGCGTTCACTGCGTCAACTGTGTAGGAGACTGACAGAGAAGAGATTGTTGAATAAAGTCGTTATTTTTGTTTTGTTTTTGCGCACAAAAAGTATTCTCATCGCTTCAAAACATTAAAGTTGAACCACTGCAGTCATATATTTTAATGATGTCTTTACTACTTCCACAAGGTTACCTTGAATGTGGTTATGTTGTTGCTTTCTATGGGAGATTAAAAAAATCTCTCGGATTTCATCAAAAATATCTTAATTTGTGTTCCGAAGATGAACGAAGGTCTTGCAGGTTTGGAACTACATGAGGGTGAGTAATTAATGACAGAATTTTTATTTTTATTTTTTTTTGGTTGAACTCTTTAAATTGAAAAGTGACAGTAAATACATTTATAATGTTACATTATACAGTTAAAATTAAAGCTGTTCTTTTGAACTTTCTGTTCAATAAAGAATTCTATATTGCTATAGCAAATTTCTATAATTGTGTCAAATTATAACATTTTAAATACGTGACAACTGGACATTTATGAAAAATACCCATGTTTTTGTTACACATTTGTGTAAATGTAATTGAATTAACAACCTTCCCATGTGACATCTAGCCCCGATCTCCCCCGTGGGTTTGGTGATTGTCATCACAACAGAGTGATGCAACTGGTTCAGCATTAGAGGCCAGTGATGCTTAGTAGCAGACACAGCTGCAGCTTACAAGCTGGGTGGGGGAAGCAAATCAATGGCCATTGACCTTATGGTTCCCTTTCTGCTGAAGTGACTGACCACAAAACAACATAAGCTATTCTGCCTTGTGTTTAATACAACCACACTTCTTTCGTAACAAAATATAAATAAAAAATAAAAAAATCACAACAGAGAATCATCATTTATGAATTAAAACAAGGAATTAAAAGGGTTTATTTTAATCAAATAATGTACTCATGAAACATGTTTGTAACATGATTAATCCTTAATAATTGAAGATTCATATTGTGCACTGTGCCACAGTGAGGTTCACATCAGAGCGCAGTTATAAATGAATTAAATGGTGAAAAGCACTGTTTAAATATGCATGTGATGAGGAGATAGATAGATGGTGGGTCAAACTCTTGACTACTTACCATTCAATTATTCATGACAAAATGTTAAAATACATCGCTGCCCATATTTACCTGCACTTGGAATTGACAGCGTCCGTGAACACTGTCCGTAAAGGCTGGGAGTAGAGCATCAGCTGTGGACAGAGCTGTGGATGAAACGCTTTGGGGATTTGAACTGGAGACCCTGGTCTCATAACTCTCTGCCATAAGCATTGCAATATTCAACATTTATGAGGTTCTGATTTATGAGCTGGCAACCACACAGGTCACTCTTGTTTCTTCAAAAGCATCAGAGGAGCATCACGTTAATGATATTTATAGGGAAAGTTCACCCAAAAATTAAACATGATGTTCTAAACACGTATGACTTTCTATCTTCGCAAGGAATCTTAAAGGTGAGTTTTTGAAGAATATCCTGGCCACTCGTCCATATAATGAAAGTAAATGAAAATTGTAGCTGTCAAGCTCCAAAGTGACAAAAAAAGCTAAATGAAAGTAAGTGTTTTTCCAAGTCTTCTGAAGCCTTTTGATTGCTTTGTGTAAGGAAAAAGAGGTCACTACTGAAAATCTTGACATCAATATTAGCCCTCAGTACATTCATAAACAGATGTTGTAATGTCTGATTTGTGACAGAATCATTCTTGAATGATTCGTTTACAAATCAGAATGATCCAGTCTGAGTTAAACTGGGTTGAACTCAAGTCAAGTCGAGTCGAGTCGAGTCGAGTCTTCAACAGCCACCACTCCAGAGAACAGGAATCCACATGGAACACCAAACAACAACTGACGAGGAACAAAGGAAACACAAGGGCTATTTATACAAGGGCTAACAAAGGTAACAAGACACACCTGGGAACAATCAGGGAACTAAGCAACATGAAAAACTACAAAAGGACTACAAAGATGGCAGACAGATCAGGAAGTATAACAAAGGTCCAGGGAAAAACACAGAGAACATAGGGCAATAATATGTTGATTTGATGCTCAAGAAACATTTCTAATTATTATCAATATCAGAAAATGTTGTGCTGCTATATATTTTTGTGGAAACTGTGATACATTTTTTTCAGGAAGAAAGTTCAAAGTAAACATTTATTTGAAATAAAAAATAATTGTGTATCAATATAAATGTCTTTACTGTCACTTTTGATAAATAAATAAAAATGTACTGACTCTAAAATTTGAAAGGTGGTGTATCACACAAATCTTCTGGACTACTTTTATTAGGCTTTATTTTGGAGCTTTACAACCCCATTCCTCATTCACTTTTGTCATATGAAAAAACTAACTAGGATATTCTTCCCTTCCTCGAAAGAATCACATCTTATGTTCCACAGAACAAAAAAAGTTTGTTTTAAACAAAATAAGAGTTAGTAAAAGATGAAAAAATGCAAAATTTTCTGTTAACTGTCCCTTTAATTGGCCACTGTAAGGTGGCTAATTGGTATACAAAAACATCTAAGAGAAATCTTCAACTAGTCTTGAGTTTTGACAGAAGTACAACAGAACTGAATTATGACAAAAGTGGACCTTGTACATTCTTAATGGATCTGAAATGTATGCATGATTTAGTGCCTGCAGGCATTACTATTTCAGGCACAACAACTGACGCTTGGACTCCCTGTGGAGAGCCTGTTCATCCTGCATGAGATTCTTCTGAAAAAAAAAAAAAATGTGAGCCTTTGCAGAAATCAGATCATCCAAAAACAATGTTCAACAATTAGTGGTATTATCATGCCAGCGGTGTGACAGTCGCGGCGGATATCCAGAGAGTACTGTAGGTGTCACTCCTGACATGGAATGGGGGCCGAGGCAGTTCAGTAGGAGCTGTCATTCCGAGTCAGTGAGCTCTGTCTTGCTGAAGTGGGCCCCAGTCAGATGTTCACTATGCATGCTGCATTGTCTGCTTGCCTGTTCGATAGGGCTGGCAGCAAAAGGTGACATCTGGTGACTAATGTGCTCCCATGTTCCCCCACTTCTCTGGGCGGCAGATGCTCTGCACAAGCAGATAGGAAGAGGGGGGTGGGGGAGTGGGGTGAGCTTGAGATGGACAGGCAGTGTAACACGCATGTGTAATAAATGCAGTCTTTTGTAGTGTTTTTTTTTTGCAGCTGATCTGTTGGGGGCTGGTGAAAAAAAGAGAGGATACAAACAATTAGCACGTTGAACACTGGTAGATCTAAAACTGGTTCAGATATTTTGGATGACAAGTTATTTATAGCCAAAGTCAAAACACTAAACAGACTTTTTTTTTAAATCAGTATTTGATGAATGAATTNACATATCTGCCATAACAAAACAATTTGACTGTTAAAAATGTTATTTAAAAAAAAAGCATTGTTAGTTAATATTCAGGATTTTTGTCTCCCTCCCCAGTCTAAATATCTAAATATCCTTAAAACAAGATCCATGTGAGAAGCAAAATTGCTGAAGAAAAATAAAGTTCAAGATATAATTATCTTACATTGCTTAATATTGCTGACTGAATAAAATGATCTATTTTTAAAGATGCTAAGTGTTTTTACTAGATAGTATTTTATTTTATTTTATTTTATGTTTGCAATACATTGCATTGCATTGCAGTACTTTTGAGCCTGGATTTTTATGTGGCTCATTCTGGGATATGGCTCGGTCTTTAGGTTTAGTGGTGTCTGGAGAGTTTGGTTCAGCAGATCTTAAACATAACACTTCCAGGGAGCTTCTTCAGCCTGCTCCCCACACTACCATATATTCCCATCATGCCATGTCACCCAGACAGCTGTGCTTAACCTCCCTCTGGCCTTTTTGCACAGCTGCAAGTGGGCTCTTTTACCCCTGTCTCACCCATGAGTGGGCCTGCAAACACGAGTACATGTGACAGAGGAGTGGACAGCTCCCATTGCAGTTCCTAACAGCCCTTGTTGTTTCTTAGCCACACAGAGACTTACAGCAGAAGTTCACACAATGCCACGCTGTGTCAGACCGGCGGTGCAAGGCTGTGCTGATTCTAGACAGCCTCCAGTGTAAAACAAAGATGAAATGCCTCCGTCGTGACATTATATTTTCTTGGAAAGACATCGTTTTGTAAGATATGCTTCTATCGTGGATTGAAATGTGCAAAAATAGCATGTGTTCCACTCAGTACAATAGTGATAGTCTCTCTCGTTGTCTACACTGGAGGTGATTGAACTGCCTTTATGCTGATATGGCAATTCACACATTCCACAGGAAGAAGTTATTAAAACCCTTTTCATTCTAAGCTATATTGCTCTGTCTTACCTGAGAAAATACCCGTCCTCTTTGAGATGAAAAATCTGCAGAGAGAAAATGAATTGGCAGGTTGCTTCCCCCGGGGTCTCCTCTATCAGCTAGTGCAGTGGGTGACAAAATGCAGCGCATGTGTTCCCAATACAAACCTTATTCCATCTGTGGCCCTATCAGCCAGGAAATGACATATTTATCAGAGCAGTGTGGCCTCGCAGGCAGCAGAAAGCATAGAGGCTGCTGACTGTGAAATCTCCTAGAATTAACTGGGGCTGTCCTTTTCTCCCTTCACATTACTGTTCCCTGAGGGCCATGGCGGTTCAAAGTATCCTGCATCAAAATTGCTTTCCTATTTGTTGTGCTGCATACAATTGATAACATTTGTTTTGACCGAATAAATGCTCTAAAATAATAAATGCTTTTGAAAAATATAGAGAATTCACTGGACCAACTGTAATCTTTTGCAATCTGAATTATTTAATCAAATAAATGTGTAAGTAAGACATGGAATGAAAAGACATGCAAAGTGTTGGAGGAATTGGCAAGAAGAAAGATCTACCACCGAGATTGAATATACCATTACTGTCCTCAGTGCCAGGGACAAAACTGCACGCTATCAGTGCTCAAGCGTTTCAGAACAGCCTGAGGAAATGGCTTCTAATATTGTCTCAGTTTTCATGTTTTTTCAGGAGGGCCTAAAATGGAAAACATGTATTTTTGGACCATGAGGTTGTTAGACTATAGCTAAATGGTTCCTTTTGAAATTGTTGAGTAACACTGTGTGACATGATGAAGGTTGATGCGACTGTTTTTAGTTAAAGGGTTAGTTCACCCAAAAATGAAAATTCTGTCATTAATTACTCACCCTCATGTCGTTCCACACCCGTAAGACCTTCATTCATCTTCAGAACACAAATTAAGATATTTTTGATAAAATCCGATGGCTCAGTGATGCTCCATTGCCAGCAGGATAATTACCACTTTCAGATGCCCAGAAAGCTATTAAAGACATATTTAAAACAGTTCATGTGGTTCAACCTTAATGTTATGAAGCGACGAGAATACTTTTTGGGCACCAAAAAAACTTTTAAAAAAAACTTTATTCAACAATATCTTGTGATGGGCTATTTCTAAACACTGCTTAATGAAGCTTCGAAGCTTTACGAATCTTTTGTTTCTAATCAGTGGTTCGGAGCGTGTATCAAACTGCCAAAGTCACGCCCCCCAGTAGTGAACCATTGAAATTTCGAAACACTTATCACGTAACGAAGCCTCGTTCACTGAAATCACGTGACTTTGGCAGTTTGATACATGCTCCGAACCACTGATTCGTAACAAAAGATTCGTAAAGCTTTGAAGCTTCATGAAGCAGTATTTTGAAATCGCCCCTAACTAGATATTGTTGAATAAAGTCCTTATTTAGTTTTTTTGGCGCACAAAAAAGCATTCTCGTCGCTTCATACATTAAGGTTGAACCACTGTAGTCACATGCACTGTTTTAAATATGTCTTTAGTAGCTTTCTGGGCATCTGAAAGTGTTAATTATCTTGATGTCAATGGAGGCCTCACTGAGCCATCAGATTTGATCAAAAATATAAACAAAGATGAACGAGGGTCTTACTGGTGTGGAACGACATGAGGGTGTGTAATTAAGTCATTTTTTTATATTTTATTTTATTTATTTATGTATTTATTTATTTCAATGAAATACTTTTAACTTACAGATCAGCATTATTTCTCCTGCACTGAATTGTGAATCATTTATACACAGGAGCTCCTCAGTCGATGCATATCAGAAAAAAATCACAATTGTTATTATTGTGCAGTTCAATATAGACAAAATCATTAATAACAAATAATTAGGCTACTTGGGTGTTTTTGACACACACACATACACACAGTTGTGTAAGCAGTAGGATGAGGTGGAGGTGTGTAAACAGATGTGGTGTCAGTGTGGGGCACAGTGTCAGGGATGTGGCTTTCCTGTGTGAACAACAACAAACAGACCAGATCTTTCACACAGAGTCACACGTGCCACAATGTCAATCCAAGTTCATTCCAGTCTGGATGACTATTATGTCAGTCTATCCTTGGTTTATTTCGGTCTGTGACGTAGTAGAATAAAATAAAAATAAGAAGAACCATAGAAGAACCATTTTGGACTCCCCAAAGAACCTTACAGTGAACAGAAATAACCATTTTTTATTAGTGTGAAGAATATTTTAATTATCTGAACAACTTTTTTCCACTATTAAGAACATTTTGTGCAATGGAAAGATTACATGGATGTCAAAGGAACCTTAGATACAGATAAAGAACATGTGTATTGTTTAGATTTTAAGGGCAAAACAAGACTCTTTAACAGGCCGATGGTTTTATAATACCTCTGAAAATAGTGTATTACCAGAACATGGCCATTGATTGTGTGTAGTTCTGTACAGTATGTTTTAATCAGCCAGGAGTACACAATGTACAGAATAACTATTGAATATGACCAATTTCCTTAGGCTAATAGAGGGAATCTGATTAAATGTATGTTAACTCACATAGCAAATGATATTATGTGAAAAAGCTGTATTTGTGTGTAGCTGGCTGAATAAATCATAACTTTTCTCCTCGGTTCTATTAATCCATCAGTTTCCTTTAAGAATAAATTGCTAAAATGGGCAGTTTTAGGTGTTTTTCTCCAACCAATCTTCTGTATGTGTCCCACAGGACTGTAAACAGGACCACTCCACCCTTTAGTCACCGTATTGCAGCTGTAAAGTGCAGGTAGTGAGAAAACGCATCCGATGACTATTAGCCGGGTAAAATCTTCTCCTGTGTAACTGCAATGTTCCACATCAAAGACTCTGACAGGAAGGCTGGTGTAGGAGTGAGATATCCTTAAAATAGCAATTAAAGAAGCTGAGGAATAATATGACCTCTGCTTCCTTGGGTCACAACACTGAAGAGACTGAGTATATTGAGATTTTCAGCCATACCTTTCAGCCACTGTTCAGAGTTTTTATATCAACATCGCTGCTTCCCTGATTAACATTCTCTCGCTTAAAGGATTATTATGTCACAGCACGTCTCTATTTAGGCTCTTCATCATAAGTATGTATGGTAATGCGATGGTAAGTTCATTTGATATGTCCAATACAAGTTACACAAATGTCACTTTATTTAAATGGATGTGGCAAGAACGTGTTTATTACATTTTGTTTTTATTTTAATTCTACAGTATATGTGAAGTATGTACTTGCAATTGTCATTGTCATGGACATTAACCTGGACCAGTGTGGACAGGAAGTAGTTAAACTCAGTCTCTGCCACATTTGTCACAGTAGCATGTATGATGCTCTCTGGGTTGGTGGCCTGATTTCCATTTCAGTATGAGTCTCTGTTTGCCTGTGCTGCCTAGTAACGGTCAGATCTGGAGTGTGATTTATGTAAATCGGCTGGCAGGGGCTCACGGGTCAGAAGCGATCTGTTGTGAGACCACTGCTGGGCAACTGCATGGCATAAACAGCAGGACAAGACTCTGCTACCAGAGTTTCCTGTAATAATACATTGGGATAGATTACCCAGCACCTTCTAATTTTAAATCACCATTAATTTGCATTCATTATAAATTGATGGATTTACATGGGTTGTTTTATTGTGTCTTTGGATCCAGCTTAAGTATTAAAGTAAAATGAACATTAATATATGCATTATATATATATGTATATATACACACACACCGATCAGGCATAACATTATGACCACCTTCCTAATATTGTGTTGGTCCCCCTTTTGCTGCCAAAACAGCTCTGACCTGTCGAGGCATGGACTCCACTAGACCCCTGAAGGTTGCTGTGGTATCTGGAACCAAGATGTTAGCAGCAGATCGTTTAAGTCCTGCAAGGTGGGGCCTCCATGGATTGGACTTGTTTGTTTAGCACATCCCACAGATGCTCGACTGGATTGAGATCTGGGGAATTTGGAGGCCAAGTCAACACCTTAAACTTGTTGTTGTGCTCCTCAAACCATTCCTGAACCATTTTTGCTTTGTGGCAGGGCGCATTATCCTGCTGAAAGAGGCCACAGCCACCAGGGAATACCGTCTCATGGTCTGCAACAATGCTTAGGTAGGTGGTACGTGACAAAGTAACATCCACATGGATGGCAGGACCCAAGGTTTCCAGCAGAACATTGCCCAAAGCATCACACTACCTCCACCGGCTTGTCTTCTTCCCATAGTGCATCCTGGTGCCATGTGTTTCCCAGGTAAGGGAAGCACACACACCCGGCCATCCACGTGATGTAAAAGAAAACGTGATTCCTTAGACCAGGCCACCTTCTTCCATTGCTCCATGGTCCAGTTCTGATGCTCACGTGCCCACTGTTGGCACTTTCAGCGGTGGACAGGGGTCAGCCTGGGCACTCTGACTGGTCTGCGACTATGCAGCCCCATACGCAACAAACTGCGATGCACTGTGTATTCTGACACCTTTCTATCAGAACCAACATTAATTTCTTGAGCAATTTGAGCTATAGTAGCTCGTCTGCTGGATCAGACCACACGGGCCAGCCTTCGCTCCCCACGTGCAACAATGAGCCTTGGCCGCCTATGACCCTGTCGCTGGTTCACCACTGTTCCTTCCTTGGACCACTTTTGATAGATACTGACCACTGCAGACCAGGAACACCCCACAAGAGCTGCAGTTTTGGAGATGCTCTGACTCAGTCGTCTAGCAATCACAATTTGGCCCTTGTCAAACTCGCACAAATCCATACACTTACCTTATACTTACATGCTTTCAAAAACATTAAAAAATCTTAATTATTCCAAACTCCTATTTACCACTGAGTCAACAGCTACAACTATCATTGAATTTGCGAATTGAACTTGAGAAGTTGATCAGTCCGATTTATAAACAAGTCATTCAGCCTGTTTGAACTGAGTTGAACATGAGAACTGGATCAGTCTGATTAAAGAATTAATCATTCAAACTGGTTATGTGAACTGAATCAACCAGTTCATTCAAAAGATCACACTCAAAAAAAGATTCATTCACAAATCAGACGTGGCTATTTGACAATGATTAGCACTGAGGACCAAAACTATCCATTTTATAATAAATTATGCACTGTTTTGAATCCGATTGCTTAGTCAAGATGATAATGTCTATGATAATGGTTACATCTGAATCATAATCGTCTTACACAGCTGTAAAAAAGCCAAGCTAAATTATGCCAACTTTGACACATCTCACCCCCTAGTATCAGTATACAATTGTAAACGCCACCTCTAATCAGCATTAAGCAGTCTGTGTAAAGACACCTTTAGTCAAATATGAAATCATTTTGAACGTGTAGCGTATGTATTAATTATGTATTATGTTACCTTCCCCAGGTAGTATGTGGTTAAACAACCATGATGATAATTTTTATTACTTCTACCTGCACAAAGCAAAGACTTATTACTTCAATATGATTGTTTTGCCACCTTTAAGGAATAGACCATTCCTTGAGATGTACTGCCCCATCAATACAACGTACACCATGGATGCAGCTCTGTGCTTATGTCAATGTCTTCAAAGAAGTCACATACTATCTGAACGCATGTGGGTTTTGCCTTTGAGTGCAAATGTGTTTGCAGTTGGGTCTGAATTAGAGGAGTGCATTGTACTGTTGATCAGAGTGCTGTCATAAGCTTCAAGCCATTCTTATCTCTTTTTTGCAGCATGGCTTACAGTGCCTTCATTTGGATCACCAGCAAAACAAAACATGGGCAAAACAGAAGCAGGAATTAGTCAGTTTTCTTTTTATCCCCCTGTGTTCAAAAATGCTAACATTTGACACAGTGAATAATTCCGAGATGTTTAAAAGAAGCTTGCCTCTCGCTTGCTTTCTGGCCAGTGTGCATCTTTGAGCATTACCTTATTAGATTAATGATATCCAGATGATGCATTGGAGGGGAGCTCACTGCCAGTACAATCAAGAAAACCCACGCACACGTTTCTTTAAACAGAGGCAAAATGTCACAAAATAATTAGAGCGGTGCTTGCCGGTCCCTCGCGAGGACTGCCGTGACTGCAACGTGGTGTGGCGCTAGCCTTGTTTTCGGAGAACGCGATCTGAAATGACTCTTGTGAGGGTGAGCGTTTCATCACCGGTGCAGATGGTCTCGGGGCCATGTGTGCCAATGGGAAATTTAATTGCGCTGCATTTAAAAGTATCTGTTTTAATAGCAGGGTTCTGGAGTTTCCCGCTGGCACGTTTTAATTAGTTTGAATACATTAGGCTCCTGTTGGAGCTCTACCTGCCAGGATTGATCACCGGACTGGGAGTACACAGGGGCCATTTGCATTCACATCTATTGGCCCCATAGATTGAAGCAGTTACGCACCCTGCGATTCAGTGCTTCTCTTTATCAACAGCAGTAGGTAAAAATGGAAACCTAACGCCTGATGAATTACTGCACTTTTAAGGGTGTGAAAGTGTCTGAAAGCAGGAAAATCACACACTGAGTGGTTTTCAGGAAATGTGTGGAAAGGTGAAATCCATAGATCGCACTGCATTGCACATATTTTCAGGATAATGTTTTTCCATTATCCTGTCAGATTTATTGGTGTGACGATGTACCTTTTGGTTCTAACTTAATATTTTACAATTGTTCTGTGATTTTGTGCTTACAGCAATGACAAAAAGATTCAGTTTCATATGGTGTATTTCTTTCAGCACACACATATGCTGTTGATCATTGTGGTTACCTAATCCAGATGTTCCCTAAAACAGCTTTTTCCTCTTTCACAATCATAACTTGGGCGTAGAATACAATTCAATGTAAGCAGAACAGCTTCGCAGCACGGCACTACCGCTCAGAATCCTCCAGTTTCTTGTCTTCACCAGTTAAAAAACTGCACTTACAGCTCCTCAGGACCCTGACTATGGCTGTATTAGTCAGCAAAAACAAGCTGACTTTAGTCTAATTCTTGTTATGAAAGAGAAAGTGAGAAAATCTCAATTTAAAAAGCCCTGCATCATGACCCTGCAGGCTCACGTTGGCACAGGATTCATAGCCATCAGGACTGCAGAGGCTGAAACGGTGTGTTTTTTCCTGCTGCTTCAATATCATGATTCTCTGTGTGTCTGTAATGGAACCACAGGCTACTTTCAAGGAAGGGTTTCTATGCAGAAGAAAGTGTTTACTGTGGTTACACCAGGGATCGGGCATTATTGACTTCTTGAGCAGAAGTAGAAGTTGCTAGAGTTTAAAAGTTATTAAAGGTGCTGTAAGAGATGTTAGATGCTCTGAAACCGAACTTAGCCACTGAAGCAGACTGAAGTCCTATATGATTGTCTGATGGCACCATGACCTCATAAGCCCCTGCTGGCTGATGTTGTAACTACATTATCTGGCAAACAAAAATCATCTTATTGACAGCCATTCAAAGAAATTTAAAGCCATTTAAAAGCCATTCTTTTTAAATGTTCAGAAAGCAACCTTTAAAAAGCAAATATTTAATTGTATATTGTAATATTTTATATTTATTATGTTAATTACAATATTATTTGTATTACATTAGTTAATAATTTGTTAAACTGGTCAAAATCAGCACCTCAAAGTTGACAAAAGCAACAATAGTGTTCTTGCATGACAAACTGACAATTGTTTATGAAGCTGAAATATGGCACTTTAATGATTCGTTTCAACTACCATTTTCCTGTTCTGCAGTGAGCATCCAAAATGACTGACAGGAAGAAAAAGCATCAAAGTCTTCTCACTGGCTAAACAAAGAGTCTGACCACAGCCTGTCACATTTATTTCTGCAGTTTATTTATTTCAAGATATTTCAGGACACCTAATTCAGTGATATCTGTCAGATAAAGGGATATTTTCTGAGTAGCGTTTTGTAAAAATCATTTATGACACCTTTAAGGCAAATTTGTATAAAATATTTGCCTTTTAAAACCCCTCTCAGAGATTGGATTTTTATTTTTATTGCATGGGTGACAAACTATCAAAGGGTTTAAACTCCCTAGAGGTCATTTTTAGGATGGTTATTGTTATGTGTCATTCAGTAACTTGTTTTAGTTCTATAAAAACAGGTTTTGATTTGGCTGTTAGTGTATTTTAATTTTCTGGATTGGCATAAACTTTACTTTTACTCTCATCTGGACAACAGGCAAGTCCTGATCATACAATATTAAAGGGATAGTTTACCCAGAAATGAACCTTCTCTCATAATTTACTCACGTTTTTCCAAACTTGTATGAGTTTCTTTCTTCTGAATGAAGATATTTTGAAGAGTGTTGGTAACCAGACAGTTGATGGTACCCATTGACTTTCATAGTATTTTTTTTTCCTACTATGGAAGTCAATAAGTAACTGTCTGGTTATCGGCATTCTTCAAAGTATCTTCTTTTGTGTTCAACAGAAGAAAGAAACTCAATGACATTAGGGTGTGTAAATGGTAACAATTTACAAAATGTTCATTTTTGGGTGAACTATCCCTTTAAGTTAATCACACTTTAAAAAGAAATGATTCTACCTTAATGCTACAGGTTGTAGTTGTGCATCATGCGGAAAGATTTTTCCATTGCTTATTTCTGCTTTAACACATTGGCTACCTGATGATGAGTAGACATGATAAATTGATATTTCTATAGAATTTGAAATAAAACATGTACATAAAACCATGAGAAATATCTTCATTTATGATCAGACATCAGTGTGTAGTAATGGAAAACAGATGAGAAAAATGTGGCAGGAATATTATTATTAACCTGTTGCCAAGGAAAGAACTGAATGTGTGAGATACTGAGCGTGTGTGTCCTGTAACAACCACAGCCTTTCTGAGCTCACTAGTAAAAGCAGATGTTCACCTGAGACCCTGCCAAAGATATGTGATGTAACAGGTTGAGCTGTGAAGACCCTCCTTGAATCTCTTCCCACTGGTTCCCCAAAGGCTGAGTGATGTTTAGGGGCTCCAAACCTGAACAGACTGCAAGGAGGAGTTCTGACTGCTTCATTCTATTACGCCGCATGACTGTTGCTGTGGAAACGTGTGTGGGGTATTGGGAAGGGCGCCCTGTGCACTTTTTGGATGCTTAGAAGACCCATGTGCTCTCTTTATTGATGCTTTTCATTCCAGTTTCATTTTAGTAATTCATAATTTAGTAATTCCTTATACTTATTCACACAGTTATTTAAAAAAAAAATCCTGACAGTCCTTATTTAGAGAAAAACCATGTTGTTTGATCATTATGTCTAACTAATCTCAATGTCATTCAGAGCCGAGGCATGTTTGTGAATGAACAATGAGGACGATACCAGACTGGATGATACATGGCCATTGGCAAAGCATGAATAAAACAATATGTTTTACAAATGCATGCATTAAAAAACTCCATCTCATGAATTATTTCACAATTTATTGCCTAAGAATTCAATATCACAGCACAATTTTGAGGGAAATATACTTTAAAACTATTTGGACATTTAAAAACACGTTTTAGTTTCATTAATTACATCACAATATTTTTTTTACAGCATTAATAATAAATTCTTGGTTAAGTCATATTTTTGTTATGTTCATAATTTACATGCAAAATGTTGAGGTTAAAAATACTTTTTAATGTTTTTAAAAGACGTCTCTCATGTTCAACAAGGCTGCATTTGATTAAAAATACAGTAAAAACTATAATTTTGTGAAATATTATTACTATTAAAAATAACTCTCTTCAATATATTGTTTAACTTTTTAAAAATTTACTTATGTGATGGCAAAGCTNTTAAAAATAACTCTCTTCAATATATTTTTTAACTTTTTAAAAATGTACTTATGTGATGGCAAAGCTGAATTTTCAGCAATTACTCCAGTCTTCAGTGTCACATGATCCTTAAGAAATCATTCTAATACACTGATTTGGTGTACAATAAATATTTTTTTTTAATAAATAGATATAAATGATTTGAAATAGAAATCTTTTTAAACATAATAAATTTACTGTCACTTTTGATCAGTTTAATTTATCCTTGCTGAATAAAAGTTTGAATTTCTTCATAAAAAAGCAACTTTTGAATGGTAGTGTAAATATTATAAATATAAAAAATAATAATTTAAATATAAAAATGGATTAGTATATAGATATTAACATTAACCAATAATAATAGCTTAAAAAACAACAACAGGTGCATGCATGAGGTCCAGGCAGGTAACATTCCTCATGTAAACATGTCCCGCTAGCATTTGACAACCAGAAAGTGTCCAAATACTTTTTGGGCCCACTATATCTATACACTGCATTTTGCTTTTATAAAATTGGTAATACACTGCTGTATTATAAAACAGACATCACCTAAGGATGAACCAGAAACTTTAGGTTGTGTGTTTCTATTTTGCTAATGTATTTCTTTCTCTTGAAAGCCTACGTCTCTGTTTCAGTCTCTTGAAGTTATGGTAAAGGAACTGAAAGACTTGCAGAGCCCTGAGGGTGATTTGTTGTTAAGGAAACCAGGCAGGAGCGTGTTACAAGGCATCAGTTCACTCCGAGCCGCCTGTCCTCTGCTGTGCGCTAGAAGAGCGGGTAATGGATCAGACTGGGGCCCAGGAGACCTCTGCCTGAATCAAACCGTTCAATACGTGCCAACACAGGCTCCTCAGCCTCCGAGCAGCAAGCAGAGGAAAGAGCCATAGACAGACACCTGATTTAAAACTTCAGCTCTGCACATACACTCACCCTTGGATGTATTAGCATATAACATAGACATATTCTTTTACTCCGAGAAGAAAAACTCACCATTGGACTGGCCTGATTGATTTGCTGTGTTTGTGTATAAGAGGTTGCTGTGCTAACATGGTTTTGTTCCTTAGCCACAGAGCTTTCGTATCCGTCACTGTCCAGTTAAGACTCCCTGCAAATTAGTCTCTGCCTGCTTTTCTTTCCAGGATGCAAAATAAAGGAGTTACAAATGATGAAGTGCAGAAGCGTGTTTGCCCTCTTTAGGACTAATTTAAGTCCTAGCTGAATTTGATTACCACTAAGTAGATTGATAACTGTTGGAATATCAGCCCAGTTAACTAATCCACTCTTAGACTTTTTTTTGACATGATGCTGAGAACAGTTTTTAGCAAACATTATATCAGGGACAGATGATCGCACTCAAATGTAAAAAAACAGTTTTGTGAAAAACTTCACAAGCTCTATATGTTAAAATAACTGTATTCTAGCTGATTTGTCATGTAATGAAGTGTTGTAGAGTGAGAATCACAGTGAATATCAAACGTTGGAAGTGCAAAAAATTTTCACAGATTGCTCTAATTCACCCTATGTAGAAATAGTAAATATACAATTTTACGTATTTCCACTCTCTATGCGATGCATTGCGTTCTAAGGAATGTTATTTCCCAATAGATTTTTTGACATTGAATGGCTTCAGTAACGTTAACAATAATAAAATGACTGAAATATGAAAAATAACTTTGTCATAAAATGTATCAGTGCTCATTTTTGAATTTATACACAGTTATTTTTCAATATTATTCTTACAATCCAAGCTCAATCTTACTGATAAAGTCAAACATGGCTGTTCATTTCTTCTGAACACATGAAACATACAGTCAAACCAAAATTTATTCAGACACTAGATTTTTCATATTTTTTTACTAGTGGGTGCAGGACACTATAGTTCATTTATGTAAATGAGGATAGCAAAATAAAGTAAACTGTGACATATTATACCCAAAAATTCTTCATACAGTGGACTACCAGTAAAATTGATAAAATTTTTGAACAAAAAATGATTCAGACACTTTGACCTGACCATATTTTGCTTAAGTGTTATCTGACATAATTAAGATAATTTTTTTCTGACACAGTTTAACTTTGAGATTTTGTCATTTTTTATTACCATTTTTTTAAACTATAGTGAATAAACTGTAATAATCAATGAAATGTTCAAGGTGTCTGAATACATTTTGGTTTGACTGTATATCATTATTGTGCTACTAATGCATAAATACCATTATATTATTGTAAACACGTCCACTATTTAGAAAAATTCCCAATGAGGAAATGCAATTACTGCAGTTCCATTACAGACTGCCATATGGTAACATGGTTATTTTTCCTGCTGGTACAGAGTGTCCATATGGCAACCTCCATACTTTCTCAATTTTCTGTAAAACTGTGTTAGAAACAGTAGATCTATGAACAACATCTATTCAACTTTTCAAAGATACAGCAAAAAATCCAGATGTAGAAGAAATGTGTATAATAGCACAATTTGAAGAGCACAGCAGCAAGTGTCTTGCTCAGGAAAGAGTCCTAGAGAGAAAATGAAATGTCATGTGGCTTAAAGACAGCATATTATTGGTTACATTAAAGACTGACCTTAACAACACTATTATAGAGGGTATCACAGAGGCTTTTAATGCTTCTGATTAAGTTTTATTAGTCATGCAGAAGCTAAACTATTTGTTTAGTGTGTTCAAGTCTTGTAAAGCCGTGAAAAATGTAAACAATTTAATTAAAGTGTATTATTGCTTATAATAAATCTTCCAGAATACTTTTTTTTATTCCATGTGAGCATTCTGAGTATTATTTCTACTATCCTGAAATGTAATTGCACAAATATTGCACAATCAGGACCTCAGAAGTGCAGAAGAGAAAATCAGCTATGGGCTGTAAATGTCATTAGCCAAAAAAAAAAAAACGCTTAACCCCATGACACTCACACTCTAGTAACAAGTAACAGATCACTTTGTTGATGAATAAATATCTCACACAAAAATAAAATTATAAGATATATTTGAAGACACTACACTCTTAGAATCACTTAGAACAGTTTTGAACTTTCTGCAGCTTAAACGTGCCTGTGAATATGGATATTATTATCTGTTAGGAGACCAGGTCACTTCCAGAAGACCACTTTAAAAGTGGATAGAGCGGCTGACATTTATCAAAAGGGCAGGAGCATTTCATACCATTAGGGCCTCTGGCTGTGTCTAGAGGGACTCAGCTAAACCAATCTAGAAACCAAATGTCATAGCAGCGTGCTCAGTCTATTCAACCTGTTTTAAAATCAAAGTGGTGTATGTACTTTGTTTTATATTGATACTAGCTTCCAACATCTGAGCGGTGTGGGCCTCTCCCTGTGTTTCTCTGGGGAGAGCGTTCTTCCTTTGCCCTGAGGATGTCCTTGCCTGCTATGTCGGGCCTCTGCAGCTGTAATTCGGGTGATACATGTGCTACCCGTGACCTGCCTCGCATTCCTCCGTCTGCGCACCATTATTACTTGGAATCTTTAATTGCTCTAGACATTCATTTACCAAGTAAGGGTATCTTGTTCCCCATTAAAGTACTTGCTGTCTTAGTTCTTGTGTGTAGATGGATTTAGCCTGGAACAGGGCCTGGTTTCATTGTTGCGTTTGTCACTGCAATCTACAAGGGTCAGAGGTCACTCTCAGCAAACATACGTCATCGGCTATACACTACCAAAGATTTTCTACTCACTACTTTGGCTGACTGTAAGTGTATTCTAATTGTCTCAAGTCCATATACACTGTTTAAATGTTTGGGGACTCTATTTTTTTATTTTTTTTTAAAGAAATTAATACTTTTATTTAGCAAGGACACATTAAACTGATCAAGGGTGACAGTAAATACATATATAATGTTATAAAAGAATTATATTTCAAATAAATGCTTAACTTTGTATTCATCAAAGGATCCTGAAAAAATAAATAAAAAAGCAGCAAGACTGTTTTCAACATTGATATTGATGATTCTTTTGAACTTAGCATATTAGAATGATTTCAGAAGAATCAAAAATTGAACATAGACATGACGACACAAAGATCACCACCAGGTTTTGTACAAAGCTAGACAGGAAACAACAGGAACATGAGGGCTATATATACAAAGACTAACAAGAAAGACCTGAACCTAATAAACAGTGAACCAATCAAAATGTGACATAAGACAAGGAACCAGTGATAACATAACAGAACACAAAGAGCAAAGGAAGCACAAAACATGATCACATGAGGGCAAGGAATCAGATGACAAACCAGGAACTAAACTATAACAATAAAAAAGACACAAACAATGCCCAAAACCATGACAATGGCTGCTGAAAATTCAGCTTTGCTATCACAGGGATAAATTATATTTTAAAGTTCCCCTATTATGGATTTTTGAAAATTACCTTTCATGTAGTGTGCAACATAGCTCTAAGTGAATGAAAACATCATGCAAAGTTTTGAATCTGAAAGTGCACCGTATCTAAATGTATTGTCTCTCAAATGTAAGAGTCGACTCTGAGTCAATTAAACGAGTCGTTTGTAAAACGAATCCCAAGCCGTTTCCTTATGACGTCAAAATGAAACATTAGCATATTGCCCGCCCACTTATTACGCGCGCAGACACCATGGGGAAACTTGAAACCGCTCAAACACTGCCAATACGTGAAGAATCAGTGGTTAAAGTTCATCTTTACAACGATACCACAGCAGTGTAGCCCGAACCTTGTGCTGTGCTCCTGTCATTTTTCTGACTACTGCTTCTTCAACCTAAATGCGTTCAACGAGGGATTCGCCAGCCGTTTTTTATTGAAGGATGGGCCAGTACCCAGTTTATTTGGACCAGCTTCTTCCTCCTCCAAATTACAATCTGCAAGTATGATTAATAATTGTTGCTGTTATGTTCTCTGTATCATGCACAATATGTATTTAGTGTGTGTTGTGTACGCTCCTCGCAGCTTGTAGGTCTCCGGCTAACCAGCTAACAGTCAAATGTTTGTCATTGTTATTGCTTGGAGTTATGATAAAGAATAGAGCAATAATGTTGGTGTACAACTGCAGTGCTTTATCAATACGTTTCTGCGTTGGGCAGTGGTTCCCAAACTTTTTAGTGTGGAGTACCCCCTGACATAGGCGCCGATTTATGTTTCTGCTGGTGGGTGCCCAGTGCCCCACATCACCCCCTATTGGTTAAAATCAATAGAGAATATCTCGTATTTATGGGTGCTCGACCATTTCCGTGGGTGCTCCAGCCCCCGAGCACCCACGGGATCGGCGCCTATGCCCCCTGAGGCATTCACCTTCTGCATACCCCTCTCTTCCACTTAGACTGCACCTTTTCCATTGAGGGAAAAAATTTGCATCGACTTTCCAGTGCATTTATTATCTTTATAAATACCTTTACAATATTAATAATGTTTTTTTTTATTTTTTTTTTTTAAGTTCAATAGTAAAATAAGCAATGATGATAACGTGAAAAGTGATTGTTACATACTAAAACCGCCAGTAGGTGGCGGTAAGTCTTAATGCGTGAGTCACGGAGTCATCCGTTCATTCAGTAACGAAGCAAGTGGCAAAACAAAAAACAAAAAAAAACGAAGCAAGTGGCTGTATTTATGAATGAATCATTGAATCAAGACTTTCACAAACGATTCATTCAAAGCCACAGATTCGTTCACGAAACACCGCTGTGTGCTGCAGTTCTGCTCTGGCTTTCGTTGGAACTATTATTTCGTTGCAAAATACAGTAAATACTACTGACATACTGTGAAGGGCATCACTTAATATTACCCGTTTGTTTGTTGAACTGTTCTATAAAATCAATGTCACATTTGCAAACGTGTGGATATTTGAATTTGCATTCTTGCTCAACGTGAAAAACAAGAAGTCACAAAAGGTATGTTTTGTATCAAGAGTTTGAATCTTAAATTGACCTCTATGCACCTACTGTGCCAGGCTATTTGTTCTTCATGCTAGTAAGTGCTAAATCTACAGGTACATTGTCGAGAACGGCAGTAATGTAGCGCGATCTGCTGGCAGCAGACTCTGACGTAACCTGTAAGCACCCAAATGCACGCTGCTTATGTGGAAACGGATTTAGTCAGTTTGACCGCAAAAGATGTGGTATTTTGATTGGATGTCATGCATTTTCGGCATTGTGCCATGAAATACATGCTCGGTTTTAATGTTATTTTAAGATGGGGAATAATTAAACGAACGAAGAAACTCAGAATTTTGTTCGCGTACCCCAGTTTGGGAAGCACTAACGCATATACCATGACTGTTTGGGTGTTTACCACCGAGCTTTGGGCTAGATTCGCTAACATAAACACAAAACAACTTATTCCTCTTTGAGTCTCTATTTTTAGAACAGAGCGGAGCACCATCATTATTATAATACAATGTAAGTGATGCAAGCACTGTATACTGTTCTCCGTGTAACCAGCAGAAGTCATCTGACCAATCACCGCAGATTAGCTTCACGCAAACGAGGGGTTTGGAATGAATCGTTGAGCAAATAAGGTAAAAATAAATGCATATTATAAGACAATGAGTGCCTTTTGACCTTGCATGCTTGTAAACCTGTTGTTGGGGACTCCCAAAACAAAAATAGGAACCTTTCAAATGCAATAATAGGGGCACTTTAAAATACATGAAAAAAATAAATTATAGCCTAAATTTTATCAGAAAAATTGTGATAATTTTATTTTGTTATTATTGTTTTTTTAAATTGTGATAATGTTTTCCAATATTACTGTACTATACTGTTTTTACTGTATTTTCGATCAAATAAATACAGCCTTGGTGAGCATAAGAGACTTCTTTCAAAATATTAAAGAATTTTACTGACCCCAAACTTTTAAAGGGATTAGTTATTAGTATCTTCATACTGAGATTTTCTTATTAAACTTAGACTTTTAGACTTTTTTTTAGACTGTTTTAAGTGATAAAACTGGATGAACATACGCACCAAAAAGGAAATGTGTAAAAAAATTTTTAGTACATATCAATATAAATTTGATTTAATTCCTCTGTAATGCTGATAAATTACATTTATATTTGCCTCCAAATTACAATATGCCTCCACATCCTTTAAGCATGACTCTCAGGTTCAAAGTTCTCACGGCCTAATACTGAAAATAAAGGTTGAATCCTGTCAAAATGTGAGGTATTAAAAATCTTTTTTATAATAATCTAAAGTGTGAACCTGATCGACATTCTCAAAGAACCAAATCAATTCTTCATCAGATGAACAAGTTTTAATAAGGACTTACTGCTCTTATACAGGAGGTTGTCCATTAAACTCAAACTGGAGAAAAGGACAGGACATAAAACGATGGCGCCGGTTGCTTCTTGAAGTACCTCTTGTGAGGGGACGAAATACTACCCGCTGCCTTGAGGATATTAAAAATGAAATACAGAGTCATTTGCCACACAGGGTCAGCCTATACTGATCTGTTTTTGATTAAAAACAAGGAGCTTAGAGGCTTTCCTGTTGCCATGATAAGGCATCATGTCATAAGTCTGATTTCAGCCATGGCCATGTGGACAGTAGTAGCTTCAGCTGTACCTTAATAATCTTCCATCTAAATGTGTGAGAACTCTCTGAACCCTAAAGCATCAGGCACTGCTTTTAAGCTTACAGGTTTTGGCTTTGATTGATCTCTCTTACAAACTTCCATTTGGAAAATCTGTGCTCCTTCCCTTCTCTCTCACTTGCTGACTCTGCGGGTAGAAGAATCCACTTTGTTTCCTAATATTTTTGTAAGCTTTTGGATACAATTATATTTTCATAGTCCAAAGACAGAAAAGAACTCTTGACAAATGCAATGAGGAAAAGCAATAGATTAGGGATATATTACTCTCAAAATATACTGTGGTTATCAGGAATAGCTAAGCTGAAACTGACCTATATTTTAGCACTGTAAATGCAGAATTTTCTGCATGGATGGAGTCCACAAATGCTTGCGTGGAGAAATCACGAGAAATCAGCGTGGGCCATAGCAAAATAAAGTAGCTGAGCTGAGGCTATACAGGACAATTGTTCAAGTACATGAACTAGCAGGGCTATTAAACCTTCTCCAGGTCAATAAACATTTATGATAAGAGCAGTCCCCTTTCAGAAAACCTTATTTTACAGTCCCGGTATGGCCCTGCTTTTCTCAGCTGCATTGTGGCGAACACATTAATCCATCCAGGAGGGACTTATTCTGGGCTGTGGGGCTACTCTGTCCCTCTCTTTCTTTTTGCAGAGGTTCAATGGCAGAAAATCCATAGCCTCTCTAAGAGGAGGAATTCCATTAGATAATAGATATGGAATCCATCTCGATTCCCCACCTTATCTTCTCTCGGGGTGAGAAATCAATACAGAAGCTTCAGCTCAACTGCCAACAATAACAATAAATTGATAGGCTTGTGAGAGAAGGAGAGTGAGGAAGAGCATTAATGGACAAAACACCACACTCTTCATTGGCAATGATGCAAATCAAAGTGTTAATTGTGAAAATAGCCATCTGAATCAGGGAAGGTGGGACTAAACATGTATATATAACCGATTCGTTCAAAACCTAAACAAGGGAATAGGTGTGTTTGACTTGAAGTGGCGCTGCGCAGACCAATCGGTGTATGACATCAAACTACCGCAAAAGAGAGCGATTAGAGAGCAGACGGCTTCATATGCTTTCGAATTGCTCTCGCGGTACTTTGAAAGCTTCAGGTCGAACACACCTAACGTCTTTGTGAGCGAGTCATTGAATCAAATGTTAAACAGATTCGTTCACAGTATTGATGGGAGCCGCATTTAAATTCACAACGATGACTGAGGAATAAACACGGCATACCACATATGCTCTTTCTATTGACCCATTTGACAAAGAGTGTTTATTTATTCTTAATGTTGCTGGCTGGAGAAAATAAAAGAGAGTTAATAATTTACATTGTAGATGCTTTTCTACATGGATCTAACACATTGATATAAATAGAATAACTAGCTTTTTGGTCATGGGAATATAGTGCAAAAATCAGTTGCTTTAAATTACTTCCTACATGACATAATTTTACCTTCATTTTCTGGTAGATGATGCCTTAACTCTGCCATTTCTTTATTGTTGACTGTTCAGAATGAGCTGTTTATTACTAACTTCTCCTAATTTCTCCACTGACTGACTATTGTTTTGCAAGCCACATTTATTTCTAATATTTCATAACAGACTAGTAAATGTTTTACCAGCACCCGATTTGAGGGCTCTTCAAAGTGTGAAATAGACATATTTTCAATTTCAGTGTAAACAATGTTTGACTGTCTTTTGCCTTTTGTGTCACAGCTTGTGATAGTCGCTAGTGAAGTGAATTCTGTGCACGTTTTTTTGGTGCCATCAGCCAATCAGCATTGTCTTGACGTAATTGTCATGCATCTCCAGAGTGACAAGTCACATGTCATCTAGGGCTCAGGTTATTGGCTCAAACAGTTCTATGGTCCCATGAGCAAAGATGACAGATTTCCAGTTGCGTACTTACTCCTCCAGGTCCTGCACCAACCAAACAGCTACCATTAAGATGAATGGGAATGTTAACAGATAGCTTTCTCCAGGTACATGACCTTCCTTTAAAAACACTGAACATCAACTGAATATCACAATCATAAATCTGTTACTAAAGGCAGTGTTTTCTCTTCTAACCCTCAACCTGCTTATTTTTCTGACACTTAGCCAGCAGATGTCAGTCTTTTCTGTAGTATCAATGGCACATTCCAAATGGCATTTGCCCTGGAGGCAAATTTAAAGACCACAGGGGTGAAACTGCCAGGAGAACAAGTAATGGTAAAGAGAAAATGTTAATTAGGATGGACTTAATGAGAATGGCAAGCTCTCAGCACCATTGACTCAGCATTAGATGCAAGCTCTAACTATTAATGATAACATTATTCAGTTTAAACTGCACTTGAGGCATAATCATTTCATTTACATGTATGAGCAATCAGTTTAATCAATGTGTAACTGCTGCATAGAGTGGAATCATGGTGTTTAGCTACAGAAAGAGTCACAGATACTTTATAATTGGCCAGATAACTAGTGCTTTAGGAATAACACTTAAGAGCATGATGATATAATGGCTCATCCTAGAAATTCCAGGTCAGTCATAACGAATGAATTAGCACCCAGACGTATTCTTCAGGAGAAAATCAAAATGGAACAATGGTACGCCGCTAATATATTTAAACCATGTCATATCTCTTGCGCCTTACACAACTTATCTATTACGGCTTGCGTGGGATCCGTTAGGCAGTTCCCTTTTTCATGTCGAGCCGTGTACGGAGGGAAGACCACCCTCATTGGGAATTGAGTGCAAGTTAATTTCAACCCACACAATGACACAATCTCGAAGACTGCAGAACAGTCTTTTGTACAGCTTCTCTCCCCCAACCTAGTCAGTGGGAGGCATTAGCATCCCTGTCATCAGTGCCTGAGAGCCATCACTCCTTTGAAGGATTAACTTCATTAGCATGTTTTCATGCCACTCGTCTTCTAATTGCCCAATTGAAGCGCCCACTTGTTGTGCTTGTGAAACATGCCTGGACTCACAAGACCAAGTCCGGGACTTCTGTCTGAAGGTTATCGCTATTGTTTTATCATGTTATATTAATATTATCTATCTATCTGTCTATCTATCTATCTGTCTATCTGTCTGTCTGTCTGTCTGTCTGTCTGTCTGTCTGTCGATCATCTAACTTTTGTGGAAGAACACTTAATTTGTCATCTGAGTTGTTTGAATTAGGGGTGTGGGCAAATTAATTCAAATACACAGTCATGCATTGAAAGGTAGCCAATTCTTCAATTGTACATTTTGTACAATCCTTTTGTACAATTTATTGTGATTCAGGGACATCATGCACCCTCTTATGAATCAGACTGGCTCATTTGGTGTCCTAGGCAAGATATGATATGATGACACTTTAGCAGTTCTTTGAAAGTATCACAGTTCAATTTATTCAAATATTCATGGCCATTTTATTCAAATGTTTAAGAAGAGAGAATAAAACAGTGAGAGACAGAGTGAGATCTATTGCTTCAAAGATTTTTTTTATCCAGCCAAACAGAGAGAAGTGTCACCCTGCCTCGGTGACCACAGAGAGAGAGAGATGGAAATCCAAAATCAAAGTAGCATGTATACATAGCCTGTGGCCCTCCTCTCATTTCCCTTATGAATCACAAATACAGATACTGCATGCTTAAACTAAAGCCCTTCCCTCTTAAGTTCTCTACATGATGTCATGTACAGGAAGGTATTTCTCAGTCTCAACCTGTCTGCTCATGCCAGTTCTCCAGTAATACGATACACATCTAAAGGCTCTGAGAAAATGCTGGTCATTTGCAGACAAGAGCTTCATTTATTTCCCAAGAAGGAGGCTCATTTTCCCGCAATGCAGCCTGGGCTGTGTTTTATGCCGCAAATGAAAGTCCTTATGCACTCATTTTATGATCGTATGATGTAAGTGATGCTGTGTTTATGCAACATCCAAAGAACACAATTAAACACTAACTCCCTTTTTCTATTTTCACTTCACTGTTGTTTGTTTAACATTCTGAAATCCCATAATCTGACTGTATTTTCCTCGTTTTATCTGTGGGACTGTAAAAACAGTTGGCAAATAGATTTTAAAATACGTGTTATCTTCTGATGCACTGAAAAAGTGAAACTGATTCTGAAATCCCGACAGATTTGAAGCGAATGTCAAAGACTGTTAGAAAAGCTTTCATTATCAAAAATCCGCTCAGATGTGGTGTATCTGAGAGATAGGAGAATGTCTGATTTAAGAACCAACAATCAATAGGCTTAAAAAGGTTATGTGGATCAATGTAAAATTGTTTAGTTCACCAGCACTATCATTTGATTATTGCCATCTTGAAGAACAGAAAACATCTTCTGTTAAAGGTGAGCAATAATGTTCCTTAACTGTGCACTTTGAGCAGACAATGCAAACATTTTATTAATTTGTATTTTTGTTTGGAGGTCAGGGAGTGAGGCTGGGCAAATCTAGTGCTGGGCGGATACATTTTCCAGAATATGTCCAACAGGCATTGAATCAAGAAGGGAATTTATGCATTTCTTAATTTACTCTGAGAGCCACTGAGTAAGTTGATTCTAAAGCAACTTGTCTCATGTCATCTAATGGGTATAATTAACAATCAAACCGAATATGACAGTGAACTTTACTCTCACTGCTGCCCGTCTGCCGTTCCTATTTTCAAATGCTAAAATTAGCCTCTAGGGAGTGGCATAAATTCATTTTTGTGGATTTGCAATTCAAACACACAGCCACACACATAGTAATGTCTATTATAAACTGGCTAAATTAAAAACATTGTGTGCGGCTATAAACTTTCGGGGTTGAGTATACTGTAAGCATTGCACCGATCGAACCAAGGCCTGTCCTGTCTAAACATCGTATGTCTTGTTGGTAGAAGAGGGGAAAATAAACCATTGGCTCTTCATTAGGCTCCAAATAAACCTTAACTTAGTCTTTATGTCCATCCCCTACCTCTCCTCTCAATCCTCTTTCTCCTCCTTTCTCTTCCTTCCTACATGGCCTGAGGGAGCAGTTAGATCTCTGAATGCTCTTGCTCTATTGTGAGCTCACATTGATTGCCTCTACCCTCTCCAAAGCCAGTCGGGCCAGTCAGCATGGGGTACAGGCTGTCTGCTTTATCCACCGTGGCTCACATTTTTCTGAGAAATAAAAGAGGGGGAGAGAGAGTCTCAGAGTGAGTTCCTCCTCCACTCCTGCAAACAGAGAACCAGATGCATCTGTTTTACACCCCCCTCTCTCCCTCTCCCTCTCTTTTTCTCCCTCTCCCGCCTCTCCTCTCAGTGGCTGTACTCTAAAGGGAATCAATAGTGTACTTAAACGGATTTCTCTTGTGTCTTGTTGTCAAATACGTTGTGCACCTCTGCCTTTCTCCGTGTGGGCTGATCTTTGTGCGCTGTGGTAACGTCTCAGCAGCGCTCATTTATATGCCCTTGATCTGCATTTCCGCTCTTTGTCTGTTTTACACTTCTGTAATATCCTTTACACCTACCCAGTTAATGGTGCTTTGGCACAGTCGCTTGTGTTTCCTCTAAGGAGGTCTGTGAGGGCGATAGAGCGCTGTGTAAAGGAGCTGTAAATAATCTGTGAACGCTCAGTCTGTGTGTGAAAGCTTATGTCAGCAGAACTGAAACTCTCCTTCCATCATGTAGCTATGAAGTCCCAGCAGCATCAATCATTTCCCCTGTGATTGTCAGGGAATTAGCTGAGCTGTGGTGCTCAGTGGCGTGCCGGTTCACGTCATCTTGGCTCGGAAAGTGCAGCGAAATGTGGATATGTGTCCAAATTGTCTAATTTTTTGTGTTATTTCATTTGAAAGTAGCAATTAATGTAGTCATATTGACACCTGCAAATCCATTTAGAACATTATCTGACACAACAGCAGGGTTCAGTGGCAATTCAGTGAATTGACAAACTTTGAATGTTGACAGAGCCTTGTTTGTGTTTTGTGTGTGTGTGTGTGTATATATATATATATATTATACCCACACAAAATTCTACAAAAGTTAAAAAATGTAAAACTTTCAAATATTTTCAAATAAAACACAATGTAATATAATATAATGTTTTATTTAAAATTATTTGAAAGTTTTACATTTTATTAACTTTTGTGGAATTTTGTGTTTGTATTTCATCACATCATTTCATATTAACCTGCAATGCAGGGATTTCCCAACTTTTTTTTGCCAGCTGAACCTCCTGAGATTTTAAGTTAATAAGTTAGGCCAATAATAAAATTAAAATAATAATAATAAAATTAAGTTCACAGTTCTCTGATGTCAGTCAATGGTCACATGACATGGAGGTAAACAAATAAAATATATATTTTTAATCTTTTTTAGTAAGTGTTTTATTTTGATTGCTTTTTATTTTAAAATTATTTATTTTAAATGCTAATTTCTTAGCTTTTATTTAAACTCACAAACCCCAGTCTATAGGAAACCCGGACTTAATGTAACATTTAACAAACTTCATGTTTTTGATAAAGAATGGAATATATTTTCTTTTTCTTTGTATTTTTATATTAATATGGTACATGGTTATCCTATTTAAATCAATGTGATAAATGAGTTTAGTCAAAAGTAATCTAAAAGTAATCAAAAAGTAGTCAGATTACATTACCTTAATTGTGTAATGTAATGGATTACATTACTAATTACAATTTTTGTCATGTAATTTGGAATCAGTAACTGATTACAATTTGTAAGTAATCTACCCAGCTCTCTCTCTCTCTCTCTCTCTCTCTCTCTCTATATATATATATATATATATATTTGAAAGTTTTACATTTTATTAACTATTGTGGAATTTTGTGTGTGTATATATATATATATAAGTTATAATATAATATAATATATAGTAAAAGATTTCTCTGGAAATTCACATTTCTGAATTGAAAGGGAGCCAGATTTTCAGTTCTGAATTTTGCATAACACGCTCTCAGACATGAAAAAAATTCTCTTGATTTCTTGCATCTGTGTGTGTATGAAATTATACTGAGGTTCAGTCAAGCTAAAGTCACTCCACCTAAAGTCCATCCATCTTCTTGGCAGCCATCTGGTCATATTGTCTCAGAATGTAAGAGTTGAGGGCTTATCCACGAACACTAAGAGCTCTTACAACAACCAGCTTTGAACTGAAGTGTGCTGTTCATTGAATGCTCGTGATTTTGTTCGCATGAACCGTGGCATCTTTGAAGGACTTCACAAAAACATGATTAATGGCCCAGAACACAAGATATTACAAGCAGCTTAAAAGGTATATCACAATAGACTCTGAGGTACTCAGCATTACTAACGCTGTGCTTTGATACTGATGTTACACGGGGATGTCCATCTTTGCAAAAGCCATCTGAGGCACCAGTCATCCTATCGACAAATTCAACAGCATCTGTTAAATCACTTTGAAAGTCAGGCCTTGATGAAGTGCCTCGAGTCGAGACCTGAAGGAATAAGTGCGTGTCAAAAAAAACAACAACACATTCAAACTAGCCAGTCAAGATCGAAAAGGAAGTGTGGTTAAAACAGGAATTGGAAAAACTAATGGAGAATATTTGAAATTGAGGAAAAGGGTGCTTTGACATTGTCTGCAGCACTTAAATTGTCATTTGGCGGATCATGAACTCTCCTTCTAAGAACAGGACAGAAATAAATATGAATGACTGCCTGTGACCGATGATGTCATCTGCTAGATTTATCCCTGCCAACTTAGATAACTGTACAGGAGCAAGTGTCCTTGAGACAAAGTGCTCAGAGAATGGGCCCCATGCATTAACGTCGACAGCGGTGCAGTGGAGATGCTAAGGATGTCAAAAGACACTTCCAAACACTTTCTTTGAAAGCACTGTCCAGAGATTGTTGGGAAATAATTGACAGATGTCTAACGCTCTATTGAGAAATATGTCACAGTGCTTCCATAATCAAAACAATGAGTTCTTTGAATTGACAGGGAGTGTTGTAACACCATCAGTTTAACCAGTTAAACATGACCTATCATGAGCACCATCATCCTGAGCTGACAGCAGAAGAATGCAAAATTATAAAAGACTAATAGTACAAAAAAAGGTAAGAAATTCAAATGTCACATCTGGTTTATAATCTGATTTGTAATCGTGTTAATGGATAACAGAGCTGGATCATCTAAGTCAGCAGTTTCTCTTAATTTGGTTTGAAACATTTTACCATGTTGAATTTAAATTGAAATGGTGGTGGTCATGGGGATGGCATAATAGTTATAGTACATTTGAATAAATTAAATGTTCATGTTTTCTATTAGTGTTAGGAGCAGTGATGCAGATTGTGTAAACAGCACTCTTTGTACTTGACACTAATTTACACACTTCAGGGATTCATTGCAGATTTATAAACTATTTTAATTAGCAGACAAATGGGAATATTACACAGAAGCCTGTGTTACAGCACTCCAAATCTGCCTGTATTGAAAACAATGATACCTCTTGTCATATTGAGTACTTTGCTTTGCTCCTGTCAGGAGGAAAGAAATTACGAGCTGTAAAATCCCAGGCAGGGCATTTGCATATCTCCATATTTTAGAACATAAGTCAGACAGACAGGCATGCTGGAATTTTGTTCTGGTGGTGTGAGGCAGCGCAGCGTGTGCAGTGAGTGATTCTATCTGATGCACTACTAGACGCTCGCGCGGCCTCCCCCTGGACAGTTCAGTCGTGCAGCATTGGCTGAGGAGGCAGTAGATGCGCGCTGTGTCTCGGCACTGTTGGAAGAGTCATTGTTCCTTGACGTCACCACTCAGCCAAGCCTGGCGCTGCTGCTCTCAAACATGTCTTTGTTATTCAGAGCTTTCCATCGGCGAAAAGCAAAATACGGAACGAGCTGTTCCTTTTATTCGCGGGAAGTAAGAGGACTCACATGGACGCACGTTTGTGTTTGGGGAGGAGATTTCTATGAGAATAAGTTCGGTTTATATTATCTGAAATAGAAAAACATGTATTTTTACAATCTATTATTATTATTATTAGCTTTTTTGTTGAATATATATATAAAAACAATGTATATATATATATATATATTTATATATATAATAATAATAATAATGTAATTTAATTTTAAATAATATTATTTTATTTTATTTATTTAAAAAAAAAAATG
>RJVU01026577.1:13268055-13293350 GCA_003731715.1 Anabarilius grahami
ATTAGAATGGTCATTTTGTTGTAATTCTTATCTACTTAAAATACAAGATATTAAATATTAATAAAACTATAAGTACAAAAGCAAATTGTAAATTACAACAATAATTGCACATCTGATACATCTTTAGTCTTACCTAAGCACGTTTTCATCAATATCCTGGAAAGGCATCGTGGTCCCCTCGGTTTGATTACAATAATATAAAGCCAAACGACATACTGTAGAATTCAAACAGCAAACAACCTGGCACTCGCGAGTAAATCCAGTCCGTTCATCTGCACACGCCGCCTGGTGTCTTCCAAAGGCGCGAGCGCTTTACGCGACTCTGGGACACATTTTGTCAGCAACCAGCAAGCATGGCTCTGTGGTAATAGAATAGCCCGTGTAATTTGACACTTCAACTTGCCGTGCACTACGTTAGTTGATTCAGACAGTCACACTAACGAAACGCCGTGCGCTTTTCTCTCAGTGTTTGTGAAGTGTGAGGGGAGAAAACAGATCGCAACTTCAAATACAGGAGATTTTCGGCGCCGTGCTGTGATTGGACCTAAAAGTAAGTTGTGTTTGTGTTTTCCTATCATTTTCACACCTTGCTCGCTGGGAAGGTTTTTATGCATTGCATTGAAATGAATCCGTAGCCTCCGCGCTAGCTCCAACCTCAGCTAACAATAGAGTCACTTAAAGTATCGCTAAGATGTGTACACATGTATTTCTGCGCAGGAAACAATTGCAGTAACTGAAGCGTTGACGATACGTTGGCTTTGTGTTTTCGATGAGCAATTTTTCCTGGACAGTGGCGTTCAGAGGAACGCGGAATTTGGCTGAACTGGAGAAGCCCACCGTTTACATACCGTTCAGCATATCGTTCTGGTGTGTTGCATTGTTCAGATGAAGAGGGCACTGTCATGCGGTGGACGGTTGGTTGGCACGTAGATGGGCACAATTGGATGGCTTCGTTGCACAAATGCAATTTAAATTCGCCGGCTCTTTTTGATGAGGTGAAATTATATTGTAGCTGCTTGATAAGTAATAGGAAACAAAGCTTTAAACCATGTGCTGAAATGTGATGTTTCATGCTGTGGTGTAGTAACAGGACAACCGCGTTGATACACTGTAACCGCTGATACATTGTAACATTTCGTTCGAATCTTGGATTCCGTGAATGCTTGAATGTAACATTGGAGCAGACTTTGAGGACACAAGCAGTGTTGGGTGCCAACTGACTGTATGTGATATGGATTTCGTAAGCAGATTATTAAAATCAAGTGTTTGCAGTTAGAAACCATTACGTTTTAAATATACATAATGAGATGACAGTTGACTTATGGATTGTATGATTGTGTGTGGGTTACGTTGCCTACCAGGAAACGGCAATAAATGAATGTTTAAATAATTAGTAATTTAAAGACTGTGCCCCTAAAATGTAAAATAATGTCAAATTAAAGCAGATACATTAGAAAAATTGTGTAATGTAATTATTGTTTAAAAAAATGGTCTAAAAACATACTAATTTACTAGTCTAACTATTTTACTGTTATATAATCTAAGGATTCTTAATTGGTACATTTATTCATTTAGCAGATGCCTTTATCCAAAGTGATGAATACAAAAAGCAATGCATCTTAAAGAGTCAATAAACACCAGAAGTGCTAGTAATACAAAGTTTCAGACATCATTCACAATAGTACAGAATAGTACTTGATGCTGAAAATTGAATCGCTAATAAGACGTGATATGAGAATAAGTTCACTATTTTTTCGGAGTATGTTTCTCTTTGCTCTTGTTTTATATTTTTTATAAAAATCCAGAAGTGATCTGATTCAAGTTCACCTAAAAAGTGGCCTACTGATAACAATGTTTGCCATGCAATTTGTAATGGGTACCAGATTACGTTTAGAAGTGATCTACCCAAGACTGGTTGCAAGATTCAAAGCAGTTTACGCATGCCAAGTGTCCACCAAGTGTTCTTTTGGGAATCCATAGGCTATTTTGTATGCTTCTTATTAAGTGAACATTTAATTCAAGAGATTATTACTTTCAGCTTTGGTTAATAAGGTTGTATTTTCCTACATGATATTGAATGAAGTTATTTATTGATGGTTATTGATGACCCATGCTTTTTTTATGCAGGGTCATGTTAATCCTTTTGATTCTAGAAATACTACATATTTGATTATTCTAGGAGAGTCTTCTGCCAATAGTATTACAAAGCCTAAACACACTGTAATTCTTTCTAGCAACAATTTGAGTTTACAGTAAATTGTCATTGTTTTTATGAAAATAGGTTTTGTTTCCTCAAAACTAAGTTTTTACAGTAGAGTTTCTCATTTTAGTGGACATGGTTGTTGGAAACAGACACTTTTTGAGGTTGGTTCTTCGGTCAAAGTAGCCATTTAATGACAATTTCTTGGTCACCTCTTTAGTACTGTACAATCACAGTCAATGTTTACATGGCTGTGAGTGCTGATAATGTTAAAACTTCCCCCTTACTTCAGGGTGGATTGCATCTGGAACAAAGGTGAAAGTACCTAGCTCTCAGCTCACTCATTTTGAATTGTGGTGTTGGTTCATGTTAACATTATTGGAGGAGGCATGTTGTTAAGGCCAATTATTGTTTGTAAATGTTTAAAAACAAACCCACACATAAGACTGGTGTCTAATTTGATGAGTCTGCTGGGGTGTATTTTAAAACACAGTAGATTTACCCACCAGTGTGATGTCCCCTTCTATGAGTGGCTTAACTTGAATGAGTCAGGAATGGAGAATGTGTCTAGGAGAGGAGAGGAGAGGACAGGAGAGGAGAGGAGTTTATTTTCCTCCCTCTTTCAGACAGGGGCCCCAGGTTGAGGATCATCATTACCAAGGGCAGAGGTTTTAGCCATAGTCATGTAAAGTAACAGATAGAGCTCAAGTCATTCTGTCAACGGGACTAAAGAGGTAATGCGAAGGACTTAATTGAGCTTAATGTGGGATTAAACTTCCATAAAATCGTTGAAAAGTTGTTTTCAACATGCCAAAATAGAGAGAATCACCAGATATGTCATTTGAACAAATTAACATTGTCAAAAATTGATCAGATTTTACACGCAAATTATTCAGTAACAGGTTTATTAGTTATTATTGCTCACATCACTGCCTATTTATGCACATTTGTGTCTCTATTGTGTCTAGCCTAACAAATGTGTTCAAGGTTGTCCAGTTTAGGAGCATAGTCTAGATGATCTCTTTTCACATTCAAATTCTTGGCATGTGTGACAAAAGCTTGCCTAATTCACTGGGCGATTTAAGGGTGGGAATCGTGAGTGATCCAGCTATACAATATTATCATGATATGTGTCACAATACTATGCATAAAGGGTTCTGTTTATAAGTTGCAATACGCCAAGTATTATGGACTTTTTTTTTTTATTTCAGCACAACTTTTGGCTTTAGGTTTTTTTTGAGGTCCAAAATGATAGAAGGTAAAACTTTTGAACTTGATTAAACAAAAAAGACCAAAGACTTCAAATTTGTCAATATGTTGATGTCATTATATTATAATATATTTGTTTCCCTCACTTGAGACAAATGATAAAAAATTAATCACAGAACAAATGTTTATTTAGATGAATACTTTTGAATAATGAGACCTAATATGAGTTTTTGTTTATGATTGCAGACTTGAGGGCAAAATCAGTTTAAAATGTCCTTGGTAATAATAGTGTTTCATACTGCATTTCCTCTTCTTGTCTGTAGCCAGAATAAGATACAATATGTTTTTTACCAGCTGAAAATACTAATCGGTGGTTTGACAGGTTGACATTTAACTGTTAGCACACTATTGTGGTGAAATTGTGAAATAGTAGGCCCACGTTCATTCATCATAAAGCCGAAACAGTCGTCTAGCCACCACCCGCACACGCCCACTCTTGAACCTGAGTCAGGCTTTGTTTGACTCCACATGCTGCACTGTGGATCATTTATACCCTTAATACGCTGATGGCCTTTTTTAACAGTTCACATTACGTCTGCATAACCGCCTGCTCGACTTGTGTGTGCACTGTCGTTTCTGTGGTGATCCGGGTTAATACGTTAACGTGAAGTGTAGCCTCCGAACCACAGATTATTCAGACAGTAGGAGTGCATGACTTCTTATTTCCTTGCAGACTTACGGGTACGTTGTTCCGTTTCATCTTGCGGTTCGTGACCTCGGTGAAGCAGAGGGAGAGGGACTTTGGATTTTAATTACATGCATCTGCAAAGAGTGTGGCGTGGGACCGAATCTGCTTCCAGGCTGCATAAGTTGAAAGCTTGTTGAAGGCTGCCTCCGACTCTCGAGCTGACAATGTGACCATGGATGCACTGGGATGCGATGTGCAAAGCATTAGCTAGCTGGTGCCATTCTAAGTGCTTTACCCCTCAGATAGGGACTGTCAGGCCCACACTGTCACGGGCTCATGCATGTTTGATTTGACGCTCTTTGAAAAATGAACGCAGAAGATGTCACAATGGCTGTATCCCGTTTCTGTCGGCGAGAGCAAGTACTTTGAATCAAAAAATGACACCCAGATACTCTTTTTTTCCGATGCAAGGGCTTGATATTTGGCACTATAGGACAAAATGTCCCCACCACACTGACAATTTTGCATGATCACAAGCAATTACCTTCGTTTTTCGGTGCCAATAAAAGCTCGCAGTGCTTTGAAGTCTGACTGCCGCTGTGTGCTGTGCAAATCCAGCTTAAGCAAAACAAACATATTGTCCTCAACCTGTTTTCTTTTGACTGAGGCAAATTAGTGTACATTCAGTGAGCCATGTTCTCCATGCTAAACTGTTACGTCCTGCTACTCTTTTAAAGAGATCCATCTCTCTTTGAGAAACAAATATCTGCTTTAAGTACACTGATTCTATAGAGGACTTTAAAGGTCTATAGAGAGTCAGGTCGTTGAAAATATTAGAGTGATGTAACTGGTTATACAAAAGCTGTTTAATAGATATTTCAACACATTGAAGTTCTGCATTTATGCTTTTTACTGAGCAGTGCATAATATCTATATGCATTTATTCAAACTTTGCACAAGAACGCCAATGCATCTGCGTTCATTTTATGTATTGAAATACTGCCATGTATTCCATCATGTGGAAACCTTGGACCATGTCACCGCATCTGAGCTGTCTGTCTCTGTCTGCGAGCGGGAGATTTCCCTCCGTCCATGCGAGTGATCGCTGTGTTTCTGAGAGGGACGTGCAATTACGTTCAACACGGCCCCGGGGAATCATACATGTTTTCTGACAAAGTAAATTAATTAGGTTTTCTTTGGAAAGATAAATATTATTTCTCTTCCAAATTCGCCTTTTACGGGAAGGAGGATTTGAGTTTGCGCGCGCCAAATGACACACATACATAACCTTGGCTTAGACATTTGCACAAGGTGAGACTAAATGAAAGCTGAATGAAAGGCAACTATGAGATGTCAGGAGAACATGACAAATGGATGGTGGCGAATTAAATTCATAGTAGATCCGCCAAATCCCTTAGTGTTGCAGGAAAAAGGTGATTTTATATTAAACAGTAAAAATGCATTTGATTGTTTCGCAGTTTTCTCTCTCTTTGCTTTTAGATTCTTGGATTGAATAATTTTTTTTTTTAGCTGATTTTGATATTAAAGCTGATGAGCTGAATTTTTCAGGTTTATTAATAGGCTAATATGTCAAGTTAGTTTTAATAAGAGACTAGATGATTTCTAATGGCAAGATCCATTTTCCTTGTTTTTCTTCTTGTAACATATAGGTCAGTGACGTGATGGGTAATTTTTTTGTCCAAAGGCCTTAATAATAATAAAAAACAAAGATATGACATCCAAAGTATGTAAGGTACTACAACTAGATCTCTTTTATTGAATCCAAAAGGTTTTAAATATATTTTGCATAGGGCTGCACGATTAATCGGACGATTAGAAAAAAAACATTGAAATCGCACTTAAACGATTTGGCTTAGTGCGATTATGAAATCGCAAATCAGCGATTATTTATTTTATCTGCGGCTTAATGAGCTATGGCTTCAAATGCTAATCCATCTGAAAGCACTGAGAGTTTGAGTTGCTTATAATGTGTTTGAAAAAACAACACGTGTCAAAACATCTTTCCAGACATGAGAAGCATTTATTAACATCTTGTCCAACAAAAGACAACATTTAATAACATGTTTTTACTCCAAACTCACTTCATAACGACAGTTGAGCATCCTTCTGTGAGATGATGTGGCTTCTTACACGGAGTAAGGCAGTCGTGTGTTCATTATTAAAACGTTTCAGTCATGTTTAATCAATCAAAATGTTTCAATCTTCTGTTTATTCAGCTACAGCGATAGTATGGGATTTCCTGGAATGACGAGTGTTCTACTTCGGCATTAGGGCATATTTGCAGTTTCTGCACAAGCGCCCTCTGGCTTTTAGATAAAGAAACATTTACTACTGATCACAGAGCCGTACAGCTCTGACAAGCTGCGCATAAAATAATCGCAGCTTTTGCCAAATCGCGTGCGATAAAATTGCGATAAATCGTGAAGCCCTAATTTTGCCCATATAAAGGTATTTTAAAGATTTTGAAGTGTCAAAAGGTCATTTGGTTGAACCGTCCAAAGGCCAATACAGCCATTTCATTTGTGATTAAAATATCTTAAAATGTAATAAATGTGTATATATATTTTTATTCTGGCATGATTTTATAACATCATATATCAACATAGTGCAAAATGGTATTAAAATTATGTGTAGATGTCTTTGCTTTGTTATGAAAAAGAATGTCCGGAAAAATTAATTTCATTGATGTCATTCGGAGTAACCAATATAAAGGGACCATTTTGGATCAAGTCATGCGGTCAATATCATGTGACAGTATGTGACATCTTTCAGACACCTGAAAAGGACCACATGGTCATGAAGCAAAGTAACTAACTTTCTGTTAACTATTTGAAAAATTCATGTTTTCACTTGCTCATACGCATGTCCCGAAAGTTTACGTCAGGTCATTCGGTACAACCACTATAAAACATAAAAATTTTGTAATATTTTAAAGGTCCCATGACCCTTTTTGGATGCTTTTATATAGGCCTAAGTGGTCCCTAGTACTGTATCTGAAGTCTCTTTCCCGAAATTCAGCCTTGGTGCAGAATTTCAGCCAATATGAGCCAGTCCCACAATGAGCTTTCCTCAGGACGTGCCATTTTTCAGTTTGACTCAGAATCTGATCCGGATGAAGAAGTTGCAACTCAGCGGCTACAGCAGGATGTCTCCGAATGGTTGGTTTAAAACATTGTGTCTGGATACGGTACATTAGTTGGTTTTGTATGCTGTTACAGTTATTATCATGTAGCTAATGCTAGCCTACATTGTTGGCTTTTCGTGTTGCTCTGATTTGCTATCGTATATATATAATTATCAGCTATAGACACTAACCAGCGCAACTAAATTAGTCAGACCTCTGCCATTATTACAAATACCTTATCGGATAGGTGCCTTTGTGGAAAATGTGCTACAATGCCAACATAATTTATTTGTTTACATATTTTATATTTCATATATCTTAAAAGTTTTTACAATCTTTCTTATTACAATTACATCAAGCTCTGCAATCTGGAAAGTGGATATCGCGTGCACCATAACGCCAAAAGCAGAACGGTTATCCAAACAACAAAGAAATGTACAACACTCGCGTTACAGTGTGTATTCACACACATATTTGATGCTGTCTGCCTTTACATTAGCGACAGTAACTGGGCTGTATTGGCCCACGTTGAGGAAACAGTCATCGGTGAAATGTGTGTCGCAGACATACAAAACTATGGGAAGTTGTATCGGAGCATTACCAGAGAAAATAAAATTAACCCACTGTTTCTTCATAGGCTCGGATGAAGGAACTTAAAAAATACTAAGGTGTTAATTTGTACATCCAGACACTGAGCAACTGCCATGCTTCACTCGTTTACAAGCCATGATGTCTCTCGAGGAAAAAATAATAATATTGTGCTCGAATTTCACTGTAGTAGCTAATTTTCTCATGGGCGGGCAAAGCAGAGAAAGGGGAGGTAACCTTTCACCGTATGACGACATATAGGGAAGATTCCAGATTGGGCCGCCTGAGCTTTCATTTTCTCAATTTAACCAGGGCTCGGTTTACACCCATCGCCTTTTCTAGCCACTGGGGGACCATATGCAGGCTAGGGGAACTCATATTAATGTTAAAAAACCTCATAAAGTGACATTTTCATGCCATGGGACCTTTAAAAACTTGTACTAAATATAAAAGGTTTAATAGTCCTTTTATTAGCTAGCTAGCAAGCTAACTAGCTATTTTGCTAGATATCAGCCTGTTAGCATTGTTTGAAAATATCGTCATTCGGTACAACCAAAATTTTGGTTAAAACTAATGACTTTTTTGGTGACAAATTTTGTCCATCTTGTAAAAAATGACAAAAGCAGTGTGAATTGATTATAAAAGCCACATAATCTCATTGTTAACACTGAATAAAACTTCAAAATTAATTATATCTCCATTATGTTTTTTATACTTTTAAAAACCTTATTTGTCAATGACCCATATACTGCATATAAATAATATGTAGCAATTTTTTTTAAATTTAATTACCATGCTTGAATATGTAATGTTAACTAGGCATACAATTGTTATATGATCAACCAGTCAGTAATTACTCATTCAGTCTCGCAAATTTCATAATTTAGCCTGTACATAACACAGTTCTTTAGAGTGTATTATTTTGTATGGCTTTTTTTTCAATAAGAGAGTCAAATTTAACTCCGCAACCAGTGACAGATTCATAAGTCTGATTCAGGCTGAGAGAGAGTTCATGAGTCTATATTTGACCGATTTGAGAATGAGATGACAGTGGTCGTACTTTATGTAATAGAAAATAATAAGAAAAGAAAGATGCATTGTCTTTGTTTTATTTTGTGATATCCAATCCCTTTCAGTCATTACATTCAGATTGCAAGTTCATAACTCTGGTAAAAATACTTTTTCTTTTTTGACACTATAAATTCAGCAGCAGCAGAGCGCTACTGCACTGGTATGGTGTAATATCATATTAATCTTGCGTAGTATGCTGTTAAAACAGCTCATTTTCTATAGCTACATTAAGCAATTTTCTATAATCTTTTTTGTTATATCATATAGGTATCATTCTGATTTTCCATGTTTTTTATTATCTGGATTCTGCAGTCAAAATCGCAGAACTGCGCGGCCCAGAGCTTTCTTTAGCACTTATTAACCGTTCAAGGCAGATCTCACAATGAAAATGTATTCCATCTGAGAACACACCTCTTGCTCCACAAATACAATTCATGCATCACAGCATCCATGCAGAGCTCATGAGGTGACAGCTGTAGGCAACAGAGAGATGTTCGTGGAGTGCTAGTGCAGACTTGGCGCCAGATAGAGCATGATAAATCCAGAGCCGTGTAAGTGTGTTTGTCTGTGCGTGTATGTCCAGGCTCAAATTGGCATGCAATGGCAAGCACCACTTCCCAGGTAAGTGCTGTGTGCCCTGGCTCTTAATGACTGTTTCATAAGCCACACTCTTGGTGGCCACTATGTGCCCCCCCCCTCTCGTTCACCCCTGCGGTTCTGAACCAGACTGCTTCACACTCTTATGAGCTCATGTCTTTTAATATCTCTACCTGGGCTGTTCAGATAAAGAGCCATATTAAAAACCCCAGAGTGCAAATATTGTAAAATGGCAGGTCTGGTGTAGTGGTTTTCGCTGAGCCTTGTCATAGAGGAAAAAGTAGAGTTGATTTAATGGTGGCTAGTGTCTAAGAACTCTAAAGCAATTAGGTGTTTTTTCACGCCAAGTAGTCAGACGTTTACTTATGCTGTAACAAATTGAAACTGCAAGTTTTGTGTCGTCTGAATACCACCACAATAAAGTTGTCAGCTATAAGAGGAGCGATAAGAGTAAGTGATATTGCAAGCTAAACCTTGATATTTCATACCTCATTCTTGCGTGCATCTTCTGAGAAAACAGAAGCCATTGTTGCACTGATCATTTATCATTGCTGTAATGAGATTAAACTAATCGTGTATTCCAGAGACAGCAATGATACACTGTGTGGGGCTTGCCAGGGATCATCTTCAAACAGTATTTGTCATTGTCTCTCAGTGCTTTTTAATTAACTGTTGACAAACAGCGTAAGCCTTTTGGGTGTTATGATTTAAAAGCAGTCCCATTTCAGTGCGTCCTAAAATATGGTTTCTTTAAAGACAAAAGCTAGAAAGAAACAAATATGTTTTGCTATCTATTAGACAAGAGCTCTGTTATGTTCTCCTCCAAAATCTAGTGAGCTGACTTTGGAGAGTAACTGTAACCTTGATGGGGTAGTTCACATAAAACATAAAATTCATTATTTACTCATCTTCATCATGTCGTTTCATGTGGAACACAAATTATATTTTGAAAAATGAAAGTTAATGCTGTTTTGTATGGACAAAAAAAGTTGACACTTTCTTCAAAATTTCTTCTTTTGTGTTCCACAGAAGAAAGTCATACAGGTTTGGAAAGACATGAGGGTGAGTGTATGATGAAAGAATTTTCGTTTTTAGGTGTTATAGGATTGTTTAAAGCACTGTTACCTAAGCAACATGCTCTATTAAAATTTGAATTTTATTTGTGTGAGTTGCTGCATAAATAGATGCATTTCAAATGAGCAGTGTTATTTTGATATTAATTATACACTATTACAGTATTTATTAATATTTTATATTGCTTTTTATTGGCGTTGTCAAATCGATTAATCGCGATGAATCTCATCTAACATAAGTTCTTTTTTTACATAATATGTGTGTATATATGTATTGTTATATTTATGTCTGTGTGTGTACACACACATACAGTGTATATATAAAAAATATAACAATACATATATACACATATATTATGTAAATAAACCTTTGTTAGATGCGATTAATCACGATTAATCGATTTGACAGCCCTACTTTTTATATTTCCAGTTTTCATTTTAATTGTAAGTTTGAGTAATTTTGTGCTCTTATCATTTTTATTAGCTTTTTAACATTTTCTATATAGCTTTAATAGATTTATTTTAAGTTTAGACTTTAAGACTTATTTCATTTAGTTGCCAAAGGCAACATAACCAATTTTCCTTTAAGTTTTTCATCTAATACTTATATATTATTTGTTTTCAGATTAATTTCAGTTACCGAAAAATTATTTTTTATGGGTTTTGTTTTAGTTAGCAATAACAACACCGCCGATTGGTCATTTATAAAGTCTCATAATGGTTAGAATGCTCCCTTAGAAGGCAGCTTCCCGTGTAGGCAGCGAAACAGCTAGCTATTTTTTTAAATGGAGCTTCTGAGTAAGTAGTTTTCTTAAACACGTTCAATGTTTCATTAGTGGCTGCTGAGATCGTTAATCTGCTCTTTCAGTAGTGAGCTTGTTGCTGATGCATAAGCAAACAGTGTTCACATGAAATGTTTTAATTGCACATTAACCCACTGCTGGCATATTAATCTGGCATGCCTTAAAGACGGCACGGCGTCCGTTACGTTCCCCCATAGTTTTCTATGCCGCCGTGGCCCTGAGTGAGACGTTGAGCATCAGAGTGAATTGTTGTTTTATTAGCTAGATTGAGCCGGTGGCGCGATGCACGTTGGGTGCGTGTCCTCCGAGGACGCCTCTGAGAGCTCCGCATCTGCAGTAAGTAGTCACCAGGGACGGATGGCACATGCCAGCTCAAATTTTCACGGCGGCCCTCAGACGAGAAACAGCAGACCGGGAATAACATGCAGATCTTTTTTTTTCCCCTGTCACCATCACAGATATAGGAAAGCAAAGCACCTTTTTCAGGACATCTCAAACGTCTAATCAATATCACTGAGTGTTATTGAGGTTGGCTTGCTGTGCCTTACCCTGTTCTAGCTCTCGAAAGCTGCCTTCGTGCACATGGCTGTCTAATTTTCTCTGGAATTCTTTTGACTCTGGGACACAGGAACAGAGGAAACTCAATCTGGAGTGCCCTGAGGGGTTCCTCTGCAAGAGAATTCCCACCCAGATAGTTGCCAACACCCACACAAACATTTATGTAGGTTTGTTTTCAAGGAAGAGAGAGCAAACCTCAAACCTGCGTCACACCACAGCCGTCGACAACCGCAGAAGGCGAAGCAGCTTGTTTATTAGTGGGCAGGTGGGAAGTTTAACGCAGTTGAACATGTGCACAGGGGCCACTGCTTATGTGCCGCAGTATCATTAATTAGATTGTAAGTTGTACTAACAAAGAGCCGCAATGTACATGCTTATTTATTTAACGTGTTGGCCCATTTTGTATTTCACTCTTCGTTCTTTATAGACAAATGGAAGGAAATATTGTGTCTGAGATTAATAGAATTTATTTAGTTTACTTAATTAAAGGCACAATATGTAAGATTTTTGGATTATATTTTGTTGACTTGTTTCCAGTGTTTAAATCCAGAGAAATCAGCCATTTTTACCAGTGTAACGGCACGTCATTGCGTCTCCTGCCAATGATGTCACATCCGTGTTTCCCTCGATTTCCGGTTTTACTTCCATAGAAACTATGAAACACCAAAGATGCTTTAATATATTATGTGTTTTATTGGACAGGTGGGCAACTGTTTAGATACCTTTATCACCAGCAAACAAATTATTGTTATATAGCTCAACACGGTTAGTATTATTGTTTGAATCTGTTTTTTTATTTACCGCAAATAACTTGCTTATACCCAAAAAGTCAGACAGCACTATTTTAACTAAGTAACAAAGCTAACATAGCATAATCAGAAGAGCTTTATTTGTAGTTACAGTAATACAGCATTTTCTCCACCATACAGTATTTTAAAATTAATTGCATGCTATTTAGCAACACAAGTCATCCCACTTTTATTAATATGATATTCTAATATTGATCTAGCTTACTGCAATGTGCAACAAGTGTCTCATACCAGCCACCAAGCGACTAACGTCATAACATAACTTTCAACACACTCAAACGTATTTTTAGTATGATTGATTTGACCAAGTAAAACAGCGCTGCATTACACTACAGTTTTAATTTGTTAGATAAAGTGACCTGTATGAACAAACGTATAATAACTGTAACAAAGTTCAAGTTTAGGAAAGAAGGAGGTGAATGTTAAACAAAACTTTAATTAACTTTAATTGTAAAATATGCATAATCAACAATACAAAAGGAGCCGACTGCGGCATATAAGCATAATAAAAACAGCAGTGTAAAATGTCCCAGGCTCTCGGCTCTGTCCTGATTCAAACCACAGTAACGTTAATAAAACTTTAATACATTAGCTCATCCGTGAACATGATTTCTGCACAAGTCCGGTCGGATTGCTTTCCATCACTCCTATGATTCCACGCTCATTCACGGCGTTATCAAGCTACTCCTTTTTTATTGTTTTGATCAAGTGACCTCTAGCGGCGAAACTTGCATACTGTGCCTTTAATATATTTAAATTGAAATGTTATTGATTTGTTATTAGTATTTTTAGTGTACATTAAACAATTTGTTACTAGGTGAAGGTGTACATTATATTTGGCTAATAGACATTTTAACAAAGTCCCTTTCAAGGAAAGTCTGTTTACTCGGCGGTCATATTTGCAATGCCTCCGGGCAGCTATTTCGGGCATCCAAGACCAAGTCCTATCTATTTGAATGGGGGAATCCTGAAATCTCAAAAACTGCTTGGCGAACTCACAATTAAATTACATATTAAATCGGCAACAAAATATGACATAAACCGTCCCATAAATGTTGTTTCTCATGCTAAAATAGCATTAACAAAAGCTTTTTTTTCAGGCTAGACGAGCAATGCGCATGTGTAGTCATAAGCGCGAATCCCAGGTTTCTATGGGAACCGGAGCCTCTAACGACAGCTGCAATGATGCAATGACTTTGTCAATCAGCGATTGGCTCTTTTACTTTGAAGTCGCCAAGGCGGGACGTATTCCGCCATATTGCGCGTTGCAGTTTCTCCCATTTATAACTAATATGAGTGAACTGTCTTTCTATATAGTTTTTGATTTTAAGCAGTGTCTTGCAATGTGACATGCTGATACTAAATAGACTGTATTGTAGCTACATTTTTCTACATTTGTGCATTTAAATTTTTTTTTTCTTTTTTTATTAAATTCATGTCACACCGCAGAACTGCAGATCTTATTTGTCAACTGCCTGCTTACTTTTTATAGAGTGCCTATATGTAAAATTGATCCTTAAAAAAAATAATTTTGTTTATCGCATTGCAGTGATCGGAAATGGTCTTTTGTGGCTATTTGTTAGAAATTAATATTTTTCTCTTTTTTTTCTCTGATAGTCTGTTGGTATGAAATGGCCAAAATTGTGGTTTGTGATTTCAGTGTGTTTTCAGTGAGCAGTGTAGTCCCAGGCCCAATTTTGTGTCATGCCATCAAGGTCAATTGTGCTTTTTGTCTCTATATTAAAATAAAAATGGTTTATTTAGAAAGAAGAACAAGAGTGTTTTGTCTAGAATTGACCCTAATAATGAGGCGGTGTACCCCCGTGTTGTTAGCTGCAGCTGGTGTCTAAAGAATTACCACACGTCACTGCCCTCTGGCTATGGTTCGCCAGCTCATCTGATATTGAATAATGATCGCGGCTGGCTTGTAGCAAACCACCATTCCAAGTGTCTGTCACTTTAAGTGACTTCCACAATAGCAGCCTTTCTCTCCACCCTGTTTGGTGGTGGCTTCTTTTAAAGGGGTGAATTGAGAGTGCTCGGGGCCTGCGTCTGTACTAGCGTGTTTCCCGTTCTTGGCCTCCCGCAAGTGGAGGGGGTTGGCGGTGGCAGTCACGTGAATAGTAATTGTATTTGTGTTGGGTTCCTTTCAGGCTGTCGCTGTAAATCTGTTTGACTCGTCACTTTGTAAATCATTATGATGGCTAAAAGCCTTTTTATTGAATTAAGGGAGGGGGGAGTTGTTCTCCTGAGCAAATGTAAGATGGTTTTTTTGTTTGTTTGTTTGCCCCACGCTCCTCTTAGGCAAAGATATCATTCAGTTTTTGTGTGCTTCTGTTATCTGATTTAAATCTGATTTTGAATAATATTCTAAAAAACTTTAACTCTCATTACATTGCAGATGGATTTGTATGAGTTGTTCCAGATGCTAAAACAAGATGGAAGAATATTTTAAAACTTGCAATCTGTTTTAGCTTTGGGTCAGACAGGGTGAAAATCACTAGATAAGGATTGTCAAACTCAAAGTGTCACTTACTAGCAAAACTGGTTTCGGCTGACAGAAACATGACAAAGTACATCATGTCCTGAAGATCAGCAAGATCAGCTTGACTTGTTGTCTGATAAACATCTCCGTGCTCCTCTGCGCTCCCCTCTGCCACTGGTGGCTGGCATCATGCGTGGCGGCAGGCATTTGTCACTCTGTGCTGATGTACTGTCAGTACACACGCTAAACAGGATAAGAGAACCACGGATCTTCTTTATTCTCTTACTTGTTCGCAGAGGCAGCAAGAAAGTCATGTTTTTGAAAAAGATGTCTTATCGTTTCCATAAAGATGGCATTGTCAGCTGAAATGGTGTTTCTTGTTGTTAGAGATAGGGGTGTTATGAACACGGGTTTAGATTTGAATGGAGCGTCAGTTGTATGTTGATACACTGAAGGTCTCAAACAGCTAATGTCAACTGTGGGTGCAGCTGCTGACGTCAAATGAGTGTCCTGTTTGAAGTTACTGTAAAATGCTGTTCGCAATCTGAACCTATTTTGCTTCTGTAATGTGACGTATTTCTGAGTGAAACGGGATATTGTTGGGAAAAAAAGTAGGGCAGGATTGTACTTATTGCAAGTGATCAGCTTGTGAAAAGTTGCTGTTACTAAAAGGATTGAAATGTAAGAGGGATTCATGAACTAAAAGGAATGCTCTTTTAGACATGTAGCAGGTTGTTTAATTTTGAATTTTGAGGATCTGTATTGGATATCTGCTTGCTCATGTCCTCTTTACCTTCATCTAACGCTCACTTATAATCTTTTAAAACACTAATTTAATAACACTGTTAAGTATTTTTAGCAAATCTCAAAATGAATATCTATTTTTCATACAGTACATTATAATGTTGTGATTTTCTAAATGGATTTACCAAATTAGGGTTCTTCGACTTGTAACAATAGCAGAACCCTTTTCGGTGCTAAATAGAACCCTTTTTATAAGGTTCCATAAATAACCATGCTTTGAAAGTGCTATAGGACCTCAATAGTGTGATAAAGGTGATTGGCAGGAAACCAGTAACTATTTGAAAGTTCAAATTTGTAGACATTTTCAGAAATAAATCATTTACCTGTTGAGAGTCTATGTAATTGAATGTTTGAGCTCCAAAAAAACAGTAATGATGTGGCTTTGACAGTTACAGATTTGAAAAGCAAAAAGGCGGGAAAAAAGAACCCTAAACTCTGACACAAAGAACCATTTCAGCATGTAAAGGGTTCTTCAGGGTTCTAAATAGAACTGTTACTACGTGTAAAGAACCTTCAAAGAACCATCTTTTTTTTTTAGTGTATTTTATTTTTTATTTATATATATTAAATACTATAGAATTATCAGCCATAACATAAAAAATATTGATTTGATATGTGAATCACTACTTATGTGTTTGCTTTGAACGGTCTTAAGAGGGTGATCATAAATTGGGTCAGTTTTGATCCCAAGTTGACTTCACCAGCGAGAAAGTTGGTTTTATGTACTTTAATATGTTTGTACTCCGGGAGGGCATTCTCTGGAAGTATGTACTCTGATGGGCAGATCCACTTTTGTAGTACGAGGGAGGAGAAACTGCTGGAATTTCTCACAGTTGCCTGTCTGACAGAGTAACAACTCAAGCTGAAAACTCTTCTGGAAAATATTGATGTTGGAGGAAGTCAGTAGGCTGTCACAAGAGTGGAAGACTTTATGTGCATGGTGATGAATGTGTCCTTGGCATCTCCAGTGCTTTTGGAGTTTTTATCCAAGCATTTGGATATTATCCTGATCTCATGCAGTTTGTTTCCTAATTAGAATTCAGTTCATTTCAACAGCCATAGAATCAGTCTGTATTTTGGTAGTTTCAGCAGTTTATCGGTTCTACAAATTGGTCGTGACAATTGAGGAGACGATTAATAATTATATCCCATTACGCTAATAGACGCCCTAAAACTGCCTCCTGGATAGACGCAGCTCTCAAAGGAGCGTGGATTTGATCATTCGCTTAGGCTTCCGGGAATTATCTCAGAAGTGAATCTGACATTTTGTTTATTCAGTTTTCTCACAAAGTATTGTTCAGTGAAAGACAGTGCAGACAGATTGCATTCGGGCCTGTCAGTCACAGGTGCAGTCTTTTCCATCTCTGATAGTTAATTAAGTCGTGACACATGTTTGGCAAGATGCCCACGTCCCAATGGATTATGAAATTATTATAGAAGGCATTCAGAATAGAGGAGCAGAAAGATCAATATTGCATGTTTGCATAAGCTCATTACTAAAGACTTCAAACGGAGGAAACATTTCTGTTGTATTATGTAGTGGTTAACATGTTGTAGTCCTCTTACACTCATGTTGCTAATTTGCTAGCGCAATAATAAATGTAAATTTATATACATTTTAAACAAAAATACAGTTTATCTGCTTAAATTACTGTCATATTATAAGTAAACAAGTGCTTCATCATTTATGGTGTTTCCCTGATAAATGTAGAAGCTGTCTATAGGACTTTATCCTGGGCTTTGAATTATAGCCATGTTTATAGCCATGTAAAGCATCATGGATGTTCATAGAGCCATTGTTTACTTGATTTTTGCATTTTAAATGATGTTGCATCTATTTTACAAATCTAAATTTGCATTCAAATATTTTTGCTCATTAATCATGGTCAAACTGTGGCATGTCGTGACTTGTATATTGTTTGCATAGGGTCACACAAATTCAAGCACAATTGTTTTGCCTCTTTATAAAGCCTGTACCTTCTACTTTCATAAACAGTTTGATGAATTGGTGACTGCTAATAACGACTTACTCTGTCAAATATGAAATTGTGAATGGTTTGTGTTTTTTGTGTGGTGTTGTTTTCAGTTTTTACTGAGTGACTTGTGCTTGTATTCGTTGTACACTAGGTCGACTGTGAGTGAAATCAAATAAACAAGATTGACTGGATGAGAGCCAAGACACATTACTGGCACAGGGATTGCTGTCAAAAACATCTCCGAGGATAATTAGCTGTGCTCTATCACTGCCGATTTCGCTTCTTAAAGCCACGTTTATGTACACGATGCCCAGGCCTGTTAAGTCTAGAGGGTGTGTAATAAATTATTGACTTTAGTGCTAAGATAAATATTAGTTTCCTGTAATTTACTCAATAATAACATATTATTTGCTAATAATGAGTCAGATTATATACTGTGGCAACAATCGGAGTGATACACCCACTAAATATTTACCTTTTTTAAAGGCTGGCTGTGATGTGGCTTTATGGAAGTAAAGTCATTCGGCCATGAATAGTTGTGCACTTGTCAATAATTTCAGGATATTTCCTCAGTTAGCCAAAGCTGTCTTCTAGACTAGGGGTGGGAATCTTTTAGAGTCTCACGATTCAATTCAAATCGATTTTTGGGGTCATGATTCAAATTTAAAAATCGTTTCTCGATCGATTATATTGAACTATTTTATTTATAATAAATTACATTTCCTGCCTTTTTGTAGCTTATTTGTAATACTATTTATATTGTTTATATTTGTTTCCCTTGGTATTAGTTTTGCCATGTCTGCTAAATATATTGTATTTTTTAAGGGGTTGTTTTTATTTTTTGTGATATCTGGCAACCCTTCACCTGAAGTTTTAATGAAGAGAGGAGCAGCAGTATAAGCAAACTGAACAGAAGCTACTGTTATTGTTTCAATTGGTTGGGAGTTATTTAATAAAGTAGTTTAAATTATACACTCCTTGTAACCGCGTTATTATTTTACTGTAGGGATGTGCACGAGTACTCGGATGTGACAGCAACTATCTATCATGAAAACAATGTTTTATTATAATATTTTATTCTCGCGTCCTTTTGTGCAGATGTAAGTTTTTACTTTTATGCTGTATATATCTGATTAATCTCATATAGGATGCGTTTGGTTTAGTTTATTAACCCGCTTGCAAAGTGCTTCTTGACTATGATTGGGTTATTTGAAACAGGTATATTTATTTTAGATGTTTCTTTTTCAAAAACATTGATATTATTAATAATTCAGCAGTTATTTTTTTCTCGTCATATTTTTCGACATTAGGTTATGTTTGAATTAAAATCGTTTCTTGTCAAGGCTTCGAAAATGTGCAGGGATGTCTTTGTCCAGATAAAAGTTGTAATGTTGCGATTATGTTGTGTATCTAAGATATCTTATTAACCTCATATAGGATGTGTCATATAGAATGGGCTTCAGTTTGGTGTTCATTCATTCTTCAGCTTCACCACATGTAGCTATTCATTTTGGATGTTTCTTTTTCGAAAACATTGATGCAATATTGATAATCTAACAGTGTTATTTTTCTAGTCATATTTTCATAGACATTTGTCAGCATTAATTTTCGTAACAGTGTTTTAATTAGAATATTTTCATAATCGCCATGATGGACATGCCCCCCCCAGTACTAGTTTTTGAGTACTCAAAATGAAAAATGGACAAAAAATGCCCATCCCTAGTTTTTTTAGTATTTGCATTATTAAAATGTGATCGGTTTACGTGAGCACCAAGTTGAGAGATGTATTTAATAAAAGGAAGTGATTATCAGCTGGTTTGGAGTTAGAAAAATATAATACATGCTGTTGTATTCTCAATATTTAGTGATTGCGCGTCCACGTTGAACGTGCTTCTCTTGTATAAAAAGTAGGCCTACCTCTACACATAAGCGGCGACAAGATCGCAAGAAAAGCTTGTCATGTGCTGGTAACTATACATTATTTAAGGCTGTTTTCTATTTAAAATATTGATATAGGAATTGTTGTTGTCAAGTAAGTTTCATTCATAATGATTCCTCCGTTACAAGCCTGTGCGCTCTCTAAACTGTCCGGGTGCTGCACCGCTTTTGCAGCTGACTGCAACCAACAACAACGTTGTTATTAACAAACATTTCGAAAATCGAATTTTGAAATTTGTGAATTGATTTGAAACGCTAAAAGAATCACAATTCATATGTGAATCGATCCCCCACCCCTTTTTCAGACCCACTGTAACTCTCTACTGTATTCTATGTACAGTACAGTAGGCTATGATATGACCTCAGCAAAGCTGACAGTGACGCTGCACAAAAGAGTGCTTTTAGCTATTATACTCAATCAAAGGTCATTTGGTTGTTGTAGAGACAAATAAGAAGCAATAACAGAATCCCGCTGAAATGTAATTGCAGACCGTAGATGAAATCGATGGATGGAGAGAAGGAAAGGGTTGTACTGGCAGGGAAAGTATAGGAGCTTAGTCACAGTCTTGGAACCCAGGATTACTGTTGACGTCTAAGGAAAGCCTTGACCTCAGAAGGGATTCCCCAAACATTGATGTGTTCCACCCTGAAAACATAACTTTTTCCACTAAAAGAAAACATGAGGGCAAAGCTGAATTTTCAGCAGCCATTGCTCCAGTCTTCAGTGTCAAATAAAATCCATCAGAAATTATTCCAAGATGATTTGATGCTACTTTTCTTATCACAGTTAGAAATTGTTTGCAAAACATTTTTCAGGACTGAATAGAAAGTTAAAAAGAACAGCATTAATTTGAAATTGTCTTTACTGTCACTTATGTTCAATTTAATACATCCTTACTGAATTAAAGTATTATTCTTCATGCTGTTGCTGCCTGGTACTTTGCAATTAGAGTACTATTATAGCCAAAATGAAGCCAAGTTGTTGCTATAGAGTCCTCAAGATCCCCATGATGAATTATGGCATTATCAGCAATTCCTTTCCTTCAGATCATTGCACTTCTTGTTTTTGTTGATAGAGGAAACCCCAGATGTTTGTATGAGGTTTCAGTTACTCCTGAAGACAATAACCAGCTCTGATGTTGGCAGGTAGACTCCATCATGGATGGGCAGCCAGCCTTTGATGTTATGATGCCAGGGCAGAAAGCACTTGTATGCGGACACTAATTGGGCGATTGGCACCAAAGGACTTTGCACAGAGATACTCTGTATTCCATTAGTCAGAGTGGGTGCAAGTTTGATTATGCTTGGCGTAGGCATGACCTAATAGAAAATATTTCCCTGGTTCTAATTCTAATTTAGTCAGTTTGCAATTAGGCATACTGGCAAATGATTCCCAGTGCAGCTGTAAATGTCTGATTGTCAAAGATATGAGAGATGAGTAGTTTGTTAGTCCATACCGAATGTATTTGTTAAAATCCTTGACCTAGGGATGTATTTAATCAACTGCAATACAGACTTTGTTTAGGGGCGATAAATCTTAATTGTCTGTTTTATTTGAATACTTCAGTTGAAGTGAGATATCGGAGCGTAGGCCCTCCACCTTTAAGTGAGATCCGACACTTGAGGGAGTGAAGTGTTTTCGCTGGGAAGTGCATGAATGATTGATAGCAGGAGCAGAGCTGTTTAAAATCGTCTTGCTCCCTGCTAATCAATAATTCAAAGCACTTTCTGTATTTTGGTGGCACATTAAATATCAGTCACCGGCTTGAATTCTCAATTTGATTTATGTCTGTCAAATGCATTAGTGGTTTGTCGTGATTCTCTTCATTTAAATGAGTTAATTTTGCCCATGCTGGGAGTGATCTCACTTGTCTTAGTTTTCTCATTACTAGTGTTTCATGTTACAAGAGTAAAGTGTTGATTAATAATTAGACAGCTGTTAGAAAGAAATGTCTGTTGGGAACTAGACACGGGATATCATTCATTGGTTAAAGTCGACCATTTGACATCAAGTAATATAGAATATGTAAGGGATAATGTACAATCAGCCGGTTGTTGTTATGACAGGGTATTTAGGATCCCCGCGTGAAACTGAGGGGTCTTGTATCACCCTAAAGGGGTTGGTTTTGCGATTACAACGATGAAATATTGATTTAAGGTAAAAATTTGCTTATTACGTGAGGCCAAAGAGTACATGGAGAGAAGCAAACTAGTACAGCACTGTACTAAATTGGTTTCCAGGGCCAACAGTTAGTACAGAGTAGTGGTCATTACAGGGGGAAAAAAAAATCACTGTGAATGCCATGATTGACTAATCAGAATCAAGTATTTCAGAGAGCATGTAATCATTGTTTGAAATGTGCTTATGATATGACTAAGCACTCCTGTGTTCAACATGCCTTCATTTTCCTGAGGCGCTAGAATGACGGTTTGACCTTTACTTCGCTAGAGGTTGAGGAGCTGGTTGTGGTGCATGCTGATGTTTCCATTTGTTTGCTTTCATATCCACGAGGAGCTACCAGGATCTCCTGCAAGACCAAGAGGGCTTTTAAATTTTCAAAGATAAATCACCCGCCGCTATCGCGTAAGTGCTTTCTGCACCGCGTGGATCCCTGGTGTTAAAAGTCGGAGTCGGCTTTGCTCTCATCCATTCGCGGAGACTCGCAGCGTCCGGTCCATTTGCATTAACAGGGAAACACAAAAGGATTTGAAGGAGGAAATTGCCTCTTGTAAACACAATGGCCTTTCCTGTGAGTTTTCATGATAATGTCCTGAGTGGCCTTGGGGCAGAATCTAGAACATTCCGTTGAAGAGCACAGTGAGGTCTGCTGCTGTATGGCCTTTAGCGTGAAATGGCAGTGAGACTTGCGCCCTGGATATTGAGCCGCAGTGAGCGCAGTGGCTGGCTGATGTATACTAACAAGCTTGAATTTCATGTCAAAGCTGTCTGGATGCGCAGTGCCGTGCATGTCTGTCAGGCAGAGCTGGAGTGACTGTGGCACAGACGCTGATTTTCAGTGCCTTGGGGACCTCCACATTGGCTTTAAGAGAAAGAATGGTGAGCAGAAGAAGCATCCTCCCTCGTCCATGCTGTAACCCTGATTAAACATCACTCTGCATGATTTGAACATCCCACTTGAATTGTTTTGTGCTGCTATTAAAGACATAGTTCACCCAAGAGCATTCTACTCACCATAATGTGGCTCGCATTATTTATTTATTTTTTGCCATGCAATATATGTAGAACATCCCTTTAGAAACTTTAAGGGAGATATTTTTTCTAGATAATAATGAAAAACCCATATTGATGCGTAATTTCTGCACCAAAAGTGGCATCAAACAGAATTGCAATTGGTTTGAATGGGTGGTAACCCACAAAACAACACTGGCCCAACCAATGATGTCAGTTTGAGACTGAACTGTCTGTTGAGCATTGAGTCAAAATTGAGTTTGAAACTTGTTTGAAAGAAATCTTTAGCTATGTTTCCATCACCCTGTTTTTATGTGCATTTTGAAGTATCGCATCAGAAACAAGTGATGGAAACACCAAATTTCGAAAAAATCTCTTAATTCGCAAAAAAGTTTTTACAATCACTTGAGGTGGTTTTTGACTTGTGCTAAAAAGATTTAATGTGAATAATGGGAGATGGAAGTGCATTTACCAAATAAATTCCGGTGTAGCAAACAGTAAACCCACTTGACTAATCAGTTGTTTCCGTTGATGGTGTTTTATTTACTGTTGGTTACTAGGTTACCAATGCCTTCCTCATCCGCTCAAACAACTTGATGGAAACGCACTTAATTCGCATTTGTTTGTTTTTTTGTTTTTTTGCGAACTTTGAAAAGATTCGCTTCATGTTTGGATGGAAACCCAGCTATTATCAGTTTTGTTTGTTTCCAGTAGAGGAACTGAAACAACAACTTTTGCCTTTTAATGAAACAAGTCTACATCGTTTGTTAAATAGACTATAATAGGAATAAAAAAAGGAAAATGCTACATTCAGTGTTTGTGTTGTAACATTGTGTATGCGTGTTGTTTGATAAATATGTCTTATAGATTATGACGGGCCTGTTGTTGATGGGTTGAACTAGCTTTTGGCAGTAGGAGGAGGAGAGGGACAATTTACATCAGTTGACATTAGCGTCCATGGCTGATTTTGTTATCGCCTGTTCCTCATCAGCTCAGCTTGTCAGTTTGCTGAAATATAGTCGCACTCCTATGTCAACAGCTAATATTTACATAATCCCTTTCCTCCCGCTTTGGTAACATGTGCATCTGAATGGCCAGTGTTTAGATTAGAAGATGGCGATTCATTTTGAACACCAGAGGCACATCATTAAAGTCCTGAAATGAGATGTTTGGCCTTTTGAGAGGATCTCATGTAGCCTGCTAATGAAGTCTGGGAAGTGTGCATATGTAAAACATGACAAAATGAAAATTTTAATTTGTCTGCAAACACTCTTTGTGTTTAGCGTGGTGTCAATTGTCTTTTTAAATTGTCTTATTCTCCAGACTGCTTGGATGGATAGATGAGGGTTTTGTATGTAAACTTCTTCTGCTTGTGCTTGAGGTTTCTGTGATGCAGCAAATGCAGTATGATTAAGCTCTGTGCTGAGATTCACTCATCTGTGATGTTTCCTATGGGTCATGATTGCATAAGGTCAGTTGAATCATATAGCCTGTAGTCTGCATGCTGCTCAGTATGTCAAGGAGTTGCATCTGACAGCAGTGAAGTTTATTAGGTTTTTGTTTTTTGAATTGGTAATGCTGCCCTGCGTCATTGACATTCTGAGTCTCCTGGCGCAGTTGCACACAGAGCACATTGTGTTTTGCCTGATAAACAACCTCACAAATCGAACCACTGCAGAAGTAATTCAGTGGAGCCTGTAAAAACAGACAAGAGGAAGTGCATTAACGCACTTGTGTGACCAAATAATGAAACTCTCTAAATACCTGAATAGATACACAGCCGTCACCTGTAATAAGACTGGGTGATGTATCAAATATATGTGTGTGTGTGTGTGTGTGTGTAAAATATGTATATATAACACATATATTTGATACATCACCCAGTCTTTTTACAGGTCATCAATTTTTAACGTATTCATTGAAATGCTCAATTCAAGCAAATAATCATAAAAGTATACCAGTAAATGCATGCAATACAATAACTTCACAATCTAGTTTTCAGCCATTTGTTCACAATTATTTGTTGGTTTAAACCAAAAATGTACATGGTTGCACCACCTGATGATTGTCAGTTGTACCTCCTGACTATATGTATATTATTTAATATTTTATATAATTATAAAATTAGTTATATTAGTTATATTATAATTCTAATATAATG
>RJVU01026577.1:13293779-13325798 GCA_003731715.1 Anabarilius grahami
CACACAAACACTCATTAAAGCTCTTGAAAAAGCAGGAACAGAAACCTGCCTGAAAGCACTGCATCACGGTGGCTATTAAAAGGAGTGGTGGTTGCTCCTGATAAGCTCAGTTTGCTTATTGCACAGCACAAGTATTGGGGGCAGAGGATTATTGCCACTTGTGTATATTTCTGCTGATGTTTTTTTCTATCCTCCTTCAGTCAGATGGCGCATATTAGAAAAACCTGTCTGATGTAGAAGTGGAAGGCGTTTACTCTCACCTGATTATAAAGTGAGAACACACAAACTTGCAAACTTCTTTCTCACATATCCTCACACACTGTCACTTAAAGCAGCTGCACACATGAAATGTAGACAGATTTTGCTTAACGTCGTATCTGTAAAAACGACCAGATAATATTCTCGCACCTCACAGAAAGCCATAGAGGCCACACCCTCGTCTCCTTCGTGCCTCGCTTTCAGCCACCTCCCCACATTGTGTCAGTGACTCTGACGTTATTTACATAAATGATAAACACGGCGGATGGCTGGATTGGCAGCGTAATCCACTTGCAGTGTCATTAGGGAGGAAAAGAGAGAAAGGCTATTACGGCTCTTGCTTCATCAGTGCGTCTCTCTTAGGCCATTTATGGAGGTAATGGAAACCTCTCTCATTAAGGTGCCGCTCACTGTGGCGCTGAGAAACATCTCCACTCGGTAATTGATCTTGTTGGTCTTTAGTGCTGGAAAGTGGCCCTGAAGCACCGCCTGCTTGCTGCATTCATTTTTCAGCTCAGTCAGAGCCGCCCTGCCCGCCCGCTCTTGTCCAGTCACCTTCACTTCTGCTGCTGAGCACCTGCGTGTGGTCTGCACCTTTTGCTCTTTGTGTCTCTCTTAGGGAGAAATGCAGCCGTGTTTGTATTGAAGGAATAGTTCTGTCATTATTTACTTGCTCTCATGTCGTTCCTTTACTGTGTGGCACAAAAAGGGAAATGTTCAAGAATATTCACGCAGCTCTTTTTCATATAACCACAGTACAAAGTCATTATTCACTATTATTTTACCCTCCAGTGAGCCGTTAATTTGAGAACTGCTGCGACTGAATCGAGTCAGTTAGTTGAACGGATCAGTGAATGAATCATTCTTTTAAACTGCTTCTTTTCAGTGAACCGGTTGATCTTGTTCACAGATTGGACTGATTCATTCATGAATCAGAGTTCAACTCACTCATTTAATGATCAGGTTTTAGCAGTTGTTGAGTTAAAGGATTAGTCCACTTTCAAATAAAATTTTTACTGATAATTTACTCTCCCCCGTGTCATTCAAGATGTTCATGTCTTTCTTTCTTCAGTCGAAAAAAAAATTAAGGTTTTTGATGAAAACATTCCAGGATTATTCTCCTTATAGGGTACTTCAGTGGTCTCCAGACGGTTGAAGGTCAAAATTACAGTTTCAGTGCAGCTTCAAAGGGCTTTAAACGATACCAGACGAGGAATAAGGGTCTTATCTAGCGAAACAATTGGTCATTTTCTTAAATAAAAATATACAAATGTATATGCTTTATATAAACAAATGATCGCCTTGCAAGTGCTTCCGCTTTCCGTATTTCTGTAGTACAATAGGGAAGGCGTAGGACATACAGCGTAAGCTTTTTGAAGAATACAGAAAGCGGAATGGTGGAAGCACTTGCAAGGCGATCATTTGTGTTTATAAAGCATATGAGCTGTATAAGGAGAATAATCCTGGAATGTTTTCATCAAAAACCTTAATTTCTTTTCCACTAAAGAAAGAAAGACATGAACATCTTGGATGACGTGGGGGTGAGTAAATTATCAGGAAATTTTCATTCAGAAGTAAACTAATCCTTTAAGGAACAAACCAAAATTTTGGTCTGTTACACAAGCTTTTTTTTTTTTTTTTGGCATTTCTTTATTATTTTGGAGCATAACAACTTGGTAAGTATGAACTTCTGTTGTATGGAAAAGGCCGTTAGATTCTTAAAAAGATTTTGTCTCAAAGAAGTGTGTTGTATTATAGATTTATGTGTTATATATTTACGTATATATGTATATATTTATTTATTTGTAATTGTATACCTATTATTTATTTATTTATTTATTTATTTAAATTTTTTAAGTGAACTACTTATATTAAAAATGAAGTCTGCATTTTCTGCACTATTACCTCAGAATTGAAATCTGTTTGTTTGGATAACACGACTGGGCTATACAGAACCATTCAGGCATTCAATGGTTAAACACCATGTTTAATATGCAAATGAAAACAAGGATGTGAGGGATAGATGGATAGCCTGTTTAATAGCTGCTAGCAGTGGTTCAGAAAAAGCCTTTACAGTGTTGTTACTGTTAACCAAAACTGCAACTTTTACAAAAGTTTCATTAATTAAAGTAAAGCTAAAATGAAATAACATATAAATATTAGATGAAAAAAATAAATAAAATGGTATAGAAATACTAACATAACACTGCGCTTTTAAAGGCAAGTAAGATTTTTAGATTAAAATATTTAAAAACCACTTGTGTACTTAACATTATCCCAGATGTTTCCAACAATGTTTAAATCCAGAGAAGTCATCAATTTAACCAGTGTAAAGGCCTGTCATTGTGTCGCCTATCAATGACGAAATTTCCGCATTACCCTCAATTTCCTGTTTTACTTGCGTAGAAACCATGGAAACACCAAATATGCTTTAATATATTATGTGTTTTATTAGACAGATGCGCAACTGTTTGGATATCTTTATGCATAAAGAGGAAGGAGAGTTCCACCTCATCAAGGAGCTGCGTGATTATCCCGAGCGTTTCAAAGTTTACTTCAGGACGTCAGTGGCTCAATTTGATGCTTTGCTAGCGATACTGGCACAATCTGTCTTTATATTCTGTCTCTTTGTATTCCACGCTTTGTTTGTCATACAGTGCTACTGCTTTGTACTGTAGATGATGTGGATCAACTTGTCAGATGGCATTCGGGATTTTGGCGTTCGCTTGTAAGGGTGGCTCTGAATTGTCAAAACGTCTCTCAAAATGCGTGCCACGGATGCGAAAATCTAGAAAATCTAACCTGATCCGAATTTTTTTATGACAGACGAAAGTTTCGGAGGCAGTGTGTAAACGTCATTGACACAACGTGTGGTCATATTTATTTTTTAATGTGTGAAAATTTCGGACGTGAATTTCGGACTTAGTGTGCAAAGACCTTTAGTCTTATTGCTTTACCACAAGTAATATGTTTGTACCATGCCCCAGAGACAACACTATCTTGACAAGTGGCTAACACAGCATAATCAGAAAGAGCTTTATTTGTAGTTACAGTAATACAGCATTGTCTCCACCATACGTTTTAAAAATTAATTGCATGCCATTTATCAACACAAGTCATCCAGCTTTTATTAATATGATATTCTAATCATTTAGCTTACTGCTGTGTGCAACAAGTGTCTTATAGCAGCCACCAAGCGAACGCACAGAGTAACATTAACATAACTTTCAACAAACTTTAATGTTTTTTTATTATGATTGACCAAGTAAAACAGCGCTGCGTTACCCCACAATTTTATTTATTAAAAAAAAGGAACCTGTATAAGTAAGTAATGCAGCACTTGAGGCTGTGGCATATAAGCATAATAAAAACGGCAACGTAAAATGTCCCAGGCTCTCAGCCCTGCCCTGCTTCGTACCACAGTAACGTTAATAAAACTTTAATACATTAGCTCATCCATGAGCATGATTTCTGCCCGAGTCCCATTGGATTGCTTTCCATCGGCTATGGAGGTGAAGACAACAACTCCCATGATTCCATGCTCATTCATGGCATCAACAAGCTACGCCTTTGTTATTATTTTGAATAGGCAACCTTTAGCAGTGGAACCTGCATACTGTGCTTTTAACCTTCTTGAAGTAAAAAGCAATTGGATTTGCACTGCATTGTTGGACTTGAATCATCTAATGAAGCAAATTATCACCTTTTGGTGAGAAAACACTCAAAACACTGTCTTCAGTTGCAGCTTTTTTTATAGTAAATTTATAGTAAATGAGAAGTGTTATACAGAAGTGCTTTATTGAGTTGTCTATGTATCCATATAAGTGTGCTCTTTATTATCTCTGTCTTGTCTCAGTGGGTGATGTGTTTATGTATAAGTGTCTGCAGCTGTTTTGGTGTGTGTGTCAGGCTCTTGGGGGCCACTGGGAGTTGTGACATGTGTGGTGTAATAATAGACGAGTTTTTGTGATCCAAACAGCCTGCTCTGCTCTGTGACTCACTGTAGCTGGGCCTGAGGTCTGGACTTGCATCATCACTGGGATCCGCCGTGCTGTCGAGCACACAAGGGATTCGTCTCTGTCCGTCAACCAGGAAAATAGAGCATTTCGTTCCCTACATTTTCTGTTTTGTTCAAAAGCAGTCCTAGCACAACTAACAAGATATCTTAACTGCACTTCTTAATAGTCTGACAGTAGTTCAGCTACTTTCAAAGTATAGTTTAGCTTTTCTATAACAAACTTTTTTGGGTTGGAATGTCAAATTGTTATTGTAATCAACAGGAAATCACATATACACTCACCTAAATGGTTCTCTCTCCGTTACATTGGAAAGTCTGATTCATTCTAGTGAATCATTTTGCTCTAAACCATGCTCTCGCTTATGTAGTGTTTGAACTGATTCATTTGGATGTATTTGAGAAAAAGAGATAAAATCTAGGTTGGGGTCTTAGTTCTATCCATCCGTTGTTGATTGGATGGAGGCAGATCGGCTGAATGCGAACTTGCAGTCGTTTGTAAGAAAGGGGCGGAGTTTAAGTGGACTAAATGATTGGAGAAGTTTGGCATACATGATTAGAGAGAAGTCTGTCATTTTTCGGGAAGGTTGATTTATGACATTTTGATTTAAAAAATGTTGATGTAAAAAAATGAAACGTGCATTGATTGATCGTTCACAATAAGGTTTATAAAATAGATGGTGAATTTCTATTTCATGAGACTTTAAAAATACTGTCCGTTTAAGCAGCTTTAATGTAGTTATCTAATGTTGTTAGAAACTTGCTGTGAAGCAAAGTACTGTTTCTATTTTTAAATTAACCCTCTGTAGTTTTATAGTGTGAAATTACCTTTCCCAAATCTTGATCCTAGATATCATTTGTGATCCTGGACCACAAAACCAGTCATAAGTATATTTGTAGCAATAACCAACAATACATTGTATGGGTCAAAATGATCGATTTTTCTTTTATGCCAAAAAATCATTAGAAAATTAAGTAAAGATCATGCTCCATGAAGATGTTTTGTAAATTTTCTATCGTAAATATATATATATAAAAAAATATTTTTGTGAGTGGATATGCATTGCTAAGGACTTCATTTGGTCAACTTTAAAGGCGATTTTCTCAATATTTAGATTTTTTTTTTGCACCATCAGATTCCAGATTTTCAAATAGTTGTATCTCGGCCAAATATTGTCCTATCAAACCATACATCAACAGAAAGCTTATTTATTCAGCTTTAAAATGGTGTATAAATCTCTTTACCTTTATGACTAGTTTTGTGGTCCATGGTCACATTTAGTAACGTGGAAATGTGACCTAGCACACAAAATAGAGTTGCCATGTTGTCTTTTTGGTGGTGTTAGTGAGCATTTTTTGCCGATTGTTGAAATAAGCTTAATTGTAAGTGTTTTAGAGTGTTTTTATAGAACGTTTAATTTTTCTAGTGCTCTGTTCGTCCCCTGTGGCAACAAGCTTCCATTTAGACCCTGAAATGAATTATATTTACTGTTTGAAGGAAGGGATGTTATTGTTCATCTCAGACAAGCAGCGGTTGGGTTTGAACACACTCAGTCAGACCACTGTAATGTGTCTGACCTTTTGTTCCCATTGACGGATGAGGTATTGGCTAAAAGGAAAATGAGATATTTCCAGCGTTCCCTTTGACAGGCATACAAATGAACGAATCAAACAGCATGATTCCACTTAGACGGATCAGTATTCTGGCATTGTGAGCAAGAGATCATCAAGCTTCATGGAGAATATGAAAATTCCACTTTAAATATTTCTTGGGGAAATTTGTTTTCTCTCTTTTCTTGTTCCTCTCAGTGTGCAGTGAGTCGGTGAACTATTGCTTTAGTTATTCCATATAATAGCTCAATGTGCTTTATGTCTTTATATTGTCAGTTGAGGGGCTGCTGCTATCATCATCTGTCACTCTGCTCTTGATTAGACCTCCGACATCCCCCTTGAGTGTTATTCATAAAGACTCACTCGTGAATCAGCGCACAGCTCTAGGATATGTCCGAATTCCTGTACTACATTTCAGAGTATGTTCTGAATTTGATCTCAAGTATTGATGACGTATGCGCTGTAGTATGCAGGTGTGTAGTATTAATACATTCCTGGACATACACTACCATTCAAAAGTTTGGGGTCAGTAAGATTTTTTTTTTTAAAGTAATTAATATTTTTATTTAGCAAGGACACATTAAATTGATTAAAAGTGACAGTAAAGACATTTATATTGTTACAAAAAATTATTTTTCCAATAAATAGTTAAAATGATTTGAAGGGTCGTGTGACACTTAAGATTGGAATAATAATGGCTGCTAAAAATTAAACTTTGCCATCAAAGGAATAAATTGTTTAAAATATATTAAAATATATTATAGTTAATTATCTTAAATTGTAATAATATTTCACAATATTGCTGTTTTACTGTATTTTTGATCAAATAAATGCAGTCTTGGTGAGATTTCTTGCAAAAATATAAAAAAATATTACTAAACTCAAACTCATACGGCACTATTCTACTGACAGTTTTTCACATTTTTCGTCTTTTCAAATATGATAGTTTGTGAGCTGATGATGCATCATATTTGAAAACTGTCTACTGCTTTCACCATTAAGTAGATGCAAAATGTCATTCAGGTATTGTTCGCCTGCCGTATTATCAATACTGAGTATTTGTAAATCATCATTTTCGAGCCCTGCTATTTGAACACTGAAGTATAGATATTCGTACACTAGTTCTGTTTTGTCTGACCGTGTTTTGGTTTATATCTAGGCCATGTGTATCTTAATGTTATCCCCCCAAAACAGGCTAAAGACAGTTTGGAGGACTTGCTCAGTCACTCATTCCAATCTGCTTTAAAGAAGCTTATACGGGCTTTGCTGAATGGCTTCCCGAATTGGCAGATTTGCAGGGAACTGAACAATCTATAAGCAAATGAATGATTTCAAGAAAAGCGTTCTTTCTAAGAACTAATATATGTGATGCTGTGTGACGTATCTTGATCAGGTTACTAATGCAGGAAAATGAAACGTTAATCAAGACACTGGGGAAGTGTGCTCAGCATGAAGCAAATTACCTGGATTAGCATAGCAAAACGCTGCATAATGTACCTTTACCGCTATGCGGAGTCTCGGTGAGAGAGAGATGCCTCTGTTAATTACAGTAGCGGTAAACAGAATGTGAATGTGACAGGGCTAAATGGAGCTGAGAGAATGGAGAAGCTAAAATGGAGTCCGATTTTTATATTCCCGTCATGTTTGTTTTGAATTTGCTGCTTAAATCCCTGACATTTGACACAGTATGCACATGATGTCTAAATGGATGAGAGATGTTGGACTCCAAGGTACTTTTTGACAAGTAAAAGAAGTTGTCAAGAAGTCATCATCAAATGGTTCTCTAACTTTTCAGGCCAAGAACCACCTTTGATCAAACCACCAATTGGTGCATACCACCAATTTTCCTTGTAATTTTTTCTCAGCTTTGAACAAATTGAAATCTCTCTGAGTGCAAATTTAAAGGGTTAGTTCACCCAAAAATGAAATTTCTGTCATTAACTTTTTCACCCTCATGTCGTTCCACACCCGTAAGAACTTATTTTATCTTTCGAACACAAATGAAGATATTTTTGATGAAATCCAAGTTTAAAATTTTTTTTTTTTATATCCCCCATAGAAAGCAACATAATTACCGTCATTCAAGGTCCAGAAAGGTATTAAAGACATCGTTAAAATAGTCAACGTGACTACAGTGGTTCGACCTTAATGTTATGAAGCGACAAGAATATTTTTTGTGTGGAAAAACAAAACAAAAATAATGACTTTATTCAACAATTTCTTCTCTATCCTGTCAGACTCGTATACAGTTGATGCAGTGAACGCAGTTCAGCGTTTCCATGTTTACATCCGAACGCCGTCTCAGTATTGGCTGGCTCCTGTGTCAGCATCACACATATGCATCGTGCTGCTCACATGAACAGGCGTCGGCCAATATTGAGTCGGCTTTCTGACGCTGGACCTGGAAGCGCTGCAACAAAAATATCATAGCCGAATGACAGGGGAGAGATGAATTAGTTGAGTAAGTTGCTATTTTTGTTTTGTTTTTGCGCACTTGTCACTTCATAACATTAAGGTTGAACCACTGTAGTCACGTTGACTATTTTAACTGTGTTTTTACTACTTTTACGGACCTTGAATGTGGTCATTTTGTTGCTTTCTATTGAGGATAAAAAAATATCTTAATTTGTGTTCCGAAGATGAACAAAGGTCTTACGGCTTTGGAACGACATGAGGTTGAGTACTTAATGACAGAAATTTCATCTTTGGGTGAACTAACCCTTTAAGGACTGTGAACTGCCGTCAATATACACATTTTTTTTAAAAAAAAATTTTATGCTAATTATTCTGTATTCATAGTGATAGTTCACCCAAAAATTAAGTTACCATTTACTTACAAGTTGTTCCATTGTTATTAGATTTTTTCTTCAATGGGACACAAAAGGTAGATTGATTTATTTATTTTTATTTTTATCTTTTGTCTTTTTTTCCATAGTCAAAGTCAGTGAATACTTGGGTCTGTCAAACTACACAATGCAGGCAAAGCAACAAAAAACAGTATCATAAAGTCCATATAGTTGTTTTTTTCAAGTCTTCTTAAGCCATATGATGGAGAACAGACATTTAAAGGTGCTCTAAGTGATCCTGGGTGGAGTAACTTTGTTGACGTTCGAAGTGTTGTCAAACAAAACAGAGGCTAGCTAGACCCTCCCTCCTCCTCCTCCTCCTGCCCCTCCCCTCCGTGCTTCCTCAAAACAGTCATGAACGCGCATTTAAATTCATTCTTGTCGGTTATTGGCTGGAGCGTGTTTATTATGTTTTGTGGTCCAGGCTGCACCAGTTTGTTTTTATTGCCGTTTTCGGAGCTTGTGGCGACTACAGAGACCGCGTTTTTTTTACAGTGTGTTCAGGGGACAGGCAGCTAGCGGATAGTGAGGAGATGTTTGCTGTATGTGACAAAAAATGTTTTGGCCTAAAAACGCATGACATCACTTAGAGCACCTTTAAGTAGCTATAGAAAAAAGATACTTATAGTCAAAATGACTAAAATTCCTACTCCTAGTAAATAGTGTAAATGCTGCTGTACTCTGTGTACTACAGTTTAAGAATCACTGATTTAGGACACTTTTTGTCTATTTGATGAATGTGCTTTTGGGAAAGATGTTTTGGTTCAAGCTAAATTTGAAGGAAATTTAACAAGGCATTGATTTGCAGATATTGTCTTCATTTTACATGATGGACTGTCCCGCAAATATAGGGTTTGATGTTTATAAATGCATGTCCTTACAAACATTTATCATTGCAACCACAGTTTCCACTAAATTATCATGTGGTAAAACTGTGGTAACTTGCTATTAGCCGCCACTGTCATCCAAAAAAAGAAATGTAAACAAAACGACAGAAGGGTTCTGAAATGGTTGTTTTATTGTTTGTGGGAAATTTCATATTATTTTAGTTGTAAGAACAACTGTAGTTACTCTGGTATTTACTGTGGTTACCATGGTAATTTTTTTTGTCATTATGTGTGGGTAATGTGCATGACGTTATTGTGCAGATCCTTTCAGGGCGACAGTCTTTTCACACTGATGACAGATATAGGTCACTTGAACATGAATGTGAGTTACAGTCAAGACCAAAACAAAAAGACATGGTATGTGAACTATATTTTAAAGTAATATGATAACATTAAGTATTTATCTTTTTAGCTTAATTTCATCTCCTGCATATTTTTGACACATCTTGCTGATATTTTCTTCCGAGAAAATTATTCAACTGTTTAATATTATAGTAGTAGAGAATATGTTAAAACAGTTCTCTTTAGAAAAAAAGCAAGGTTCTTTGTGTTAGATGCTTGTCTTTGACTGGTTACTACAAGAGCTACCTAGGATCGGGATGGGCTTTCTCTGACTGGCTTGAACATCTGGCCTGGGTATTGAATGCATTTCTGCACAGTTATGCTTTTAATGGAACCACTGCTATTACACTTGAAGTCTGTTTGTGCGCAGATATTTGAACCAAGTGGTTTTTAGAGGGAAAAGACTGCATCATTAAAGGTGAAGTGTGTTATTTCTGCATCACTAGAAGCATAAATGACTGTTTTCAAACAAGTTTCCTGAACACCCCTCTGTCTTTTATTGGTTGATGAACAGATAGTTTGCTCCCAAACTCACTTGATTGGCTGAGACAGCATTGCAGTTTTGGTCTGGTAGGGATTCTCAATCAAACAAACAGAACAATGTTTGATAGTGCCACAGGTGATTCATCCTGCGAATAGCTTACTTATAGTTGTCTCTGCAAATTAAGATTCAGTTTTAACACTGAAAAGTTGACACTCTTCAGCTTTAAGTAAGGTTTAAAAAAAGCTAGTGAAATTGACACATTTTTGTTGAACTTCTCACATAGAAAAATTTTGACATCCAGTATTTAAATGGANNAAAAAAAAAAAAAAAAAAAAAGTAAATGAAATGTTTTTATCAGATCATCCCTGAATATCTGACATGTTCTACAGCACTAAATGCCTTTAGAGTGTGCTGCAGAAGTGGCTCCACAATAGGACTCGTTCCGCTCTTAAATGCAGTGTTTGCTTTCTGTTATATCCTCAGGACATTTTAGAAATGACCAATTAGAGGGAACCGTGCCCAAATCGTTTCAATTGTTGACATTTACTTTGGAGCTCCAGTTGATGATATCACTGATTTTGGAGCGAGGTGTAATGCTTGACCTGTTTGTTTTTGGGTGGGAATAGTATTCCTCAGCTAATTCCCTTCTGATAAGTATCTGACAACCCGTAGTGTGGCACATTATCTCTGGCTGAGGAAAATGGTTTCTTCAGAGTGTGAATTGATTTTGCTGGATGCCTGTGCAACGCGGCACTTCAAAATGCTCACTGTTTTTTATTTATTTAAAAAAAATTATTTTTTTATTATTATATTGAACTCATTTTTTACTTTCTCTATTTGCATGTAAATGATCAATTATTGCTTTTGGCAGGGTTCTGCCACCAGACTCTTGTCTGTAGTGAGGAACTGTACTGTTTTACCTTAACAAATGATGTTTGCACTCCCACCCCCCACTTCCATTCGTAATTATCAACTGTTTGGACTGCTGGCTACATTGATTTTTCTTTCTTTCTGCATGTCATGACTCAACATTTAGTTGTTTAAATTGAATTGAGGGTGTGTTATGTGAAAATGACCAGTTCTTTCAGAATTATGCCTGAATTTTCGTATGCAGAGAATTACGTGCATGCAGGAGCATGTCGTCTGCTGCAGTTCACAGCATTTAGAGGAAGGAGAAGGGTCATTGTTTTGAAGGGTTGAAGCAAACCAGTGGAATTGTGCAGGGTTGATGGACATGCACACCAGAGCCATTATGCATACTTATTTATTTATTTATTTGATAAATCCATATAATACTGGGCCAAAAATAGTTTTGGTATAAGCCATATTATAAAATAACAGATAATTGTATGATTAGCTGAATTTTATTAAATGCATTGTTTTTTTTCTCATTGCTTTTCAAGATTTTGTTAGAACAGGCCTGCAAGCAGTTGAGAAGCATTTTATACAATGCTTGTGACTTGTTTTTAGCACTCCATAAAGAGTTATCACAGAGGATCAACACATTTTAAAAGCATTTGCAGATGTTTGCTCTGTATCAGTTACGGTATTGACACTTCCAATAATCTGTCTCATTTTGATGCGCATGCTATTGCTCAAATATTTTGAGGGTTTTTTGAAACCTCATTGAGAAACAGTTGATACTCGATATCAGGTCGATTTGCCTTAGCTCTGTTCTTTCTTTCTAGATCTGTACATGAAACTTGATTGCAGATATGCACCAAATTTTCCACTACATTTATTTTCTCATGAATGTTTGCATATTTCCGTGATTGCCTACTAGTGGATTCAAATATGCAGAAATGGCAATCTTCCTCTCCTGGAATGAAGCATGTACTCATTTCACAGCCTCTAATTGCATTTCTGTAAAATGGTCAATTGTTCCACTTGCACAAAAACTAAAGTAGATGCTAAAGTGTAATTCTTGCTCTGATCGTTCATATCGGTATATTTAAGTTCATTCACACACGCAAAACATAATTACTTAAGTTTATTGAAATCTGAATTTGATCACTGACCTGTCGAAAAGTTGTTGCTATGTTGTCAGGGTGTTGTGAGTGGTTGCCACGGTGTTGTTTTATTTTTGCTGATGTGCTGCTATGTGTGCCCCATCATGTTGCTATGTGGTTGCTAGGGTCTTTTGGGAGTTTGGTAGGTTGTTGCTTATAGAGTGCAACAGTTATATAAATAAATAAACAATATATTTTAAGTTTATTGCAAAATATGCATATATATTTAAATATTTTGAGAGTGAACGGAGATCGACTCAATTACATCATTAGCAGTGCTTCATGGGAGTGGGCGGGACTTAAGAGATCTTTCGGTGCGTTTTGTTTGTTTCGACTCTGATTGGTGGAATGTTCTGTACAGCATCATGGGTAATGTAGTTTTCACCACAAATTCCGCTGTCAAACATGATTATTTTAAAATTAAGTTGAAATAATGTGGCCTGATGGCTTCAACAGAAGCAAATACAATCAATTAATAAACTTGTAGCTCACAGTAGGTCTATCTTTAAAGGTTTAAAAGTTATAGTTAAAAATCCTAGTTTCCCTATGGAGAAAATGATTGGAGTTTTTAGTCCTGGAACCCATCTGTTGCACTCTATAGAGTGCTGCAGTGATGATGTGTTTTTGTAGGCCAAAACCTGGATGAAAACCCAATGAAGTTTCTAGCACTTCATCGTCCCAAAATCAAGTGGCTAAATACTACAGAGGTTGTTGAGGACATTAAATGTCATCACACCAAACGGGTAAATTCATCTACTCACTAGTCTGCTTTTACAGCCTCATTGTGTTTATAATCATGCTCTTGCAAACTATTTCGAACTCAAACTTTTAGGGAAAATGTTTATTTTTATTTTTATTTTTTATTAGGACTGAAAGAGTTGTCAGAAGTCATGAGACCATGGTGTAGTTCATTTAGCTTTTTACTTCTGCTGATTGTATTTGGACATCAAGATTCATGAAGGTTGTAGTGTTGTCTAAAGTACCGACTTCGGTACCTAGTCGGTACTGAAATTTAAAAAATGTGACGCTTTGTGCGCTGTTGAGTGGATTCGTAAACATCTCTGATTGGCCGTTGTTTTCACGGCTCATCGGATATGTCTGTGAAAGGCTTCAATGATCAACGCTGTAAAAACGTTGTAAATAGTCATCAATTAATCTCTTCACTAAGCGCTTACACAGATACACACGGGAGCGTTTGAAAGCAGGCGTCTATCGCGGATCGGTCCACTGTTAGACGCCTGCTTTCAATCGCTCGTGCTCCCACTTTCAAAACGCTTTCAAATTCAAACACTTCCGTGTGCTTTCAAATGCTCCCATGCATTGATCCTTGTAGCCAATCACAGGCATATCCGATGAGCGCGTCAACACAATGGCCAATCAGAGATGTTTACGAATCCGCTCAACAGCCCTCAAAGCGTCACATTTTTTACATTTCAGTACCGATAGGTACCGAAGTCGGTACTTTTGACAACACTAGAAGGTTGTGTTCATTTATGAAGATATTCATAATGAACAAAGCATGTAAGCCTAAGGCTCAAACTTTTGTTTGATACAGAGCTTATTTTCTGCAATAACCCAAAAGCCAGTAGAACAATCCTATTGGGTTTTTGTTGAGGGAACAAAGTTGATGCTAAATTTCGGGCCTACAAAAATACATTCTAGTCAGAACTCTAGTCAAAGAACCTACTCAAAAGTCTCTGATATTCTGCTCTCTAATTATGACTCAAATGCTTCTTTAGTGTAACAGTGGGATTTTTAGTTCATCTGATAATTTAGAAATGCCCAAATTATATGCATATTAGTGGTGATGTGGATCCATTTTGGTTAATATGAGGTCCAAAAAACTGTTTGGAAACAGCTGCTTGGATAAGTTAGAAACTTGGCTTTTCACAGTCTTACTTTTGCAATCTGACCAGCACAACAGAGACTCGGTGTTCCTGTGTTCGCTCCATCGCGGGCATTGCTGCACATCGCCATTTGCTGAGCCTGTTCTCAGCAGCTTAGGACATATGTGTATCATGCTCAGAGAGATGTGGTGATCGGCCATCCAATCCAGTTAGCAGCTATCCGAGCCGGGTACGATGAGAGGCCCCGTCATTATCACTTGGACATTCATGCCACACATTACCATCTGACCTTCCCATCGCTGTCACTCAAAAAGCGGCCTCAGTACCCTGTCACATTGTGGACGTTCATGCCAAGAAACCATAGATTCTCCACCCCTATCACTTATACAAGGTTAATAGCCCCTTAATTGGCTTACCTGGCAACGTGCAATCACTTGTGAGGTCGGTAAATTAGATTTGGTGCTGACACATACCACTCTACATGTTTATGGTGCTCTGCTCTTTCAGTTACATAAAGCATTGCTGTCCATTTTTACCCTCTGTTTCTCTTCGTCCTTACCTCCCAGCGAACTGTGAAGGAGCTCACCCAGCCATTCAGGAAACGTATCATATTAAAGTGTGGTAACTGCTATACGTAATGAATTTTGGATTAGGAGCGACAAAGCGGCTCTATGATAACCTTTCGGAAGGACGCAGTTTGTGAGCAGAGGGAAGCGGGTTATAGCAGGAGTCTACTCCCAGACACCCCAGGGTGGCTGCGTTTGATGTCACTCTAGCTGAAAACTCCCCAGCGCAACACAAACAAAACATGCCGTACCAGACCTGTGCGGATACATCAGTAGAGCAGGAAATGTCAGATCGTCTTCACACCGCGTGTGAAGTGAATTACTCTGGTTTGGTGAGTGGCCCTGGGAGGATACTCTAATTTCAAGCTGAAGGTGTAATGTGTCTTTTATTTCTTTCCAGGTGCAGTGGACCCTAGTGTGGACGGGAGCTTACGGAGGGACCTTCCCCACGGACTATATGAAGGGAAGGGAGGGGAGGGGGAGGGGGGCTGCTGACGTTACTCCCAGCTTGAAGAACACACAGGTTGGCATGCCTTTAAATCTGACATGTTGTTTTTGCAATGTCATGAAGTTTATTGTTGTTCACTTTTAGTGGCTGTAAATTTAGATGTTCATCCTTTCAGTACAGATAATTTAATGTCTTGCATTTTGTACCTTTTTGCATTTTGACTCAAAGGCAGTGTTTCCTGTGCCTTTTTTATCTTTCATACTCACAACCCCATCAGTAAGGCTCAAGTATCTCTTCTTTGGCATCAAATCCGACATGTTCCTTTTAACTCTGGCATTAAGTAGAAAAAAAATGATATTACTTGTGATTAATTATTAAACATTTTGCGTAAATGTATTTTAGGTCACAATTTTTGCTTTATGTTGGAGCTTTGACAGAGGCTTTGCTCATCACATTTTAGAGCTGCTGTGCTTGTGGGAAAATATATATAAAAAGAAAGAAAACTCTATATAATTAAATAAATATATGGTTTAATAATGTTTGAAGTTATATAATGTATAAAATTGATAAATAATGTATACTACATACTAATTATTTTCATTGTTATATTTATAAACAAGGCTGTGAATAGATTAAATATTTTAATCGAGATTAATCACACCCTTTTATGCAATTTATGCACACCAAAGCACCCATGAAAAAAACATTACAGACCAAAACTTCAGAATTCACAGTGTACAGTATGTGTACAGTGCAACAACGAAGAACTACATTTTAGACATGTCAAAATGCGGTGCTGCGCAGAACCACATGGAGATGACAAAAAAATCCATTCAGAATTACTAAACACAACATACACATGATGGATAAAAACATTATCCTGAATGTGTGGGAACAATGTACTGAAGTGTGCATAAATACAACGTGCAATCAGTGCGTCGAGAGCGCATCAATATAACGGACACACACATGCTTACTGTACGGCTCCTGTACGTCACCGCAGTTGTCTTTACCTTGAATTATAATTAGCATCCATCAAAACTTTACTAGCGAGATGCTAGTCTTTTTCCAGCCGTGAAACGTAGTCATCATCAAGGCAACGGTTGAATGTTTTGACGTTCCGTTTGTTCAGTCTCTTCAGAAACAATGACAGAATATGACAGCTTGTGTTTTAAAACTAAACAGACACTGTAATGAATAATTCACTGAAAATGGGTCGCGAGTCACTGTTCTCTCTGCCATCTCTAATCAGCCTGGTTTTCTCTATGTTAGTGCTGTTTTGAAATGATTGTTTTAATGCATTCGCTTACTGGATAATAGTACTGAGAACTTTACCGGAGTTTAGCATCTTAAAAAAGATCTGATCGCAAACAGCGAAGCGAAATCGGGTTAAAGGGTTAGAATAGAAATTCCCGCCTACCAGGGTTACAGGTGCTTGCGCCACTGTAGATGCTCAGTGTGATAAACTCACGACTTCTAAGATCTTGTATACTGTGTGATACTCTTCTGGGAAAGCTTTCCACAAGGTTTAGGAGTGTGTTTATGGGAATTTTAGACCATTCTTCTAGAAGTGCATTTGTGAGGTCAGGCAGTGATGTTGGCAAGAAGGCCTGGTTCACAGTCTCCGCTCTAATTCATCCCAAATGTGTTCTATCTGGTCGAGGTCAGGACTCTGTGCAGGCCAGTCAAGTTCCTCCACACCAAACTCGCTCATCCATGTCTTTATGGACCTTGCTTTGTGCACTGGTGCGCAGTCACGTTGGAACAGGAAGGGGCCATCCCCAAACTGTTCCCACAAAGTTGGGAGCATGAAATTGTCCAAAATGTCTTGGTATGTTGAAGCATTAAGAGTTCCTTTCACTGGAACTAAGGGGCCAATCCCAAGCCCTGAAAAACAACCCCACACTATAATCCCCCTCCACCAAACTTTACACTTGGCACAATGCAGTCAGGCAAGTACCGTTCTCCTGGCAACCGCCAAACCCAGACTCGTCCATCGGATTGCCAGACAGAGAAGCGTGATTCGTCACTCCAGAGAACACGTCTCCACTGCTCTAGAGTCCAGTAGCGGCGTGCTTTATACCACTGCATCCGATGCTTTGCATTGCACTTGATGTAAGGCTTGGATGCAGCTGCTCAGCCATGGAAACCCATTCCATGAAGCTCTCTACGCATTGTTCTTGAGCTAATCTGAAGGCCACACGAAGTTTGGAGGTCTGTAGCTATTGACTCTGCAGAAAGTTGCCGACTTCTGCGCACTGTGCGCCTCAGCATGCGCTGACCCCGCTCTGTGATTTTACGTGGCCTACCACTTTGTGGCTGAGTTGCTGCTGTTCCCAATTGCTTCCACTTTGTTACAATACCACTAACAGTTGACCGTGGAATATTTAGTAGTGAGGAAATTTCATGAATGGACTTATTGCACAGGTAGCAACCTATCACGGTACCACACTTGAATTCACTGAGCTCCTGAGAGCGACCCATTCTTTCACAAATGTTTGGAGAAGCAGTCTGCATGCCTAGGTACTTCATTTTATACACCTGTGGCCATGGAAGTGATTGGAACACCTGAATTCAGTGATTTGGAGGGGTGTCCCAATACTTTTGGCAATATAGTGTATATTGCGATATGAAATAAATTCACCAGATTACTTGAATAGCTCTGTTTGAAAAGAATTAATAATAAATCTAGAATGATTGGGGTGATTTAAATAAAAAATAAACGGTGCTTTATATTTTTCATGTACAGAAAATGAATAATCAAATGTAAATTAACACTATAGTCTACTACACTGTATAAATTGAATATAATTAATCTGCGTTAAAGCTGCAAAAAGTGATTTCTTTGTATTTTGTTGTTTTATAACATTCATGACACAGAAAGCAGCAAGAATATTAGCGTGCTGTCACTTTAAGGCGTGTGTTCACCAAAGTGTTTTTCCAGGGGCTAGCGTACTTTTCCAGTTGTTTTTAATGGGAGCGCCGCGTTTTTTAAACGCCAGCAGCGTAACGAGGCGCTGAGCGTCTTTTTCATGCTCAAGCGCTGAGCGCTCTACGTTTTCTTTCCCCAGTCGCCTCGAGTTGAAGACAGATTTCTTTGTTTGTGTTACTGTATTTACAAGTATATTCGCAGAGGCGGACATTTTGACATTATTTCGCAAGTATGTGTCCGTTCAAGCACAAACAGACGCGGAAGTGAACAGAATTTGGTGTTCATGTGCTGTCTGCGGCGCGCACAACTGACAGGACCTAAAACACGTGCAAATGATGAACTTTCGCTCCATGATGGTTAAACTTTTTGCAATTAATCCAAGAATCATGTGTTTCAAACCGTGGTGTCTGATCCCTATACTAGACATCGCACTTCCTGCGATGTGACTGTCACAGATGCGCACATCATGATATAGATTCTAAAATGATACATCGTGCAACCCTACTGTGTGACGTAAAATGATTAATTATTAAATTATTAAATATTTCTTAAATAATTATTAATATATTTCTATTATGACAACTCTTGGAAGATTGTTATCATGGTAATGGATATGATATTGTTAATGTATTTGGTCTTGGAGGAATAGATCTGCTATGCTGCTGCTGAATTGCTGCTGTTGTAGATTATTGCTGCTACTGCCAATATGTACGCCGATACGCTGCTGCAAGTAAGACATAGTGCTGCTGCACAAATAGCATATATCAATAACCCATAGCAGATCTATATAGTTGGAGCTGGGGAAGATGGAGGGTTTTAGAGGAACTCTGAAGTTTACTGCAAACTGCTATAGTGAATGTAACCAGCCATTTAAATGTGTGAGCAACAAGCTCATTGGCTGCAGTGACATGGACCAATTAGCTTGTGCCAAGTAGTTAACGCTGTAATTATCATCAGGTTGCATTAAGACCCATCAGCCTGCGTTATCTTGAGTTTCATGACAGAACTATGTATATATTCTAAATATAAAGAATAAAAACAAATGTATGTATTTATTTATTTTGACTTAGGACAGTTCATAATCAACATAAAAATAAAGGGGAAATGAGGGAGAATGGCACTGGGATTTAACCCAGGCACAAGGACAACTGCTTTTTATATATCACTTGCAACACACTACATTCTGTGCCACAGCTCTGATGATTTCTGCAGTTTATGTATGTTCTTCTACATATCAGCATCAACTATTTAAAAAAACAAATACTGCCTGACCCCCTATATTGACGCAAAAATGTTGATAAGGAGATTTTCATGTGGTCACTATGAGTGTGTGTAAATATGACTCCCATTGTCTCAAAAAGCATGACAAATAACCAAACAGTAACAACATTTAAAGCGGCTTAGAACAAAGTACGTAACATCTGGATAACGTTTGACCTCTGAACGCTGTCCTCTGTACTGGCAGCGGGTCATTCCCTTCTTCTGCTATAAGCTGAGAGATGTTTACATATCCCGGACGATTATGACTTTTCATGGAAGCACGGCGAGCATAGGGAAAACATGTTGGGTTGATTTGGCCAAATTGGAAGCCTGTGAGTAATATACGGCAGAACAGACCTGTGCTGGATGAACGTCTGGTAGTGTTTATGCGCAGGGTAGCTACATCTGCGCACAGCCCAGTCCTGCGAATGCCTCGTACCCTCAGGCCTCCAGCACCTGCATAATGGAACAACAGAGAAGAAAGAGAGGGGAAAGAGATCAAATGACAAGGGCTAGGGTTTCTCACTTCAAATGTTTCTTATTTTTTGACTTATACCAGGAAAATATTTCAACGACCTCAGAGAGTTGCGCGTCGATATGATGGAGCGGCCTTGTCGCTGTTTCGTAAACATTTGTCTTATTGCGTGTTTGGCTGTTCTCCCCAAAAGCCACTCTTGAAAATTCATGGAGGAAAATACATTTCTGTGGAACGATTGCAGGGTGCCTTACACAATGATTTAATATATCGTTTTTTTTTTTTTTTTTTCTCCCAGCTTTTTAGTCAGGGATTAAGAATTGGGGCAGGCTGGAGCAAGGAGGGAAATAAATAAATAAATAAATAAAGGTGGTGGTTAATCTCGCTTAGTGCGGTGTGAACGCTGAGCAGTGCTGTGGCCTAACAAACATCTGCCTCACACACAGCCGAGCGGGATCAGCTAAAGCGATTAGCGCGCTCACGTCAGCCTGTGGAGATGGGTGCCCGTTACAAAAGCCAGAACACCAGCCTTTCCTCCCACACTCCACCTGGAACACTGACACTGCAGCGAGAGGCCCCGCTCCGACAGCAGCGCAAGGACCGGCTCACAAACGCTACCCTTTTTTAATCTTCTGTCTTTTTACGCTCTCTCAGAACAAAGCAACATGTAGCTCAGAGGATTGAACAATCTGTCGTGGTACTAAAGCAGATGCTTATCACAGCCAGAGTTGTATATGAAACTTCTTAATTAGCATACGTGTAATGAAATATGCCATTCATTAAGGTGTAATTGTAATTTTACACTTGCTTTGTACCGAGACAAGGGCCTCGATGTGATAACTTGTGACCTTTCCATTGCTGTGTGTAAAGGGAGACTGTATCCTGCACATGCTTTTACAGTTAACCTCATTAAAGCAAAGGAGGGGCGATACTTCCTGAAAGGGGTCTCGACAGTTTTCTTTCACTTTTTCCCTTTTTCATTTCATTCCTTTTTATTTAATTTCTCTTTTAAATGTTATTAATCTGCATTTTTATCTTGTTTCCAAGTAAAATATCTGAACATTTTTAAAACAAGATAAAAATATTTAAGATATTGAGCCTTTTTTTAAATAATTTTTCATACTTCATTTTATGAAAAATATTCTATTAAAACAAGTATTAATATTTTATATTTTATTTGTTATAATATTTGCTTAAAGGGATAGTTCACCCAAAAATGAAAATTCTGTCATCATTTACCCTTCAAGTTGTTCCAAACTGGTATAAAATTATTTTGTTGTGCTGAACACAAAGGAAGATATTTGGAAGAATGTTTGTAACCAGCAGATCTCGCCCCCCATTGACTACTATAGTATTTTTTCCTACTATGGTGGTCAATGGGGGGCGAGATCTGCTTGGTTAGAAACATTCTTCCAAAATGGGGGGCAAATTTTTGGGTGAACTATTCCTTTAAGTAAATTGATCGAATGATTAATTGTAGTTTCTTTTTTTTTTTACTTTTTTTTTACCTCTTCTCTTCTCTCCTCAATCTTGACATCCAAATTTGAGTATCTCCAGCCGTGGCGAAGGCAGCAATGCTCTGTGTGAGGCTGGCTTGGTTTTATTTCCTTATTTTTTTAAACAATATTGTGAATTGCCTCTTACATTGTGTGTCTCCTCAAATGAGGCTAATATCTTCTTTGGTGATTTACTTTTTGACAAGTATTGTCCACATTATATATGTATTTATATATTTTAGAATATAATTTAAAGTGTTTTGTGTGTAATTTTTGTTTTCTCAGTTTTATATATTGCTCTGTTTGAGCAACCTGAAACAACAACATCGGCTCAACCAATATTGTGAGTTTGGGGGCAGAGCTGTCCGTTTGACTTACTAATGGCGGACAGAGGGAGTGTTTGTTAACCTGTTCAAAAACCACCATTATTTGGGGACAGAAATGACACATTTTAACTGTCAAGTGTAGCCACCTCTTTTTCATCTAGACTTGAAGATGTTTTGCAGTTAGAAGATATTTATGTCTTCATTGTCTCCCATACCACATGATAGCACCACAGTAAGACATGACTTTGACGGTGAAGTTTTCTCTGGGCGTGTGTACAAGCCCCATGGTGCGTTTGATAAAGAAAAAGGATGTCAGCACTTGCAGGATTAGCTCACACCACAGGAATTAACATCAACATCGCAGCTCCTGTAGCACCCAGGATTTCACTTCTCTTTGATATCTAGCCTGCGCAGTTATGGGAGGAAAACGCATCTGAGAGGAGGAATACTCCCAATTCTATGTTTCTCTTTTCCATCTGTGGGAAGGTTGTCTTTACCTCTGTGAATTGCTGTGTTCTCCGTTGATAATAGCACAGCCTCAGCTAGTAGTAGAAGTGTTCTAAAACTGTAGTTTTCCAAGCTAAAATCTACTTATACTCTTAAGTATTTAAACTAAAGTAAAGCTATCATTTAAAAACGTACTTAGCTACAGAAAAAGTAATCTCATGAAAGCTATTTAAAGGGATAGTTCTCCCAAAAATGACAATTCCGTCATCATTTACTCACCCTCAAGTTGTTCCAATGTTGAATTTCTTTCTTCTGATGAGCACAAAAGAAGATATTTTGAAGAATATGGGTAACCAAACAGTAGATGGGCCCCTTTTGACTTCCATAGTATGAAAAAAAAAAATATGGGGCCCATCAACTAGTTACCGACATTCTTCAAAATATCTTCTTTTGTGTTCAGCATAACAAAGAAATTCATACAGGTTTGGAACAACTTGAGGGTGAGTAAATGATGAGAGATTGTCATTTTTGGGTGAACTATCCCTTAAAGGGGGCAATATCTTTTTAAATATATGCACTACCATTCAGAAGTTTGGGGTTGGTAAAAATTTTTTATTGCTGCAGTTTGTTTGTCTGTAAAGCTGTGTGCCTAATATACACCTCCAAAAATGGATTAATCACAAATATGGTATGAAACGAAACTACTGCTACAGTACATCAGCCTCACTCACAGTCAAATAATACAGCTTAGCCAAGAATTGCCTATATACTGGCACTTTGTTGTTGTTAATGGAGGTTTGCCATCAAGTTACTTTACTTTTTTTTTCCATTGTTGGCTCAGATTAAGTTCAACACCCTTCTTGAATGGAAGGTGTTGAAACAAGCTGAAATATCCCTTCTACCTATGCCAAAAGAGCATTCATGAAGAGCACTGACTGTGCAATGCGGGACAGATGTGGGGATTCCTCTGGAAATATGTCTTTTGTGTGGAAGGGAAATGAAAGCTTAGGCTGGGATGTTCTTCATCTCACTTTTGGAGGTGAAGAGGCTGAGCATTGTGCATCTGTGTTGCGTTTATGCCAATGACAGCTAGCATCCTGATAGGGCTCAGAGTTTGACACTATGCCAAAACTGATAGTCAAGAACACTGTTTCGGTGTAGCATACATTTGAGCGGGTCAGTAGTCTTGTAACCTATTGATTTTAGAGACTCAGAAAGATGGAAAGATATGGTTTTTGTGTATTTTTTTGGAACTTGAAAGCTGTAGGTTTCATTGTGATTTACATGGAAAAGAAGGACTAGTGCATTATTAATCAATACTTTATGTTCCACTGTGGACTTTAAACAGCAATTGTTTTACGCATGTTGTCATAGCAGCGAGATATAAACTTTTCCTTTGTCAGTTACTCACCAGTAATCATTATTGAATCATTAAATGTACAGATGTGTGTGCTGCCCTTGACAGGAAGCTATATGATTACAAAAGATGTTTTCTGTTAGCCTGCCAGGCCATGCAACCATGATGAATGAGTGTAATATACAGTGCATCAAGAGTGGACACATGCATTAATGGCTCTCAATAATTTGAGCAATACATTTCAAATGCTACTTGCACTCAGAGACTGATTGTTTCTGAATGATTTAATCTTGTTGAGTTGTCTCCCGCCCGTTCGTGTCAGTAAACAGGAAAACAATGTGCTCATTTGAATAATATCACAAATTGTGTAGTTCCTGGCAGTCCTGGGCTGTGCGGTGTGAAGAGTGCCAGCCCTCGGGGTCTGAGTGAACAAAAACAAATCACTGCATTGCTTATACAATTACAAACCTGCGTACTATTCATCTGCACAGGATATGCGAATTACTTATCTGAATGCGTCTCCAGATATTATCGCTTGCACACAGTGTTGCACAGATTGAGATGTTTGAGATATAAGTTCTTGAAGCAGATCGCTGTGGATATGCATAAGAGGAATCTGGCTGGCATAATAAGAGTGTTATTTAAATATACAGATTGTCAAAGATTAGCTTCATATTACTGTATATATTGTCAAATTATAATATTACAGTATAAAATATAAGATGATCTAAAATGGACCTTTTTTTACTGAGTCAATAAAAATGACTAACAAAAGGGTTAGTGGTTTGAATCAGACTCATTTACTTTGTGAATCATTCTGAGCCATATATATGAAAACCTGAAGCAAATGATGTAGATACTGCTACAGCAGATTCGCATATTGGAACTATAATCAGTGTATATGATTCTTCGATTTGTTTTCCTTCAGACATCTAAAAAAAATAATTTGGCTCCAAAATGTTTCATTTTTGGAGCCGGTGGCTTCATAGTAGTTGTTTTGGTCTGGAGCCCTGGAAGAGCTTGAGATCTATTGGGGTGGAGACTGAAATCAAACAAAGCTTTGAGTTATCAGAACATACGGTCTCATCCAGCTGCACTGATTATGTGAATTTCTCTCATTTATTTGCTGGTGATTTAGGGCATTCACAGTGTTGGTGTTGCTTGCTGGCAGAACTATCTGGAGTTGATTTACGGATACAGACTGTTGGATAGAAAATCTGAGGTCATTATGATTCTGCCCAGACCAACATTAAAAAATGTATTTATTGCACTTCCAGTTTTTATGTGTGATCCGTAGCAGGCGGCTTGCACCAGACTGGATGCTCTCATTTGACAAACCTCCATTTTGCTTGTATTTGACAGCAGTCATCTCAATACATTACATCCAGCGTACGTATATTGCTCCTCCAATCATATATTTTCATTCTCTCCTTCCAACACTGTGATCTTTATAGACTTCATAAAGAAAGACAGATGTTCCAGGTTTCTTGGTTTCCCCCAACCCAGACTCCCCAGGTTGGGTCTCGGTGACATCTTATGTTCAAGGCCCCCAGAAGGACCTGCATATGTGAGCTGGCGTCTGCTCCCTCAGAACTGCCATAACAAAGCAATTAAAGAGCTGCAGTGATAGGGAAATTTTATAGCATCAGTAAGGATGTCTCTGAATGTCTATGAGGAAGGAGGAATGTGGTAAGCATTTCAAAGCAGCAGGCCATTCAAGATCTGAATGAAAATGCTCCTACCTCCAGCGAGACGACCTGTAGCCCCACGCCTTCCAGAGGAGGAGAGCTTGAAAGACATCCAGACTGAGTTTAAGGCCTGTGCTCTCCTGTTAATAAGGCACAGAGAGAGAGGGAAGGGGCCTCTGATATGTTTAATTAGAAGGTCTAGCTAATTGACTTTTAAACTTCTGATTACAGTGTGGAATTTCACTGAAATTAAGGAGTTTGAGAACTCTTGGAATGAAAATAATGGCAAGAATAGAACAATTGTTAGAGTTTTTTTTAGTAGTAGGTTGCTTGCTGGTTCTTGGCACCATATTTAGACATTTTATATTATATATAAGATGTTATAATATGTTTTTAAATATTGGTTTTAAATTAGATACTAATTTTGCATATTTATTTTGTATTTTTTATATTTAATAATTTATAAATGTATTATTATTATTATTTTATAAAAACATCAGATTCATTCATGCATTCATTCATTCATTCATTCATTCATTCATTCATTCATTCATTCATTCATTCATTCATTCATTCATTCATTCATTCATTCATTCATTCATTCCAATTAAACATTATTTTCGTTACAATTACATTTTACCTACAAATTCTGCAATGTGAAAAAGAAAAACATTGTTTAATTAGTAAAATAATTATACTTAATTATAGTGTTTTATGTTATGCCTTTAATTTAATCCTCAGTGCATTATGTTAATAGGAATTTGGAGAGGAAATTTGCCTAATTATCATAAAATCATTTTATGGCCCTTAAAATAGGCTTCATTTTTTTTTTTGGGGTGAAACATGTCTTGGATTCTTTTTTGTAAGTTTGATATTACCATTTGGAGTTTTGAAGCCAAGTTGTAACGCTTAGCATTACTACACATTCAACTATAAAGGTTATGTGTCACAAGCTATCCGTTGGCGTTCTCAGATATTTCACACATGCATAAGCACAGTTTCAACTGTTTTGAAAGGCAAATAGCTGCATGGCTGCGTGAGCTGCAGAAGATTGTTGTACCGTCCAGACCCAGATACCAGAGAGTGAGTTATTCCCTGCACCGTGACCTGATTAATTGAGAATGTCTGAGGTTGTCTGTGGGTTGTGTTCAGGCTCCAGTCGCCGCCCCAACCTCATCCATCTCAAATGCTTGTGTCTAAAGGTTGGCCTCCGAACGCTGACCCTTCGCCTCTGCCGCAGACAAAAAGTCAGTGTGCTTAAGTTGATTGAATGAGAGAGAGCAAGAGAGTGAGCGCGGGATCAAGGGAGAAAGATAGCGCAGAGCGAGCGAGAGACAAAAAGAGGCAACATTTAGACAGCTGCACGCGTAGTGCCATGTATCCATGTCTGTCAAAGGAAGATATTTCTGTCTCCTTAGTGCAGGCCGCAGGCTTCCAAGCAGGCCATCTCGATGTCATCACCGTCACCTTGCTGTCATTGGCTAAAAAGGCCTGGCTGCGTGCGTGCCTGAAGAACAGCATGTGCTGGAGTTAAGGGCTCTGCTAGCCCAGGCCTAATTGGAGTGCGTCAGTCAGGCAGCTTGACTCATCGAAAATTACTGGGAGCAGTGCACTTAATAGGAAAGCAGAGAGGAATGACAATAAGGTCATGATACCACCACATCCAATGGCAATGATCACATTCCAGGGCTGCAGTAGTTATATCTCATGAGCACACCATGCTAACGGTGTACGCAATGATAGATGGTCACATGGCGTTCAAAATGAGCCCTGTCTTAGAGATACAGTCAGGGTCCAAAAATAACACTGGTGCCAAATGGAAGAAAACTACTGGCTTTGGTGAGTATATAATAACTAGCCAATTGGACGGATACATAATATGTGGTTTAAACTGAATTGTAAGAAGAGTCTGACCCTCACTGATGTAAGTGGCATTAGCAAATCGAGTTGTACATCTGCTAACCCTTGTGAAAAATAAATATGCTAAAAAGTATTTAAAATACATTTATTTCATGTTAAGTATACAACAAATACATTTACATATTTATGTACTTGCAATACCCTGCAATTGTACTTTTGGTATATTAAACTGGTATACATAAAGTCTGCTAAATTGGAACAACTAATACTTAGTGCACTTTAATGCTGAGGTCCAACTAAAGATATACTTAAGTATATTTGATTGTGCTAAAGTGGAACTATTGCAAGTAAACTTTAGGTACACTTTAAATATCTTGCATTTAAAGACTGATATTATTCAAAGTTCATACAGTCCTTGTCAATATTGACATTAAAACACATTTTAGGCTTAATATCAAGAAATTTGCATTGTGCACAAGAAGTACTCAAAATAAAGTTAATTATTTTTACATCAGTAAGCGATGTGTCAGTAAAAATGTTAATATATTTGAACTATACTTAGAGTTAAGTATGAAATAAATGTATTTTAAATATATTACTTTTTTACTAGGGAAAGAAAACATCTGTTGCTACTCGTACATCTTCTAACAACTTCAACACAGTATGTAACATCATATATTGATATACAGGTCCTTCTCAAAAAATTAGCATATTGTGATAAAGTTCATTATTTTCCATAATGTAATGATAAAAATTAAACTTTCATATATTTTAGATTCATTGCACACCAACTGAAATATTTCAGGTCTTTTATTGTTTTAATACTGATGATTTTGGCATACAGCTCATGAAAACCCAAAATTCCTATCTCAAAAAATTAGCATATTTCATCCGACCAATAAAAGAAAAGTGTTTTTAATACAAAAAAAGTCAACCTTCAAATAATTATGTTCAGTTATGCACTCAATACTTGGTCGGGAATCCTTTTGCAGAAATGACTGCTTCAATGCGGCGTGGCATGGAGGCAATCAGCCTGTGGCACTGCTGAGGTGTTATGGAGGCCCAGGATGCTTCGATAGCGGCCTTAAGCTCATCCAGAGTGTTGGGTCTTGCGTCTCTCAACTTTCTCTTCACAATATCCCACAGATTCTCTATGGGGTTCAGGTCAGGAGAGTTGGCAGGCCAATTGAGCACAGTAATACCATGGTCAGTAAACCATTTACCAGTGGTTTTGGCACTGTGAGCAGGTGCCAGGTCGTGCTGAAAAACGAAATCTTCATCTCCATAAAGCTTTTCAGCAGATGGAAGCATGAAGTGCTCCAAAATCTCCTGATAGCTAGCTGCATTGACCCTGCCCTTGATAAAACACAGTGGACCAACACCAGCAGCTGACATGGCACCCCAGACCATCACTGACTGTGGGAACTTGACACTGGACTTCAGGCATTTTGGCATTTCCTTCTCCCCAGTCTTCCTCCAGACTCTGGCACCTTGATTTCCGAATGACTTTGGACCACTGAGCAACAGTCCAGTGCTGCTTCTCTGTAGCCCAGGTCAGGCGCTTCTGCCGCTGTTTCTGGTTCAAAAGTGGCTTGACCTGGGGAATGCGGCACCTGTAGCCCATTTCCTGCACACGCCTGTGCACGGTGGCTCTGGATGTTTCTACTCCAGACTCAGTCCACTGCTTCCGCAGGTCCCCCAAGGTCTGGAATCGGTCCTTCTCCACAATCTTCCTCAGGGTCCGGTCACCTCTTCTCGTTGTGCAGCGTTTTTTGCCACACTTTTTCCTTCCCACAGACTTCCCACTGAGGTGCCTTGATACAGCACTCTGGGAACAGCCTATTCGTTCAGAAATTTCTTTCTGTGTCTTACCCTCTCGCTTGAGGGTGTCAATGATGGCCTTCTGGACAGCAGTCAGGTCGGCAGTCTTACCCATGATTGCGGTTTTGAGTAATGAACCAGGCTGGGAGTTTTTAAAAGCCTCAGGAATCTTTTGCAGGTGTTTAGAGTTAATTAGTTGATTCAGATGATTAGGTTAATAGCTCGTTTAGAGAACCTTTTCATGATATGCTAATTTTTTGAGATAGGAATTTTGGGTTTTCATGAGCTGTATGCCAAAATCATCAGTATTAAAACAATAAAAGACCTGAAATATTTCAGTTGGTGTGCAATGAATCTAAAATATATGAAAGTTTAATTTTTATCATTACATTATGGAAAATAATGAACTTTATCACAATATGCAATTTTTTGAGAAGGACCTGTACATATATTTAGCTACAATGCCTATTCAAAAATGTATTTCTCCAAAACTACTCCTTACATTAAGGCACCAAAATTATGTTGATGATGATGATAGCAATAATAATAATAGTTATTATATTATATTATATTATATTTAATATTTTTATTGTTGTTTTTTTAAAAAGATTTGTGTGTTTTAGCCTATTGTGAATTTTTACATATGTTTTTCTATTTAATTTTTAATATAACAATAATAATATTATTATTATTATACTTTTGGTTTTTAAATATATGTATTGGCCTATTTATATTATATTCTTTTGACAATGAGATTGTTTAGCTTTTATATTTATATAAAAATCTTTTACAAGTTCCACTGAAATATGCAATGTGCTGCAAAGTATCAGAGACATCTGAAAACAAAATGCTGAGAAATTTCTTGTGCCAGAAACCATGCAAACCAAAATAAAATCTCAAATTACATGTGATATCATTTGTAAGACTCATACATGGCAATTTTTGTATTGTCAGAAATTGAAACATTGTTGGGTGCTTCCTAAAGATTGCGTCGTAACCTCATGGCACACATACTTTCGTGGTGAAACGTGAGGTGGGTGTTTATGTTCTTTAGGTTAACATGGTTATCTGTGGAGGAAACCTGGCCTGCTGGCTCTGTTCTGATGAGCTGACTTCACTCCGCAGCTGCAGAAATATTCTCTCTCACTGAGCTGCAGGGACATGCCAGTATTTTCATTCCTAACTTAAGGCATTTCCGAGCTCTAACAAAGAAAGAGTGAGGTGATGAAACTAGGGTGGAAGCTATTTTCCAAAAGCACCAAATTATTTTTCTGTGGGAGAAGTAGATGCCGAATTCCACTGAAGCTCTATTAAGGTTGATTCAGAAACATTTCATGCTGTTTCTTTATAGTAAACATCGTTTCTGTAGATGCTTTCTCATGAAGACAAGTCTTTCTTACATATTTATTTGAGTTATATCCTGGCACCAAGTACTGGAGACTGTCAAAAAGGCTAAAAAGCGTGACAACACTAGTCTGTATGCCACATCAGCACATCTATTCCCTCCATTTAACACTCCATTGCTTTACTGTGTTTTTTTTTTAACTGGCGGTATTGGAAAATTACAAGCTACTGCTCAAGTCACCATCTTGTTTTTAATCCTTTTGGAAACCGCTTCCCTCCTGTGTAATACTGGTGGATCCTGAACCGGAATCCCACTCATTTTTTGTTGAGTTACACTCAATCTTCTCCCATTGACCATTGCGAGGGCTCCTGCTGAGGATTGACGGGGAGAGCCTTTGACAGGCGGATACCAATAAACAGGGAATTGCCCTTCCAGAGAAAATAGCTTGGTAATTGTTGGGTACGTTCAAGCTCGGCCGCAAAGAAAAGACTGGAGTGAGCCTGCGCATTTTTCTGCCCTGTGTCAGGGCTGTAGATGTGTCAGCAAGCCCCTTGCTCTTGTGCGCATGGCTGTGGCTGTCTGCTCGACTTGGCCCGGTGCTGGAGGCCCAGCTGAATGCTTAGTGGTTGGCAGGCTTGGCCGCTTGCCTGTATAACTGGAGTTTGAATGAAAGGGGCCTTGTGAACTTTTGGGCTACTGTGGCATTTTCCAGCTGCTGAGCGAAGTAATTAAAAATCTTTAGCTATATAGCTGAAACGTGTGGAGTTAGTGTGCTCGGTTTGCTGGAAACACATTGTGTGACTATAGATATAGTAGAAATTCTGTTTAAGTTTCTGTTTAAATCTTGATCCTTACCCCTTTCTCTACTCTTGATTTTGTTCATGGTTGTCTCTTGGTTTCATGTGCACACATTTACTCTTTGCATTGCTGAATCTTCAACTCAGTCAGTCTGTTTACTACAAGTGATGCTTTTTAAATGTGTTTGACATGTTGTTTTGCACTTGTTTCCTATTGTCTCTGCTTTTTGATTGTTCCTTTGAAACACATCTACAGTATATTCTAGGATTTAAACCTGTAAGTATTAGCAAAGTCCCTTTCAAGGAAAGTCTGTTCACTTGGCGGCCATATTTGCAACGCCTCCAGGCAGCTATTTCGGGCATCCAAGACCAAGTCCTATCTATCTGAATGGGGTGAATCCTGAAATCTCAAAAACTGCTTGGCGAACCACAATTAAATAACATATTTCAAATCAGCAGCAAAATCTGACATGAACTGTCCCATAAATGTTGTTTCTTATGCTCAAATAGCATTAAAAAAGCGTATTTTTCAGGCTAGATGAGCCAATGCGCATGTGCAATCCTAATCGTGTGTCTCAGGTGTCTATGGGAACCGGATCTTCTAAGGGCAGCTGCAGTGATGCCATGACTTTATCAATCAGCGATTGACTCTTTTACTTAGAAGGCGGGACGTATTCCGCCATATTGTGCGTTGCAATTTCTTCCATTCATAACTAATAGGAGCGAACAGTCTTTCTATATCTATAGTCTTTGGTATTAGGGAATTTCTAAATTCATATTTACAGATTTTATTCAATAAAAAACAAAACAAAAAACATTTGAATTATTACTTATTTAAATTAAATTATAATTTTAATTATTACATTAGTTATTATTATTATTATTGTTATTAGAAACATTAA
>RJVU01026577.1:13327907-13345457 GCA_003731715.1 Anabarilius grahami
AGAACTGCCTTAATTCTACGTGGCATTGATTCAACAAGGTGCTGAAAGCATTCTTTAGAAATGTTGGCCCATATTGATAGGATAGCATCTTGCAGTTGATGGAGATTTGTGGGATGCACATCCAGAGCACTAAGCTCCTGTTCCACCACATCCCAAAGATGCTCTATTGGGTTGAGATCTGGTGACTGTGGGGGCCATTTTAGTACAGTGAACTCATTGTCATGTTCAAGAAACCAATTTGAAATGATTCGAGCTTTGTGACATGGTGCATTATCCTGCTGGAAGTAGCCATCAGAGGATGGGTACATGGTGGTCATAAAGGGATGGACATGGTCAGAAACAATGCTCAGGTAGGCCATGGCATTTAAACGATGCCCAATTGGCACTAAGGGGCCTAAAGTGTGCCAAGAAAACATCCCCCACACCATTACACCACCACCACCAGCCTGCACAGTGGTAACAAGGCATGATGGATCCATGTTCTCATTCTGTTTACGCCAAATTCCGACTCTACCATCTGAATGTCTCAACAGAAATCGAGACTCATCAGACCAGGCAACATTTTTCCAGTCTTCAACTGTCCAATTTTGGTGAGCTTGTGCAAATTGTAGCCTCTTTTTCCTATTTGTAGTGGAGATGAGTGGTACCCGGTGGGGTCTTCTGCTGTTGTAGCCCATCCGCCTCAAGGTTGTGCATGTTGTGGCTTCACAAATGCTTTGCTGCATACCTCGGTTGTAACGAGTGGTTATTTCAGTCAAAGTTGCTCTTCTATCAGCTTGAATCAGTCGGCCCATTCTCCTGACCTCTAGCATCAACAAGGCATTTTCGCCCATAGGACTGCCGCATACTGGATGTTTTTCCCTTTTCACACCATTCTTTGTAAACCCTAGAAATGATTGTGCATAAAAATCCCAGTAACTGAGCAGATTGTGAAATACTCAGACCGGCCCGTCTGGCACCAACAACCATGCCACGCTCAAAATTGCTTAAATCACCTTTCTTTCCCATTCTGACATTCAGTTTGGAGTTCAGGAGATTGTCTTGACCAGGAACACACCCCTAAATGCATTGAAGCAACTGCCATGTGATTGGTTGATTAGATAATTGCATTAATGATAAATTGAACAGGTGTTCCTAATAATCCTTTAGGTGAGTGTATGTGTGTGTATATATATATAGATATATATAATTGTTGACATTTTTTGCAGATTTATTAAAAAAGAAAAACTGAAATATCACATGGTCCTAAGTATTCAGACCCTTTGCTGTGACACTCATATATTTTACTCAGATGCTTTCCATTTCTTCTGATCATCCTTGAGATGGTTCTACACCTTCATTTGAGTCCAGCTGTGTTTGATTATACTGATTGGACTTGATTAGGAAAGCCACACACCTGTCTATATAAGACCTTACAGCTCACAGTGCATGTCAGAGCAAATGAGAATCATGAGGTCAAAGGAACTGCCTGAAGAGCTCAGAGACAGAATTGTGGCAAGGCACAGATCTGGCCAAGGTTACAAAAAAATTTCTGCTGCACTTAAGGTTCCTAAGAGCACAGTGGCCTCCATAATCCTTAAATGGAAGACGTTTGGGACGACCAGAACCCTTCCTAGAGCTGGCCGTCCGGCCAAACTGAGCTATCGGGGGAGAAGAGCCTTGGTGAGAGAGGTAAAGAAGAACCCAAAGATCACTGTGGCTGAGCTCCAGAGATGCAGTCGGGAGATGGGAGAAAGTTGTAGAAAGTCAACCATCACTGCAGCCCTCCACCAGTCGGGGCTTTATGGCAGAGTGGCCCGACGGAAGCCTCTCCTCAGTGCAAGACACATGAAAGCCCGCATGGAGTTTGCTAAAAAAACACCTGAAGGACTCCAAGATGGTGAGAAATAAGATTCTCTGGTCTGATGAAACCATGATAGAACTTTTTGGCCTTAATTCTAAGCGGTATGTGTGGAGAAAACCAGGCACTGCTCATCACCTGTCCAATACAGTCCCAACAGTGAAGCATGTTGGTGGCAGCATCATGCTGTGGGGGTGTTTTTCAGCTGCAGGGACAGGGCGACAAGATGTAATCGAGGGAAAGATGAATGCGGCCAAGTACAGGGATATCCTGGACGAAAACCTTCTCCAGAGTGCTCAGGACCTCAGACTGGGCCGAAGGTTTACCTTCCAACAAGACAATGACCCTAAGCGCACAGCTAAAATAACGAAGGAGTGGCTTCACAACAACTCCGTGACTGTTCTTGAATGGCCCAGCCAGAGCCCTGACTTAAACCCAATTGAGCATCTCTGGAGAGACCTACAAATGGCTGTCCACCAACGTTTACCACCCAACCTGACAGAACTGGAGAGGATCTGCAAGGAGGAATGGCAGAGGATCCCCAAATCCAGGTGTGAAAAACTTGTTGCATCTTTCCCAAAAAGACTCATGGCTGTATTAGATCAAAAGGGTGCTTCTACTAAATACTGAGCAAAGGGTCTGAATACTTAGGACCATGTGATATTTCAGTTTTTCTTTTTTAATAAATCTGCAAAAATGCCAATAATTCTGTGTTTTTCTGTCAATATGGGGTGCTGTGTGTACATTAATGAGGGAAAAAAATTAACTTAAATAATTTTAGCAAATGGCTGCAATATAACAAAGAGTGAAAAATTTAAGGGGGTCTGAATACTTTCCGTACCCACTGTATATATATGTATGTATATATGGAAGTATTTTTTATATATGTTTTTTTTTTTTTAGATATTTTTAATGGATGTTTCATCAGATGTGGGTTTCGATAACCTAATTGTACCAATTAAAATGGTAGTAGCCCATTGAAAACTGGAGCAGTGGCAGTCCTTAAGGAATAACCTATAACATCCTCGTGTCTAAACCTTATTTCAGTAAGTCCTTGGGCATCGTGTCCGGAATAACACTGGTGGATGTTCTCTGAGTAGGACGTTAACATGCACTTCACATTTTGTCTGTTCTCCAATGCTTAATGCAAGAACTGTAGAGTGTTTTGTTAATTAAAATATGTCCAATTTAATTTGACTCAAACATAAGAAAATAAATGAGAGGGTCACAGCAGCCAGCCAGATTTGAGTGTAATTTAATGGCATACTGTGTGGAAATTATTATTATTATCATCATTCTGGTATCTGTAGTCACTATGACCTGATACAATTACAATATTCTGGTAGAATATCAAAAGTGGTGTGTAGGTATTATTAATACTGTCGTGATAAACAAGTCCATTAATAGTCAAAGCATGATCCCATTAGGATATCAGTAGTTTTGCTTTTCCAAAAGCTGACTTGAAATATTCATATGAAATTACAGCTATAGGGGTCCGTAGGGGGTGATAGCAGGAATTCAAGCAATAAAAACACCTAATAGACCCAGCACTCCAGTCACATGCAGAGGGCCGAGAATCAGAAAGATTGTCACTTTTTTTCTCTTTAGATTATAAGCCTATTCATTCAGGCTCAGTGACAGTTGCATGACAGGATATGGATGGTGGAACTGTAGAAGCTGATGAGAAAGATTAAGACAAAGTTTTATATGAACAGATTATTGCTGCCTTCAAGTTATGTCAGAATTATCGCATTTACGAGAAGAGCATGTATTAAGTGCCAGTGGGAAGTCCTGGATTTTCTTTGAACCCTCACTTTTTTAGTTGAGGATGTGTCCATTGCAAATGCAAATGTACTGAAACCGTAACCATCATGGAAAATTATGCTTATTGGTCATAATTCAGCTGGAATTAAGAATGTTGACTGTACGATTTAGTTTTTGCAATTCTTTAAAAAAAAAGCTCCCAAGTCTGTCTGTAAATTACATCTGTTTTTCCAAACAGAATAGTTATAGTTAATAGTTGTTAAATTACTTCAGACTCACAAGATATTATATGTTAAATCTCTTAGCGTTGGGTTTATTCTGTAGTAGATAACTTGTGTTTTTGTTTAGACAGGATATAAATGTTAAAGGGGACATATCATGAAAATCTGACATTTTCCATGTTTAAGAGCTATAATCGGGTCCCCGGTACATCTACCAACCCAGAAAATGTGAAAAAAGGACAACCCAGTAACTTTGTTTTGGTAAGCCTTTCTCTGCAAGCATGTGAAAAAACAACCTGCTCAGATTTCGCTCCCCTAGTGAAGTAGGAAGGGGATATTATTATTCCTTTTTGTTTTTGCAAACGACAATGGTGTACCAGAGCCATAGCAAAAAGACTGTTCTGTCCTTTGGCTTCTCAAACGAGCACAGAACACTATTTAGAGTCTCGTTAGCTTGGATAACTTGGAGGTTTGTGCTTGCAAAGGATCGTCCACTCCTGACAGCAAAATGGAAATATTTTCTTGATTTTTACAGATGGAGAATATGTCTGTAAAATTTAGGTTATGCACTGAGGAAATTATTGGATGTCACTTCAGCTTAAAGATTATTAATAGAGGTATGTTTGTTTCCACCAATCGCTGCACAAGTTAAGGTTACATATGGTGACGAATGTGCAGTCGGGTGACGAAAGCACGTTAGTGCTAGCCCTCCTATTGCATTGCAGTGCCTGCAGTTTGAAAAAACTTATTTGCATGGAAGTCTCGGCCAGAGTGAAATCGCCCAAAAAGAGGTGGTACTCCACAGAACGTGACTTGATGCTGATTGGACTATAGCCAGACCAGAAGCAGAGCAGTCTAGAGCAGTGAGTGACAGCTAGCATAACACTGTAGTTGAATGTGATTGAACAAATCCGTCCCTTTTGCACTTTGGTGGTGTGTTGCCATATCGCCCAACTGAAGAAACCGCCCCTGGTGGTAGGGGGAGTGCTGGTTTTGACATGACTTCTCAAAAATATTTAAGTGTAATTTCAACCAATTTTCAACCTGCTTTGTATTGTTACAATGTCGGTAGTATATGTAAATAGACAATGTTTAACGTTACTCGTTCTCCATGTTACCTGGACAGAGAAATTCACATTTATTTGTCAGCAAAAGTTCTTGACAACTTGTGAAAACCAAAAATATCTTACTCCCGCTAGGGCTGGGCGGTATATCAAGTTTGTACGATATATCGATATATTTTTTGTATACGATACGGAATGAGGCAATGCCGTTTAAATCGATTATACAGTAGTTTTATATGAGCGCATCTGAAACATAGCGGTGGATGTCGCAGAGTGCTGCTGCGGGAAAAATGCACAAATAAATTTTGTCCTAAACATGAGACACGCTTAATATTAAAGGATTACTTCACTTTCAAATAAAATTTTCCTGATCATTTACTCACCCCTATGTCATCCAAGATGTTCATGTCTTTCTTTCTTCAGTCGAAAAGAAATTAAGGTTTTTGATGAAAACATTCCAGGATTATTCTCCTTATAGTGGACTTCAATAGCCTCCAGAAGGTTGAAGGTCAAAATTACAGTTTCAGTGCAGCTTCAAAGGGCTTTAAACGATAAACGAAAAACTGTCATTTTTGAAATACAACTGTATATGCTTTATAAATACAAATGATCGCCTTGCACGTGCTTCCGCTTTCCGTATTCTTCAAAAAGCTTACGCTGTATGTCTTAGGCCTTCCCTATTCTACTTACGGAACGAACGCGGCGGCAGTTTCGTTTTTTTCCGTAAGTAGAATAGGGAAGGCTTAGGACATACAGCGTAAGCTTTTTGAAGAATACGGAAAGCGGAAGCACGTGCAAGGCGATCATTTGTATTTATAAAGCATATACAGTTGTATTTTTTTCGAAAATGACCGATCGTTTCGCTAGATAAGACCCTTATTCCTCATCTGGTATCGTTTAAAGCCCTTTGAAGCTGCACTTAAACTGTCATTTTGACCTTCAACTGTTTGGAGGCCATTGAAGTCCACTATAAGGAGAATAATCCTGGAATGTTTTCATCAAAAACCTTAATTTCTTTTCGACTGAAGAAAGAAAGACATGAACATCTTGGATGACATTCAAAATTTCATTTTATTTGAAAGTGGACTAATCCTTTAAGGGCTTTAAAAACAGCCTAACTCATAAGATTAAGATATAGTTAACACGTATAGATTAAAGCGGCTTTCCCCGTCAGATGCTCTGAATCTGACAGATACGAGTGCTGACAGACACTTGCAATGTTTAATGCGTTTGTGATGTGGTGTTTTCCTCAGCGCATATCTTACATTTCACAGGTATATTCTCCATCTGTAAATGTCTCAAAATTCACACCAGTAATGTTTTTTATTTTTTCTAGTGTACGTTTATAAAAGCTACTTAAATACCTTAATTAAACTAATGTCTAATCTTGGCTTAGTCTAAGCCCTGTTTGTGAAACCGGGCCATAGTGTGCCAGACTACATGGTTACGTTCCTAGCACTGGATTCTGTCAGTGCTAGGATATCATAGGTTTTGTAGTTTTATTGAACTTCTATTGAAAGTCAGTTGTCATAGAAAACACTGAATTATTTTGCTGTTACAACAAACATCAGTATTAATTAGACCAACAATTTAAAATAGATAAACTTTTAAAATTTAAAATGCAAAACTAAGTTCTAAAATACAGAGTCATTTAGGATTCTGCATCTACATCTCTTTGTTTGAATCAGTTGTTGGATTAGCAATTTTACATATAAGACATCCATTTTTCTTGTAATTTGATTTGGTTGTTGTTTATGAAAAATATAAACAGTTGCTGTTCAGTACCGTCACTATAACAGTTAGATTGTCTCCTACACTAGCTGGTAAATGCCACAGATTATAATGGTACATGATCCCATGTGCAGAATAAGCCTAACCGTGTGCTTCCTTTATTTAGAAGTGTGACATTATCAAGCAGGGAAGGTACAGAACAGAACGGGGGATTATGAATACTGAGAAGAACACGTGTAACCGCGCACATCATTTACTTTGGCAAAGGATTAATATAATGTTCTTTTTTAAATTCCAGATCACTTCTATGATTGATGAAGATATGTGAGTGAATTTGCCAAACACTGAACAAAGAAATCTACTGCATCCTCCGGTAAGCGCTTTGACTGATGATCCTTCACTGCTCATTTCTGCTAATGATTGTTCACCTAATCACAGATTTGCACACACGTGCCGCTCGCATGGTGTTATCTTCAAAACAACTTTCCCGAATTAACTCGAATGGCTAATTGGTGCTAAAAAAGGGAAAGCATTCACGCTGTCGTGTCAGACGCTCATATTTCTTGAGCGCAGTCAAACGACGAATTTATTTAGTGTTTTTGAGCAGCAACAGAACGTTCTGTATAACATGAGTCATAATTAGCAGCGGGGCCTCTCAAATCACTCGCTGCTTTGTTGTTCCCCCTTACAACTGTAGTGTCAGTTTTTTATGTGATTATTAAAGGCAGGCACAATTACTGAGATGTGAGATTCTTTGGGGGGAAAAAATCTGTTTTAGCAGGCAGTCAGAGACATTAGTCTAAACAGCACATGTGGCATGAAGTGTTTCATCCCGAGCCTGTAATACACATTCACCGCTTTCTGCCTGGTCTTGTGTATTGATGAGATGTAGAACGGCTCGAAGGTGAAAATGTGTGCTTTTTTTTGGTAGCATCTACATTATGCTAATGAGTTGGGATGGGGGTGGAGCCATAAAGACCAGATTGCCAGGAGAAGAGGGAGAGGAGAAGCCTGTAAATTATGGATGCAAACTGCCATTTCTGCCAGGGCAAAGAAAAGAGAGGTGCTAGGAGAAACCACAAGTCATGCATATCAGATTATCCTTTCTTTACCCCTCCCTCTCCCTCACTTTTACTAAATTTTCTTATCATGCTTCTTGAGCAAACTTGCACACACAATCTGGGCTGTGTATCTCCAGTCACATGAGTGCCAGAGGTGCTGACGAGCTGGAATGCTTGGCCTGGTATTTCCTGATGCTCTCACATACACATGTACACAAACACACACTCACATAAACACACAGGGCAGGCTATATATTTGTGGATGTGTTCTTGTTTGACTTGGTGACAAAGCGAGTGTCAGAATGATGAAACACAGATTTAGTTTTTTTTTTTTAGCTTTGTAGAGGATTTTACAAAGCTACCATATGGTATATCAGCTGATTTTAGGGATTTTTAAAATTTTTATTTATTGCATACACTGCCGTTCAAAAGTTTTAGATTAGTAAGATTTGTTTTGGTGGTGTTGTTTTTGAAAGAAGTCTCTTCTTCTCACCAAGGCTGCATTTATGTGATCAAAAATACAGTAAAAACAGAAATATTATTACAATTTAATATAGTGTTATCTGTTTAACTGTTTTCTGGTTTTATAATTTTTAACAGCCATTACTCCAGTATTCAGTGTCACCTTTAATCCTGAAATCATACTAATATGCTGATTTCTTATTATTTCTTATAAGTTGTTGTTCTTATTATTATCAACGTTGTGCTGCTTATTATTTTATGGTAACCATGATATGTTTTTCTGGATTCTTTGATGAATATTAAGTTAAGAAGAACAGTATTTATTGAAATACAAGTCTTTACTGTCCCTTTTGATCAATTTAATGCATCCTTTATAAAAAAGTATTAATATATTTAAAAAAAAAGTATTACTGACCCCAAACATTTTAATGGTAGTGTATATAGATAATTAATGTCCTTTCTGATAAAGGCACTTTATTTGTTTTATTTACAGAAATATCGCATGGAACCGTACCATCTGCTCTGGCATGTGACGAGCAATTATTTTGTTGAACTGAAAGATTATGAATCATTTAGTTTGGTAATTGGACACAATCTTCACCAAAAAAAAAGAAGCTGTATAAAATAATTCCATGGCTTATTAATTGCTGCATGCATTATAAAAGCCTTACACTAGGTAAAATCTTTAAGACTTTAAGATAAAAAGATTCTTTAAAATGTTCTTAAAAAAACGTCTATTTTCAACCTTTATTCCTGTTATTCAGTGATTCATTCTGTTCTGTTTTGTTCCCACCTTCACAAAACGGGGGAATTTCCGATAGTGGTGTGTTTCAGCGAGATCAGGTCAGAAGTGGGTGGACCTCTGTGAAAGTATATGAGTTTGTGGGGGAATAATGGAGCCATTCTTCAGCTGTATGGAAGCCGCTGTACAGTGGCGTGTGGTGGACCTGCCAGAGGCACTGGGGTCTCCTTAAAATAGCTCCAACCCTCTCATGTCAGAAGCAAAGCTGAGACTGCGCAGCAAACACTAGCCATTTGACCAAGAGCATCAAAGAAATCTTTATGGAGTCCTTGAGATTTTTGCTGTAGCCAGGTCGTAACAAGTTAATCATGTTTTGATTTTGATCTAATAGTGAAACGTGGCAGCCTTTTGATGTCTGTGCAGGAATAAATTTCCGTATCATACCACAAACCCACAAATTTGTGTGCATGAAAGGCAGGCGGATCCAGAGAGCTAGCAGGTTGTCTGTCAGGATGTTTGTTTAATAATGATTCAAAAGTTCATTTAGTTGGACTATGCGGTCAGGATTATTTTAGCGATAATCAGAATAATTTCATACTAAGTCATATGTTTGACATGGGTTCATGATTTCAGTGATTAATTTTACTGCTTCTTGCACTACATAGCTGAGAGCTCAGAGAAAACAGAAGAAGGGCTTTAAACTCAGCAGTCTGCCAATGAATGACATCAGAAAACAAAACTAACATCCCAAATATATCAGATTATTTTTTCTTTCTTCTAGAGACCACATATCTGACATAACTCCAATCAGAACAATTTATGCTGTTTCTGTAGTGTTTTGATTCTCAAAACTGATGGAATGAATTCATTTCGGAATGAATTCGCACATCCAATGTGCAGTATTTCACCTCTGCGTTATTCACTAACCACCTGCAATCTAGTTTTACGAGGCTTTCTATCTTCTGTAAAATACAAAAGATGATTTATTTTGTCTGTAAATTGAATGAAATCAATTTAGTGCAATTTTGTTTTGACCCAAACTTTCTTTTGTTCCACTGAAGAAAGAATGTTTTAGAGGTTTGGAATGACATGATGGTGAGAAAATGACAGAATTTTCAATTTTGGATATTTTTAAAACTAGATAAATTGACTTGAGAATTAGTGTTACATAACATTTTAAGTGAAAAATTAGATAAATACTCATTAAGAATAGGATTTTGTTGCATTGTAGATTGCACATTGTTCACTTTTGCACATTGTTCACTTAAGCTAGTCCTATTTGCTGAGTGGATTTAATGTTGCGCCAGTAGTACACACACAAAGCATGCCGTATACTCTGTATACTCTGTTTTTCTATTCATTGTGAGTAGTAAATTCATTATATGATGATCAAGAGCATTGGAACATTCTATATTCCATACTTTTGTCATTTAAAAGAACTGATTAAGGTGTCTGGATTGCAGTGGTGGAGCAATAGTCCCATTAAAGTATGTCAGATTGCAGTAGTCTGTTGTGTCACCTAGGACCATGTACAAAATGGGGAATCCTGGCATGCAAATAGCCTTCATTACAGATTTTTTGGTGTGCTTGTGCTATTTACCTGATTTGCATAAGTAGCATAGCATAAAAAAATAGCCTAGCCTCTGTTTTATCCCTAACCCTTCAAAAGTTGATGTTGTGACAGTTGTATGACCATGTTAATGGTATTATAAGGTCTACTGTACCAACTTCAAACAACAGATGAATTCCCGGTAGGGCCACCAGTGTTACGGGCAACTTGCGTGCTTCACCCTGTGCTCAGGTGAGCATAATCAATGGCCGAATGGTTCATAAATAACACGCTTGATTTCTTGGGCTTAATGCTTGGCCATTGCAAGGTCCACGCCTGTGTACTTTTAACCTTGCTTGTGCAGACAGATGAGCACTAGAATCGACCATCCAAAGGGGATTGAAGAGAGCTGAGACAAATAACATTAGAGGGCAAAAGCAGATCAGAGGAGGTTGCGTTTTCTGGAGACAGACACACAGTTAACCACACATTCCGACCGATCTAATTTGCGATAAATCATGAATTGAGAGATGTTGAGGAAGCTGCTTTTAAGCTATAGTTTAGAAAGCTACTCATAATTTAACATAGTTAAGCCACACTTTTTGAAGTAAATGGTTACATTTGAAGCTATTTAAGAGAGTAATTTCTTTTTAAATAGCACAAAAAAAAAAGACGTCTCAATTAGTGAGACAACTTGAATAGATACATTTACACATCAATGAATAAAATTAGAAAAATGCTTTTTTATATATATATAGTAATAAACCACTTTCATCTAAATATTTTGTTAAAATAACAGGCATAAAATGCTGCTCAGCTACTCAAATTAATCAGTGAATCTTTTTAGGAGCGAGTTCATTTACATGTATAATGAATAAACTGATTTTTCCTTCAGTTTGTTTTTGTCACGCTACACTTGTTGTAAAAAGTAGCTTGATAATGCAAAAACTATTGTTTTGAACACAAGCTATTGTCACGCTACTAAAAAAATGTAGTTAGTAGTGTCGAACTATTATTTTTAACTGACCCTTAGACAGTAAGACATGTAATGGGTCTGTAGTTTACCTGGGGCCCTTTACGTTATTTACAGCCCTGTTCCAGTCTAAACTGTAAATATTCATGTCCTTGGAGCAGGCCGAGACATGATCTCATTCGCTTCTGCCAGGGCATCGCGTGTAGGCACAGGCTCCGCAGATGTAAATCGCTGTTTACTTCATTACATCATTAGCTGTGTTTCCTTGGGCCCTGGAGAAATGAGGTGAAACACGCCGGTTACTGTGTGCCCTCTGTGCCCTATCGAGCTGGAGAAACCTGCCAGTGAAGCTTATTTCCTCCCTCTATTTGCAGAGAATATTCTGTGGAGATCCTGTTAAATTTCTTGGACAAATTGAACTTGTGTGCACATCTAAATTATAACAGTTGCCAATTTAGAAAGCCTTTTCTTGCGTTTATCATATCATCGCACCATTATTTGCCTCTTCAGTGATTTCCGGGTGATTGGATTTCAACACAGACGAAAGATGGCAGATATCATTGAAAGGTTTGTTCAAAACCGCTCTGCACAATAGCGCTCCAAGGTAAAGTGTTAAAAGAGAAGCTCTTGTTTATGAAAGGGGTGTGTAGAGCTTAGTGCAGGTGCAGAAATAGATCATACTTACAGTATAATGTCTTTATTGTCAACTCCTTCCTAGTAACGCGTTTGCTCTGACCAGGTGTGTTACATTTGATGTTTTTCTCAGTTTGTTTTAGGAATCAGATAAATATTTAAAAGTCTGCAGTAAAAGTAAAGGAATCAATGATTAATGTGTTTTTCTTTTACACAACTTTCACGTCTTTCAACTTCACAAATAATTTCATTATATATTTTATATATTGTCCACCTCTAGAACATGAAAAACTGAGAAAAACAAACAGACAAAAGAGCTGAGTTCCAGAATCCCAACGGTGTGTATGTGTGTGTATTTGAAGTACACACTACATTCAAAAGCCTCTCATTAGGAGCACAGGAAGCTTGTCAGTGTGCCAGTTAAGTGTTGGTGTGAGTAGGACCAGTGCGGCCTCTTGTACTCACTCGATTACGCACCTAATCAAATCACCTGCTTGTTTATACGCTCAGTACTCCTGCATCAGAAAAGCAGCTACGCTTCATTCATACTGCCCGTTTTTCTCAGAGGACCTCCAAACAATATCCATAAAAGCCCAGCGGTCTGTGCTTTCCTCCCAAAGGCAGGCTGCTGGATTTGAATTTCTCTTTCTTGGTGGACTCTAAATCCACATGCACTGTAACATGTTCAAACTGTTTTCCTCGTGCTTTAGGAATCCTCTCATGTTCTGAAGCAGCGATTGATTTGTTTAGAGCCGGTGGCATCATAATCACCCCACAAGTGGAGGGAGCTGACTTACATTTTCCGCTCTGTTATACTTGCTTTATTGGAGTGTGGCTTTCCTGAATGCGCTGGCTGAGAGTTTGTGGATATTGCATTACAACAATATTGTCTCTGTATGCGCTTAGTTGTTCACCGAGAGACAGACTACAAATGGCCGGGTTGCTGCTTGTTTAAATGCTCCCAAGCATGGCTAATGCCTGGATTATCTCCTAGAGAAATGATTTAGTGAAAATAATGGCTTTACAATGGCCCCACTGCAGCAGATATACACACCAACCCAATAACCAGTCCTTTGAGAGACTGTATTGATTGTGGCAATAATATTGCCCTATTCCGCTAGAATAAAGATACGAATACAAAAATAAAAAGCTGTTTTTTTATTTATTCCGAAGCCGTCTTGTGCTGAGCCCACCTGATGCTGAAAAGAAATAGCAAACATGGAAACGTGGGTTTGGAAAACATGCTTTTTTCGTTTCCTGTGAGAAGTGCAGAGATCATCAGAAATATTGGCATAACTTCACCCGGCTCATTGTTTCCGGTCGGAGCCCCTCCACCCCCCGCTCCATGTTTACGCCGAGACACTCTGCCTGCCTTAGGATCAGATATGACATCATTTAGCCACAGCTGCGGGCCGCACACGAGGCGTGGAGAGGGAACAATTGACCAGGGGGGACGCAGGAAGAGCCGACTGACCTGATTGCTCAGCTGGCCGAGCAACTGGGAAGGAAGGCCCAAGGCGGAGTCGTGGATGTGAGGAGGGGTGATGGTGGTGGACAGTGCCCTAGTCACCCTCCCCTCCCCCTGGATGCATCCGCATCCTCGTTCGCATTCGCCCTGCCCTCTGCTGTTCTCCTGCCTGCCTGTCTGTCTGAGCCAAAGCAGATTTGTACATGAAAAATGATCTACAATCTCTGTGGCTGTATCAGCTTCCAGATATAGACGTTCCTGATAGGCCAAATCCCCTTTAAAGAGGGCTTTATCCCGCTCACTGAAAAGCCATGGAGAACAGTACATTCTTTTATCTCTGTACCTCAGTATGTTCTAAATATGCACCACGTTTTGAGCTGCGACACCAATCTGTCCCGATCGGCTTGTGTTCGGTTAACATGGTAGTGCTTAGCGGGAAAGGTTATTGTATAAATGTTAGCGCAATCTACATCGCATTGATCGTTTTTAATTATTAGATGCACAGCTGCTGCCTGAATATGTATCAGATGGACGTTTCATCTATGTATAGATAGACAGCTGGAAAGGGCACAATGCATATGACCTACCACATGTTCATTTCCATATAGAAAGAAAGACACCAGTTTACAATAACTTTGATGTGAAAAACACTTCTCTGGAGAATATAGAGACTGTTATTTTATAACTACATTTTGTTATTCTTATTAATATTAAAATATAATGAATTAATAATAATAATAATAATATTTTTTCATAATTTTGGCTTCTAAGATTAAATCTTTCCAATATCCTTTGGAGCCTACTTGACCTACCCCCCCCCGAAAAAAAAAGAAAGGAGAAAAAATGCTTGTTTTAAGCCTATATGCATTTAAAAAAAGATATTTTGAAGAATGTTTAAACTGTTTTTGTTCATACAATGAAAGTCAATGGGGTCCAAAACAACACTGAACACCATGAACATTTTTCGCAATCTATTTCAATATCTTTTCCACAGAAGAAAAAATAGCATACGAGTTCAGAATGACATGAGAGTAAGTAAATAGGGATTCGTTTCAGTTTTGGAAGAACTATCCCTTTAAAGACCCCCAGGGATGTGTATACTCACGGATGGGGATTGCTGGGCTAGGAAAGCTGTATTCCAACCAGTGTAAACCTACATTTTATTTGTGGACAGAGAACAAAAGCCTGAAAATAGATTACAAACCAGAGCGCATAAATACAGCACCGGGCAATCGGGTGTATTTGTGCTTGTGTGTTTGCGTCTGGGTTAGAGATTGCGATAGCCCTTTCCTCCTTAAGAGATATGTTTTCAGTGCAAGGAGCCGATTCCCGAGAGGCGAGTGATCCTTTTTAATGACAGGGATTCATCTGTTAGCGTCCCTCAGGCCCCACGCAGCACTGTGCGGCGCAGCTCCCAGCAGCCCACAGAAAATGGGCGGCAGCCTCAGGAGAGCGCACCTCCTCAGCCCCTCAAGATGCCGTGTGGGAGTTTAATTACTCCTGCGGCCACAAACCGCAGCTTACGTGCTCTCATTACTACAAATGCCTTCGTTCTCTGCTGTTTTTAATCATTTTTTAGGCAAAAATATCACACCGGAGATGCCTGTGCCAAAGTGAAAAAATAGAACAAGAGCAGAAAGCAAGAGATTGCTCTTGTGAGGGGGGGGGTTGGGTAGGTTGTGTGTGTGTGAATAGGGGGTCGAAGTGAGGGTGCTAGCCTTCAGGGAGGAGATGGGGCTTAGAGACAGGACTTTGGATTACTAACTCAACAAAAAGGACTAAACATCTATTCAGTCAGGTCCTTCTGGTCTTTAAGGCCTATTCCTGCTGCTTTAATGAACTTACTTGGACACAGTGTAGTTCATCCACCACTGCTTAGAAGAATCAGGCTACAATTTGTATCCTCATATTTACTTAAGACTTTAAAGTGTCACCACTTGGAGTAGCCCACTGTTTAAAGTGTCATCTGTGTTATCCAGGATAATTTGAGATGTTCCAAGAGGATCTTGTGCTTTAAGTGAACTGCAGATTTCCAGCTTCCATTGCTCAATTGTTATGTTCCAATTTGCTAATTTAATTTGTGTATTGCGGTATTCAGTATTTGAATATTGAAATGATTTAGCAAATAAAGCAGAATTTACATGTTAGCTAGCGAATGGCAACAGATGTTAGTTCTGGCAGGTAATAGTAGCAAGTGTGACCCTGGACCACAAAACCAGTCATAAGTCGCACGGGTATATTTGTAGCAATAGCCAACAATACATTGTATGGGTCAAATTTATCGATTTTCCTTTTATGCCAAAAATCATTAGGATATTAAGTAAATTTTCTACTGTAAAGATATCAAAAAATTACTTTTGTGAGTGGGTATTCATCGCTAAGGACTTAACTTGGACAACTTTAAAGGCGTTTTTCTCAACATTGTTATTTTTATTTTATTTTTTATTTATTTTTATTTTTTTGCACCCTCAGATTCCAGATTTTCAAATAGTTGTATCTCGGCCAAATATTGTTCTATCCTAACAAACCATACATCAATGGAAAGTTGAAGAAAATTGTCAAAAAATTTACCTTTATGACTGGTTTTATGATCCAGGGTCATTATTCAGTCATATATACACACACTTTTTTGAGGTTTTCTGGGAATTTATGCAGTGAATGTGTTTCCATCGTAGATTATGTACATGTTTTCTAACTAAATAAAACTTGAAACACAAAAGATATTTTTGAAGAATGTTTTTTTTTATTTTATAGAAAATAACTGTTTTTGTCCATACGATGAAAGTCAACGAAACAGCACAACTTTTGTGTTCATCCAGTCTTTTTTGGTTATGTTTGAAAATTTGCATAAAAATACAAAATGGATGGAATCTGGCTAATGTCATACACTTGATTATTTAATTAGCGACCTAGAAATAGTGCATAATCTGACACATTTGTATTGATTTTACATCAAAATAAAATAGAAATTAGATTTTCATTAGATTTTTTTGGTGTGTGTTCTCAAGCCACACTTTATATCCCATTAACAATTATCAGTCCACATGCACCCTTCCTTCCCATACTGTTGAGCTGTTAAATGTGCCAAGACTGTGCACTAATGTTTGTAAGTTAAATGTACTCCCTGTGAGGTAATGAGTGACAACCCAATACGTGCTGCATTCTCCTTTTAATTAGCGTTAGTCCACTAGCTGTTGTGTAATGAGGTCATGTCAATATTGAGCCTTTTACTTCCCTCTGCTGTTAGGAGCTTCCAGAGAGCAGACACACTGCCCTCTTCACTGGTTGGGTTATGGCAGACTGGCCAGTGATCTTATTTTGTGTACTTATTCATTTCTTCACTGCCAATCTGTTAAAAGCTTTCTGAAAGGGTCTATGTCATCTGTTCTACATGAACAACCACCCTTCTGATGGTTACACTTGCAATTGGATCTGTCTGAAAGAGTCTCTTCCTTCCCTCTTCTCTGTCTGTTGCTTTCTCAGCCTGGTTGTCTCTCTGAGAGTGCGAGACATATTACTGGCTCTGACCCGGCTCTCAGGGGCCTGCTCTGGGTGGCTGCCGTCTGCATCGGGGAATTTCTGCAGACATTGTGCAGGCTCTCAGATCATTACCAGCCTCCTTCACTGAGCCTTTGTTCCCCCCTTCGCCTGCTCAGGCGGTGAGCTGACACGCGGCGTTCTGTCGACGTGAAGACCAACCACCAAACAGCGCGTCTCCTGACGTAGCGCCATGCAGAGGACAAGCTGACTGTCACTCCTCCGCTTGTCTGTCCCTCCTCCCCCCACTGTGTCATCTTAAATCTGTTCATCTGTTAACAAAGCATCAGACAGCTTATTATGAAGGTGTGAAAAGCAGAGAAAATCACTCCACATTCCTGCATTGAGACACTGTGTAAAAAGCCAGTTTCAGTGAAAGCATATAAATAATAGCGCAAATCTTTTGTGTTCAATTTTTGCATGCATTACACTGGGGAGAAAAAAAGTTATATATATATATTTTTAATATTTATTATAATTATTTTTACTTATAAATATAATATTA
>RJVU01026577.1:13345632-13362415 GCA_003731715.1 Anabarilius grahami
GTAACACTATAAATAATACTATAAATGTAATATTTAATACTATAAATAGAATGTAATACTATAAATAGAAAATAAAATATTAATGTATATAAATAGAAAAATTACAGTATTTTACATTAGATTTACATTTTACAAAAAAATACTGATAAGATGTTTTGTAGTAAAATGAAACTTTATAGAAAAGCGCTTGCATGTGTCTTTCCTGGGATGCGCACCCTGGCCAGTTGTCTTCTGCATCTTAACTGAACGGCAACACGGGAGCTTAAGTTTCAACCTGTGCCATGGCCCTGCGTGCTGGGCCCCTGCCAGGGTTCAGAGGTCACACTTGTGAGGCATGTGTGTGGAAGGGGGGACTCTGTTTGGGGGCCCCAGCCTCACACAATATGTCCGTCAGCAAATCTCTTTGTTTTCTCCCCTCTTAACTGCTCAAGTCCCCACTCTGTATCCAAGGAAAGTTGCCACGGGAGATGAGCCCGGGTAACGGTACGAGAACCTAGGGTTTTGTGCGGATGCTCTGTTTGCCTTGATAAATGCGTGGTGTCCAAGGCATGCCTGATTATTTTGCTCCTGTTTCTTTTTTTTTTTCTTCAGGTCCTTTTTGCCTTTGCTGCTCCTGGGGGACCCATGCATTTTGTGTACATGTGTGCGAGCTAGTGCGTGCATGTGTGAGTGCTTCCATATGTCTAGACAAGAGTGGAATCCCAGGGGCCCCACACGTTTAGACTCAGGATATTAAATGACCTAATGGCCATGTTATTTGTGTAGGATTCATTTAGAGAATCTGGCGAGGAGCATTAAATCATAATGAAGAGGGTATGAATTTTGATCGAAGGCGGAGGGCTGCTTTGGGAGCATGTCCAGGTAAAGCTTCAGCTAAAACTGCTGCATAAAACCCACAGGCTGTGACCTAAGCACAGACAAGTTTCAACAGCCAGACATAGACACGACACGACCAGAGCTTGAGGTGCGCACTCAGACCTCTCCAACAGTAAGAAAAATGATTAACACCTAAACAAGACAGGGCAGATGTCCTCACTTGCTCTGTTACAAGAATCAAATCCCTTTAAGAGCCCCAAATAAAACACTTTTGCTGGTCTTGTATAAACCTGGATGATTAGTTTTGTCATTGCATTCAGATTCAACAGCATTTTTGGGGACTGCATCATCAGGTGATATCTGAAATATCTTCTTGCTAAAGTCTGAGCCTCATTAAGATAAGAGAGAGACTGCTTTTCAGACACTTTATGTAATGACTGCCTTTGATGTTCTGGGCAGGCTAGGACAACAGTCCGCCAGTCGACTTCTGAAGAATTCAGTTGTAAGTATGCTTACCTTTGCTCAGCATACATTTTTCCTTTATGACACCATTAGAAAGGCTTTTTAAAAAAAATGTTTTTATTTGTTTGAAGTTTGAAGAATTTTTTAAGTATACACTACTGTTCAAAAGTTTGGGGTGTGTGAGATCTTTTTATTGTTTTTGTTTTATTTATTTGATCAGTAATATCGTGAAATATCATTACAGTTTTACTGTTAACTATCTATTTTAATATATTTTAAAATGTAATGTATTCCTGTGATGACAAACCTGAATTTTCAGCATCATTACTCGAGTGTTCAGTGTCACATGATCCTTCAGAAATCATTCTAATATGCTGATTTGCTGCTCAAGTAACATTTCTTATTATTATCAATGTTAAAAGCAGTTGCACTGCTTAATATTTTTTTATAAACAGAAACTTCAAAAGATTGTACATTGTACATTACATTGTAACAATGTAAAAGTTTTTGTCAGTTTTGATCAATTTTATGCATCTATGCAGAAAAATATGAATTTCTTAAAAAATAAATAAATATATAAAAAAGGGAACGGAAATTGCAAAAATTGACACAAAATGTTTTTTATATACATTTTTGCACACTTTGCATTTTTTGCTCTGGTGCTCCTTTTTACAAAAGTTTAACCAGATTTTTGGTTACTGCAAATATTTTTATGATTAAGTTATGATACCTACAAAAATGCTTTGTCTTATCCTTGTTTAGTGTTCGAAGACATCTATAAGTTAGCCAATTGTAAGTTGTTTTCCTTGAAGAGAAACATTGGCTTTGGTTGACCATGTTGACTTCTGGCTCAACCGAGTTTTGGATGGAACTTCCTGTTTGGCTGAACAATGGAGGACTGAGTGAAAGTTCAGGAAACCTGGTTTCAAAACCGTTAAGCAGTCATTATATATTCCGTTTGGTTCCGCTAGTGGCAGAGAAATTACTCTCTGCAGCTTTAAGCCTATTAAAGTTAGTTTACAGGCCCAGAGATACCAATAATTATACATAAATGTATAACACTTATAGTTAGCTCTTACTTCGGCCTATCAAATTCATCGTTCCTGTATTATAAGACTTTTTAAACTGTTTATCTGGGTTAAGCAGTAATGCGTTGCACCGTTATGTGAGTCTCAGTGGCGTGAGGCCTCTCTCTCACCCAACGTTCCTCAGCTAACAGGAACTCCCTTATTTCCTGAACTCCCCTCACCATTTTACTCCTGTGCTAAAGACACACACGCACACACAGCCTCAGGTGTCACCATCCAGAGGCCACAGTTAGCAACTGTAGAAGTGCCAACAATATGAACCCATGTGTGTGTTAACATTCATGTGCTGACACAGACTATCATTATGTCCTAACCAGTAGCAACACAAATTTCCAGGTCACAAGAAATGTATTCATCCACATTGAATGTGAAAATGCAACACAATCACAGCCAATCAGAATGTATTTGAAATGGAAAGGGAGTTTAGACCAAAGGGATTTCACTGTGGTGGGTCTAGAACATGGTGTAGAACTCCCTGTGTTCGGTTTAAGCTACATAATTGATCCCTGAGTTGAGGCTGATGTTTCATTCATCAAATGAACACCTAGGTGATCGCTGTCTGTTAAAGGTCCAAGGCACTGATTGAGGGTGCGGAGAGAACAGATTAGTGAAACATGTTCCTGTCCAGGTGTTAGACAGTGGAGCGTGTTTTCGTGAGGTTGTGATCAGTTGATGTTAGAGGTCATGTACATGTTAGAGATCCAGATTATTGCTGGGTAAAAAGACAGAGTGAATGAGAGATAGAGAGCAAGCTCTTTGTAGACCCCTGCGCCAGGCTCATTGACCCTCCGTGCTCTGGCCAGTAGATGTTGGATTCTCAGCTCGTGCTCTATTGATCCACGTGAGCCCACTCCACTCACATCCTCACACACATAAAAAAAAAAAAAAGAGGAGACGGCATACTTCGGTCAGAGAACATGCTCACAAGGATATATGCCTTGAAAATCTTTTTTCCTTTAAAATAAGTTAATCATCCCTAAAACAAGATACATTTACTTGAAGCAAAATTGTGATATTAAGCCTTTTTTAGCTTTTTTCTGTTGTATTTTTCTTCCTTGTTTTAGGGGTAAACCTCACTAAATGTTGTTAGATTTACACTTGAAACAAAACAAAATATATATATATATTTGCCATTGGGGTAAGAAAAATACTTGATTTAATATTTATTCTCTGAAAACAAGTCAATGTATTTTGCTTTTCAGGTAAATTTATCTTGTTTTATGGATAGTTGGATATTCTTTGAAAAACAAGATCACTACTCACTGACAAAATGATTTTTTGTCTCCATCTGACATGCATGGATTTGTTGAAATATGTATTTTTATTCATGCATATTGCATTGGAGCATATTTCATCTAATTTATACATGATTATGGGTTAGGACTGGGCGATATATTTAAGTATTCACAATATATATATGCAATATGTATATTTCATATACAGGTGCATCTCAATAAATTAGAATATCATGAAAAAGTTTTTTTTTCTGTAATTTAATTCAAAAAAGTAAAACTTAAATATATTCTAGATTTATTAGATATAAAGTAAAATATTTCCAGACTTTTTTGTTTTCATTTTGGTGATTACAGCTTGCTACTCATCAAAATCAAAAAATCTGTATCTCAAATTATTAGAATATTTCATTTCATGTTCTATTAAATTACCATTTTCAGGGTATAAATACTGGGTTTAGGTCAGTAATCCCAACAGCAGTCATGGGGAAGTCTGCTGACTTGACAGTTGTCCAGAAGATGATCATCAACACCCTCTACAATGAGGGTAAGCCACAGAGGGTCATTGCTGAAAGAGCTGGCTGTTCACAGAGTGCTGTGCCAAAGCATATTCATGGAAAGTTGACTGGAAGGAAAAAGTGTGGTAGGAAAAGGTGTACAAGTGAAAGGAATGACAGCAGGCTTATGAAGATTGTCAGGCGAAGCCGATTTAAGAATTTAGGAGAGCTTCAAAAGGAGAGGACTGAAGCTGGAGTCAGTGCTTCAAGAGCCACCGCACACATACGTCTTAAGGAAATGGGCTACAACTGTCACATTCCACGTACCAAGCCACTTCTGAACCAAACGTCAGAAGCTTCTTACCTGGGCTAAGGAGAAAAAGAACTGGACTGCTGCTCAGTGGTCCAAAGTCTTCTTTTCAGATGAAAGTAAATTTTGCATTTCATTTGGAAATCAAGGTCCCAGAGTCTGGAGGAAGAGTGGAGAGGCACAGAAACCATGTTGCTTGAAGTCCAGTGTGAAGTTTCCACAGTCAGTGATGATTTGGGCTGCCATGTCATCTGCTGGTGTTGGTCCACTGTATTTTCTGAAGTCCACAGTCAAGGCAGCTATCTACCAGGACATTTTAGAGCACTTCATGCCTCCTGCTGACAAGCTTTATGGAGATGCTGATTTCATTTTCCAGAAGGATTTGGCACCTGCTCACACTGCCAAAGGTTCCAAAAGCTGGTTCAATGACCATGGTGTTACTGTGCTTGATTGGCCAGCAAAATCGCCTGACCTGAAACCCATAGGGAATCTATGGGGTATTGTCAAGAGGAATATGAGAGACACCAGACCCAACAATGCAGATGGCCTGAAGGCACCTATCAAAGCAACCTGGGCTTCCATTATACCTGAGCAGTGCCTCAGACTGATCGCCTCTATGCCACATTGATGCAGTAATTCATGCAAAAGGAGGCCCAACCAAGTATTGAGTGCATAGAAATGAACATACTTTTCAGAAGCCTGACATTTCTGTTTAAAATATCCTATATTTTTAAAAATATTTGTATTGATCTTATGAAGCATTCTAATGTATTGAGATAGTGAATTGGTGGGTTTTTGTTAAATGTGATCCAAAATCATCACAATTAAAAGAACCAAAGACTTAAAGTACTTCAGTCTGTGTGCATTGAATTAATTTAATACAGAGTTCCACAATTTGAGTTGAATTACTGAAATAACTATGAAATAACTTTTCCACGACATTCTAATTTATTGAGATGCACCTGTATATGTTTTTTTTCTGTCGATTTGCTGGCAATATAAACACTGAATATCATGATGATCTTAAAGGGGACCTATTATGCCCCTTTTTACAAGATATAATATAAGAATGACAGAATGTGTCTGTGATGTTTCAACTCAAAATACCCCACAGATCATTATTATATCATGCCCAAAATATCCCTTCTTGAAGCAAAAACATGTTGTTTTCATGTGTATCTTTAAATGCAAATGAGCTGTTGCTCCCCGCCCCTTTCCAGAAGAGGGCTGTGCTTTTACGGCTCATGCCTCGGATACTCAGGCAACAACACTGCGCTGCTTTTCCATAATTTTCTATGTAAACACTCTCTAGATGGACCTTGCATGCTTTTCTCCCATTCAGGGCCATTCACACACAACACGTCTTTGCGTCTAAAAATGCGGACATTTGAAAACGCAAGATGTCAAAATGATTTTCTTTTTAAAGTTTAACTTCTTTTAACTTGAGAGCTGCATTTTTAGAATGCCGTTTCCTGCGGGAGACATGGTAAAAGATGTGATATGCGAGCGCGACGGTCAGACATGTCCGTCTAGCATGTTTAATAGCACATTGGAATGGAAAACCGTATTCTGTGTTTATTGATACAGCCAACAACAGAACATTTAGATTGTTTATTACGTAGCTGAGACATTCTTGTGTTTCCACTAGCTGCTCTAGTGAGGAGATAAACATAGTTGACTGTGTACAGCTCACTCAAGGGAGGATCTAAGCTAACAGGGCAGATTCTTTCACCAGTCGTGGGAGGGGCCTGATACATTATGAGGTCACAATGTATAGAAAATGTTTATGAGGGAATACGAAAAAAGGAGTGATTGGATTTTTACCATTAGTCACACTGCCGTTGTGTACACACACTGCCGACACACATTTGTTCAAACACCATGTAAAAGTGAATTTTGCATAATAGGCCTGAACATAAATGAACATAAATGTTTTAACTGCATTGCCAGCCCCAGTTGCACACCATATTTTTGTGTCTGTTTGTGCTCGCAAGTGTAAGTGTAAGTGTTTGCCTCTGCATGTGTGTGGTCGCACTTAAACAGAGTTGAGGGTGGGGAGAGAGGCAATAAGGGAAGAATGATTACCAGACAGGCCTCATGCTCACTGCAGATATGCAGGCCTAGCAGTATTTTGCCTCTGCACAGTGTCAAGCATATTGATCAGCCTCTTGTAATAGAGAGAGGGCAGTGTGCAAAATCAATGTTCAATTTTCTCCCCCCCCCCCCCCCCCNCCCTCGCTCTCTTTCTCTGTCTTTCTGTGCTTCAAACTACCTTTCTAACTTGCACTGAAGCTGATTCACATCTCTTAACTGTTTATTCTGCAACACTTATGAACGCTGGGATGGCGTAATAGGGATTTGAATGTCATCATTGTTCCATTTTATGACCTTTCTGCTTCAAAGGCTTGAGAATGGAAAGAGAAACTGAATATAATATGCATTTGTCCATTGATAATGTTCAGTCTGCATGATGTTAAAGAGTGGAAATAAGGTGTCTGTGTAAAAGAAAGTGCTAAAGATCTGCTTGTTTTAAAGGGATAGTTCACCAAAAAATGAAAATGGTCATCATTTACTCATGTCATTCCAAACCTGTGTGACTGACTGACTTCTGTACACACAAAAGATTATCATTTGAAAATGTGTACATACTACAATGAAAGTCATGGGATCTAATTTAGTTTGGAGCCCAATGTTCTTCAAAATAGTGTTCCACAGAAGAAATTAAGTAGTACAGGAAGGACATTAGGGTCAGTAAACGATGACATGATTCTCATTTTGGGTAAACTGTCCCTTTAAATAGGCTGTCCAGTTTAGTCCGGTCTGAGGATAAAATCAGGCATCTTTTTCTGTTATGCAAGTGTTCCCATTTGTTCCCTTTCCCCCTCTCGCTTAGCGTTTGATACAGATTATAAAAAAGATTAGGTCTGGCGTTACTGTCCCAGTCTGTCTACCATCAGAAAATAGAATTCATTTAGGTAATCCAGATGGTTTTCCTCAGTTTGTGTGTCTGGTATTTGGCCGGCAGTCAACAGCTTTTAGCAGCTCAGGGTGAGCTTTTGTGTTTGCACAGTGCCGAAGACCTCGACAGAGCTACTGTTCATGCGTTCACCAGCATCATTGCTGACAATGAACAAACGCACACCTGCTGCTGATCTGTAGCTATTGTTTAACGTTACAAAAAATGTGCCTCTGATCCTTTTACTTCAGTGCCTTTATTCTGATGCTAGCGAGAGAATTGATTGATTTGTTCTGTAAACCAATTAATGCGGCTAAATGCACCTGTATGTTACATTGTTGTTGAGGCCTGGCTGTCGATATCTATTTGGCTAATTCATTGATTAGATTCACGAGAGAGCTTATTAGAATATAGAAATACTTGATCTTGAGAACAAAACATGTTTTCTCTAACAGATGCTGGTTAATCTATATTCACCTTTCTGTCATGTGTGCTTCATTTCTCAGTCTCTAGATTGTTTGTTGCACTCATGTAAATGATCTGGCGTGGGCTGCCGTGTGACCTTATGGCAGCGCAGACCCCTTGACATCAGTCAGCACTGTTCGTCTCGAGGCTGCAGCATCTTAATGAGCATTCTCTGTGCCAGACTTGGCCAGGCTCGGCCCCTCTCTGGTTTGGTTTGGACGCCGGCTTGTGCTCCTCCAGAAACCACCCTGCCCCACTCGCAGCCCCACCACAGACGCATGCGATCCACCCAGTGGGATAATCTTTCCCCACTGTTTCAGTAGAACGACGCACAAACGCACTCAGAGACGTGATCCCTCTGTGAGCAGATGCCCTATCTGGAACGCTTTGGGCCCTGGTGGTGCAGTGGGCTCAGCCCGAGCAGGTTGGGTTGGGTTAGGGCTGTCGGGCTGGGACTGGCCGTGTTGGATGGGCGATGATGAATGGGGCTCACCTGGTGGTCTCTGTGAGGGCTGGCAGGCTGCGCTGTGGGGGTCTCCCACCAGCCTGTCCCAGGCAGCGTGTGGCAGGAGGCAGCAGCCAGGGCCACATTAATCAAACCCTCCACCTGCCTCTTTTTCACTGTCTCCCTTGCTCTCTCCCTGCTCTTCTCTTTACACATTCTCCATCAGACTCGTCGTGCAGAACAATGAGTCTTTGAACAGAGCCAGAGCAAGGCCAGTCTGTCTGACAGTGGCCATTTTACAGCTAAACCTTGGACTCTTTTTACATTCATGTACTAGGTGTTTAATGCTATTACGGCAAGGCAAATGTTCTTCTCCCCTGTCAAGCCTGGGAGCATGTATAAAAGCTAAAATAGACTAAGGGTACTTTAGCACTTAATATTGGTAGGCCTTTGCCCTGCTCTGAAGTCTTAACAGCTTTGGCTTTCTAATGCTAGAGTTAGTGACACCTCCTTTTGAGGTCACTGAACATATAATTGGATACTTAGTGGGGCCCGGTGCTTAGCGTGGATCCATTTCAGTGATTTGATCATTTCAGCAATAAAGATTTTTTTTTCCTGCTGAATATCTGAAAGACACGTATGTGAAATAATTTACTTTTTTTTAAAAACATTTTATATATAAAAATATATCAGAAATATCACAGGTTTTTTTGGAACCTGTGATACTCTTTTCAGGATTTATTGATGAATAAAAGGTTAAAAAGAACAGCATTTATTCAAAATATAAATCTTTTCTAATAGTATAAATCTTTACTATCACTTTTTATCAATTTAACACATCCGTGCTGAATAAAAGTATTAATTTCTTTCAAAAAAAAAAGAAAGAAAAAATGTTACTGACCCCAAACTTTTGAACGGTAGTGTATATTGTTACAAAAGATTTCTATTTTAAATAAATGCTGATATTTTTTAACTTTTTATTCATCAAAGAATCCTGAAAAAGTATCACAGGTTATAAAATAATATTAAGCAACACAACTGTTTCCAACATTGATAATAAATCAGCATATTACAATGATTTCTGAATGATCATGTGACACTGAAGACTGGAGTAATGATACTGACAATTCAGCTTTGCATCACAGAAATAAATTATATTTTAAAGTATATTAAAATAGAAAACCATCATTTTAAATTGTAATAATATTTCACAATATTTTAGTTTTTTCTTTATTTATTTTGAAATAAATGCAGCCTTAATGAGCATAAGAGACTTCTTTCAAAAACATGAAAAATAGTAATGTTTCCAAACTTTTTGCTTATTATGACTGAATTATTATGTAGTTTCATAGTAATTATTATTACCAGTACTTAATGTATAATGTAACAAATTTAACTTTAACATAAAAAAATAAAGTGTAGCCCACGTTAGATTAGATAGTAGATAGTTTTAAACACACTGAATGTCTGTATCCCCCCTTAAAACAGTGATTTTGGCCTGACCCACCTCAGAAAATCAAAAAAGTTTAGGGTCAGTAACCTGTTTTTTTTTTTTTTNTTATTTTTATTATTTTTTTATTTTTATTTTCTTTATATACGTATTTACACATTTACAAATTATATTTTACATTTACGGAAAAAAGTATAATACAAGATACAAAAGATATTTTCATTTATATAAATTTATAAACAATTTTCTGTAAAAATTATGAAGTGACAAAGCAGCACTGGCCCGAGGCCATTTGTTGTCTTAAATAACATGGAAAAAACTAAGCTAACAGAACAAGACTACAGCAGTAATTATCGAAGAAATTCAAAAGCCAACATGAAAAACTCAATCGTTATGAAATAAAACATAAGCAGCAACTCGTCCTAAATGATTATTTACTGCATGTGAAATTGACCGTTGTTTCCCTTGTGATGTTTTTGGGGGGATCAGATGAGCACTCGAGCCTCATTAAATATACATGCTGTGTATTGAGCTGAGCAAGCCAATTAGCCGGGTTTTCTTTCGATCGCTAATAATTGCTTGCTGTTTGCAATATCACCAAACTCCACCTCTCATTTGCTTGTTTGAGACTTTATTGCTTGGCTACATTCACACACAACTGCAAAAGTCAGTTGTCAGTCCTGTTTTAGAGTGCTTAATACAGTTACATTCCCACATTGTGTGACCGAACTCAATTAATTAGATTCAATACGTTTCTGTAAACTATTATACAAACAGGACAATTTTAGAGTCGCACTTGTTAGTAAATGAGATTTTAAGTTCCAAACAAAGTATCCTTTGTAATGTAATCACTAAATAATGCTTCCACTGGTCCGTACCTCCTAGCTACAGGGATTTCATGTTCCTTCTTTCAAAAGGCAGCATCTCAAACAGACGTTGATCTCGAATGCAAGCTTCCTCGTTCTGCAGGTGGCAGCCTGACTTCATTATCACACTCGTCTGTGTGCGCATGTTTTAGAGCAGGTTCGTAGATGAAGGCTGAGATGATACAAAGTGATCTGTGTAGAAGCAGCCTCCGTGCATCAGTGTCGACCGCGCGTGCGTGTCATCTCTATCGTGAGGGTTGCAGCATGGGTTTCAGACATCAGTGGAACAGCACTGACGCTTTGATGCTAAACTGCGTCATCAAAGCTGAATAAATAGTGTTTACAGATACATCCTCACTCTTCCAGGATCAAACACTCCTGCGTTAACCATGTACAATCAGACACAAAGTGTCAGATGGTGTTAGCAAGCAATGACGACATCTGCAAGCAAGGATCAATGCAGTGATATTGTTTTGTCTTTACTGCAGTCGTATTTCACATCGCTAAACAAGGGCAGTTTACAAATAAGTGTCTTTTTTCTTTGTTTCTTTTTAGCAGAAGCCGTTTTGAAGTAGTGCTCGCTGGTTAATCGTCTTATCTCCATGTAATTAAGGGCTAGAGTGGCCTTCCGTGCATTTCTATTTCAATCATGCCAGAGATACCATGAGAAACAAACAGAGTCGAGCCATACGCGACTCAATTACTGCACGCTAGTGGAGATCTAAAACTGTCTATTACAGCACATTTTACGGATAAACTGTTGCTGCTAACTCATAAATCCAGTGGCTCATGCACGACTCAAATCTATTAGTGCAATTGAACACTTTTACATTTAAAAGGATATCTTCAAGATCTATCGTTGACACCACTATTTTTGTGTGAGTGTGTAGACGTGTGGAAAACGTTTCCTCCGTCTACAGATTTGTCAAATCGCTTGATTTTGATTTGGGCTTGGAAAGCTGGCTTTCCTCTCAGGAAGTGTTGTTCCTCTCCTTTTTCTATAAACAGTGGAAAAGGGACTTGAAGAATATGTCCCAGACTCACTATTTCCACTGTAAACACTCTGTGCTGTTTCCATCCACAGCAGTGGCATTCGGCTGGGTCTGCCCAAGGCCCATTTCTGGGGAAGGATTTTCCAGGGAAGAACTTTGTTTGGATTTTATAGCAGCATTGCTAACTGCTATCCCTACAAGGGTGTGGATGTTTATGCAAACTGTTGCGTAGAGTTAATGTGTCCTCAGAAAAATCGGGTAGTGAGAAGCTGTTCTCTTTCAGAAACTGGATTTACTCTACTTTTAATACTGAAACCGATTGAGAAAATTAATGATTCGTATGAACTGATTCTTTTTAGTGAATCAGTCAAAAATCAGTCTCAAACTTGCTTTTAGTTATTCTAATGGCTCACTCACTGACTAAATGTAATTCTTAACTGAAACAAATCATTACTTCAATCAAGTCTGACTTGAAATAAACAAATAACTTTGTTGTATGTACTGTACTTAGTACATGTACATACATTTTTTCATAATTTAAAGTTGCAATATAGCAGAAGTTAAAACAGATCTTTTCTTCTATATTGCGACTTACATCTGAGTAAAACGGATTATCAAAAGAAAAAAGTAGAGCGGGGACTTTTTTCTGTCCATTATTTGTTGATTGGATGGTGGCAGATTCAAATGTGAGCTTACAATCAATTGTAAGAAAGGGACGGGGATTAAGCAGCATACATCACCAAAGGGAAGTCTGTTTAGTTACATTTTGCTCAAAACATTTTTAGAAAATGAAACATTCATGGATTTATCGTTCACAATAAGATCAATAAGATACATTTAGAAATGCAAACAAACATTTTTAAAGTTCTATTCAAAAATACGTGAAACGTACATTTACGTGAGATTGCTATAGTCATATTAAGAGATGTTTTAAAGGGTTAGTTCACCCAAAAATAAAATTTCTGTCATTAAGTAATCAACCTTATGTCGTCCTAAACCCGTAAGACCTTCGTTCATCTTCGGAACACAAAATTACGATATTTTTGATGAAATCCGAGGGTATCTGAATCACACATAGGCAACCATGTCATTGCACCTTTTGAGGTCCAGAAAGGTAGTAAAAACATCGTTAAAATAGTCAACGTGACTACAGTGGTTCAAACTTAATGTTATGAAGCTACGAGAATACTTTTTGTGCACAAAAACAAAACAAAAATAACAACTTTATTTAACAATTTGAACTGTTGTCATACACAGTTGACGTAGTGAATGCAGTGTAGGCTTCCATGTTCTATGTCCGAACGCCGGCTTTGTATTGGCCAGCTCCTGCGTCAGCATCGCATGCGTCGTGGTGCTCGCGTGTACAGCTTCGGGCAAAAATATCTTAATTTGTGTTCTGAAGATGAACAAAGGTCTTACGGGTGTGGAACGACATGAGGGTGAGTGCTTAGGGCCAGATTTACTAAAGGGGGCAAATTAGCGTGAGCACAATTTAGGCCTGAGCGATAAAACGGTATAGATATTTATCGACGGTACATCTTAATCGATAGAAAAAATGTTCGATATAACTCTCGATATAGTTTCACTTAAATGCACTAAAATGTAAACAGAAATGAAGTTTGGTTGCATGAACAACTCTCACAGACACGCTAAATTAGAATAATAAATTAGAAGAAATAAATTAGACTGCAGCAATTAATATTTTGTCAGAACCTCTAGTAAATTACATGTTATTTTGTTTAGTTGTGGTTCAGAATCGTTATCTTAGTTTGACAAAACAAAAATGTTTCTCAATTTATCCAGAATTGTGCAGCTCTAAGTTTCTTTACCACTTATTTATTTAATGTTCTTATAAAATATAAGAAAGATTTGTTTACATTTTATTTATTTTGTTTTGTTTTAAAATTATTTGTTGTTTGCCTTAATTAAAAATGTATTGGTTAAATTCAAACTGGTCTTTTTTTTTTAAAAAAGGTTATTAAAATATTTTCAATAATTATCGATACTGAACAATATGAAACATTATATCGTGATACATTTTTTAGATGCATCGCTCAGCCCTAGCACAAATGCGCCAATGGGAGTGGCAAGTAAGCAGAGCTGATGCTCATCAGGTTGTTACACGTAAAATATGGATAACGTCTTCCTCTGGCATTCCAAAGAAATTAATACGAGTGGAAAATATTTTCTCCCTTCTACTACGTGCTCTCTGTTCTCTGCGGTGTCTCCTCCAAGCAGCAACAATTGTAGCCATGTCACAAAATGGGTTACGACAGGCTCTTTTTGGGTGTTAAATAATGGCGCAAATACCAGTAAATTGACTAGCGCAAACGTTAGTAAATCACGTTGCATGATTCATTTAAATACTCTCCTCCCATAAATTTTGCATCTGAAAGGGAAACTTCTACAATATGCAATAAGGTCAGCCGCAAAAACAACTCAGTCCACGCCTTTTCAGTGCTAATTTTGTCTTTAGTAAATTCAGACAGTAGTTTTTTAACACCAAAAGAGGGTTTGTGCTGGCGCAAACTGTTAGTAAATCTGGCCCTGAATGACAGAAATTTCATTTTTGGGTGAACTAACCCTTTAATAGTTCACTGTTGCAACTGGAAAATTTTGTTGTTTCTTAGTGTAAAGTATAATTGTTTTTTTTCCCTTTTTTGTTTTGTGACTCATTCTAACCATATTTCATTCACTGAAAAATCTTGATATTCCTCCCCTCACAGTAGCTGAAGTGAACAGTCTTCCTCCTTTGTTCTCTTCGCTCTGACTTGATCTTCCACTCTCTCAGCAAGTAATTAAACCGTTGTGTTGAGTGAAGACAAAAATCACCAGTATCGTACACCAGCTATCTGGCCGATAGTAAAGGTAAACCTGTGTTTGAGGCTGGGAGAGCCATTTTTATTGCATCGTATCAGCCGTGAAAGAGGTGCTAAGATGGACACTCTGTATCACCGCCGCGCCAAAAACTAATCTAAATGGAAAACACATTGTCTTCATTATTTTGCAAGTGCTGAAAGAACATTGTTGCCATAGTAACTGGCAGGGGAGGCCGAGGGCTGCTTCAGGGCCAGTGAATGGAGTACAGGAGAGCCCTCCCGAGCCGACTACAGAAATGGCCAGTTAGTGAGTGTAAAAGTGCTGCTCACTCATGTAATTAATTTCAAGGAGGATTGGTGTGTGTGTGGGGGGGGGTGCAAGGTAACAGATTTAACATGGATACTTAGGAGCCGCGAGTCAAATGGCAGCCCCGAGCATGAGAGAGAAGGACAGTATGCGGGCGTGTGGTGGGGGTAGATGAGGGAGTGTGTTTGATTAACAGCAGCGATGATGACATGCTGTTTTGCAAACATGCGGCTGAAATTGCTCGCATCCATAAAGCTGTGGCTGCCAGGCATAGCTTGAGTTTTTCTCTGGAGGATTTTTAACGAATGCCAAGAAAGCTGTTGTTTTCACGAGGTGGTACCAGACATTGCGCACACACGCACACACACATGCACAGACCGAAAAAAGGCTGAAGAGCTTTATTAAAAATCATATGAGGAAAAATAGCATCAGTTCATATCACTAATGCCATGAAATCCAGACCAAATCCATCCTGTGCTCGTATTTATCTCGTCACATATTTTGAATACCAAAAGGATGTTCTTTTCAAGCTGTTGGCTGTAATTCTGGGAATCCAAATGATAAAGGTCTAGCCAAATGGGCGGGGCTTAACAGTTTATTTTAGCATGAACGTGTGTCAATCAGCTCACAGCTTGGTTCAATTAAAGTCGGCATGAAGCCAAAGTTTCTTCCCTTTTGTGACGTATATCTGAGTGAAACAGCCTCTCAAAAAAGTGACCGATTGTCCTGCCTTTGTGCTGGTGAACATGTCATCAGAGAAGAGATTGGGAAGGGAATTTATTATTATTAAAGGTTATGAGGGCACATTTAAAAAAAGAATGATGTGCATGGATGAATCATTTATTATAAATATTGGAATATTCCATAAAAAAAATTTCATGATTTGTTTAAATGACTCTGTATAACAAATATGGACCGTCTAGTTGGTTACAGTAGGTGTTGGTTAATGATCTCCTGGTCAGTTAATGAGAAAGAGCTAACCGAGGTGGGTCAGGTGCTCTTCTCCAAGAGGGAGGACAGTGGCCTGACCGCTAATGGCCGTGGCGCATGTGTGCGGAGGCTGTTTGTCATGGCAATTCATGTCAGGGTGTAATTGGTTTACCTGGCCGTGTGTGTTGTGAGGCTTGTCTGCATAGCTAAAAACAAATTACCCACCACTGACCTTTCAGCTACACCGACCACATGGCCACACAGAGGCGAACGGGTAGGGAAAAAGATGGGAGTGTGTTGGAAACAGAGTTTGAGTGCCATGATGGCGCTATTTCTTGGCTCTCCGCTGTTTGAAGGAGAGTGTTTGAATGAAGGATGCCTTTGGGGATATTTATTTGAGCCGGTTCACAGCATGCAAGGTTTTAAAAGGAACAGCGGAGCATATGTCCCTCGCAGACTCGGCCGTCCTGTGCTCTATTTGCCCGTGCCTAGATGAAAACGTCTGCTGGTTTTGAAAAGCAGCTCCTGTGCAATGCAGCTTTGCTTGCACCACTTATCTGTCAAGAGCAGTAAAGGGGGGATAGAAGGACGCCGTAATTCCCTACTTCCTGCATAAAGGATACAATATCCATTTTAGTGACAGTGTAGATGGGCCTCAATTTAAATCTTAATCCACGGGGGCTGAGTCGCAGTCGGCCGGATTGATTCTAGCCCGCTGCGTGTGCGACTGCGTGCTCCAGGCGACGCTGCACAAGTTGATTTTCTTTGTAAAAGTCTGACACTTTGCCGCCACCCTCCGTGTGCTCGTTTCTGTCTTCACTGGCATGTACAGATGACAAAAGCACTCTAGCTCTGTTTTGTTCATGTATTTCTCCCTTGCCAGAAGCCACTTCCACATGACGACTGGAGATTAATTTCTTAACTGAAGAAAAACAGGCTTGTTGTTGGGATCTAATTAAATTTTTATTGTAATATATTTAGCAGTGTTAATAGTTAGCAATAAAGAAAAAAATTTATAAATATAATATAAAATTTAAATATTTTCTTCGGTATAGTACAAGGACAGTTGTATCACCCTGACATGTGTCTGTGTCATTTTATTTTATTGTAAAGTTATCATTTTATTTAAATATTATGTTAGATATTAA
>RJVU01026577.1:13362686-13377001 GCA_003731715.1 Anabarilius grahami
CCGACAGGGCCTGGCCAGAAGATCATGCGCTAATTGTGAGTTTAATTTCAATCAATTTCAAATTGATCCCATTAGCTGTGCAGTCTGAGTGCTTTCTAAGCAGCAAAACCTCTTTTCTAACCTGCTGTACTCAGTTCTCTAGCCCCCAGACAAAGCATGTGTAAACAGGTGTAGCAGCTATGAGCTATAAGCGCTGTGCCATTGATCAGTCTCTTTAATTAGAGAGTGAGATAATTAAAACACTGTATTTTCAGTCAGCTGGGTTCATCACCATATTTTTTTTAAACCAATACCGAGTAGCAGAATTACACCTTATTGACAAGTTCTATTCCTGAAGGGTTTTTTTTTTGCCTCTAATAGTTTTCTTTTCATTTAATTGGAGTTTCACACTAATTAGATTTGTCTTATAAAACACAAGAAAACTCTGGCACAGCAGGAGCTGCCGAGCAGGAGGTCGGATGTTGAGAGATTTTTTAAAAATGTTAGTCGCGGTTGTGAACAGTATGCAAGCGTGTGTCTGTGTCAGAATCACTCTGTTTTTTTTTCATCTGTTATCTTGCTGTATAAATTTAGGGCAATGTATTTTACATAATGTGCTTTTTTGTGATCAGTTTTCGTTTGGATGTAAATTTACTGACATATAACTGATACAAAACAGCTGTTCAACCCCCATCAAATGAATAGTTATTGTTTGGCAATAAAAATATCTAATTTTTTACCTTTTTAATGATGCGTTAAATATATCATATGTGAAAGTAAGATATTCATGATGTTACAAAAGATTTCTATTTCAGTTAAATGCTTTTCCTTTCTGTTAATTAAAGAATGCTGAAAAAAATACATCACGGTTTCCACAAAAATATTAATAACAATCATCTCATTTGCTTCTTTTCTTTATCCGAGACAAATTTATGCATAAATGAAACATAAGTGAGATAAATAAAATTGTCTTCAGAGATTGGCCACCACCCTTCCCTGTAGCTACAGTATTGGCATTAGACATTGAAAAAAGGATTATGCCTAGAACATTTGTACAATTTGTATTGTTTTTGGATCTTCTGACTCCTGTCCTTCAGTGTGTGAGTGATAGAGCTCAGAGCCCAGTGGTAGACTACAGTTGCTGATGTTTCAGCACTTTTAGGGCAGGCCTGAAACAGAAGGACGTGGAATTTCTCAGCTTACCTATTCAGCAGTAGGAGCCCTGAGGTGTCCAGCAACAGCCAAGCTGGTCTGCTGCCTGCAGGGTTTGGTTTACACCGGCCTGTCAACTCTACTCCTCACTCATGGTCCACAAACCCAATGTTCTGTTCTGCTGAGCTCTCAGACAGAGCCAGAGCTTTCATCCCCCAGCCTGAAATACAGCTATTCACTTTTACCAACAGTGCAGGAACGTAAATTACTCTTTTTTTTCATTTTTTTTCTTGTTCTAAAAAGCCTGGCCTGGAATTCCTCTTCTCTGCTGTCACCCTAAATTAGAAATCTCAGAATTTACACATCCTTATGAAAGACTGCATTTTCTTTCAATGATACCACAGAAATAATGAATTAGTGTAGTAAACTTCTATCGTTTTCATATTGCAGCCAAGTCTTACTTTCTCTCTTTTTAAAGAAGTAAACTGATATGTAAACGTATGAAATCTTTGTAACTTTCACATGACAAGCACACTCTCACACGACTGTGCTTTCTAAATCTATGTGAAGGCGTCTTTTATGCTCTGAGAGATGCTCAGTAGCTTCCTTGCCTTGATGTGCATTAGGGGCTATTTTTAGATGGGAACAGTACATAAGATTCACAATCATGTGTCTCACTGTGACCTGATTTTTGAAGAATTACTGACCATCCATTCATAACCACTGCCTGGAGTAATGGTAATGAAAAAATACAGAAACGGATATAAAACTACAGTGTATTTCGATTAGCTGTATATCAGTTTTTATAATTACATTTTTAATAATTGTTTTTAATTATATGATAAACATTAGTAGACACAACCCACCAACACTGAATTAATCAACTGATACACTGTTCAAAAGTTTGAGCTCTGTAAGATTATTTTGATCAAACAGACAATTCCGGTTCACAAATAACACGTTTTTGATTTGAAAATGGAAATGGGGGGAAAAAACGTGAGGTCTCGAGACACTTTTGTTTTGTTTTAATTTTAACTTTAACTGACTTTAACTTGAGCGTCACATTTTTAAAACACCGTGTTATGCACGAGACGTTGCAAAATATGCAAAATGCGCGCAACAGCGCATTTATAATGGAAATAGTACCACGGTGGAATGGAAAATCATGTGCTGTATGAACGGTCACATGATCCTTCAGAAATTATTCTTAATATGCTTATTTGATACTCAAGAAACATTCCTTATTATTATCAATATTGAAAATAGTTGTGCTGCTTTGTACACATTTGACATCAGTATTCTTTGATGAATATAAATCTAAAAAAAAACATTGTTGTATTTTATTTTTTTGTAGTAATTTAAAAGTAGTGATTATGATCTTTAATTAGGTCAATTTAATGTATTCTTGCTAAATAAAAGTATTAATTTCTTTAAAAATAAAATATCTCCAAACTTTAGAATGGTAGTCTATATTAAATCATTAAAATGAATTAAATGATTATGAAGGTTTATTATGAATTAACCCTGTGATTAATTTTAGATTTACCGGTCAAATTATTTTCAGTGAAATAAGAGAAAAACATAATTTTGGCAAAATTATGGATTGGTAAAAGTGGGACTACTTCAAGGGATTTCTGAGCTGTAATGTACATTAGTTAAAACTGTCGGAAGTTGTTTTGTGTTAGTTGGTGGTTTCCCCAAATAATTTTTTTTAGTTGGTCCGCAATTATTGTTTTACTGACATAGTCCACTACCTGAAATGTATAAGAACCACTGTTTTATATTCATCATATAATGCAAGAGGAAGCAAAGGAACGTAACAGAAGCAGTCCTACCAGTAGGGACTTGAGCGGGTTTACTGCTCCTGCCACTCTAACCCACTGTGAGATGGACGGACTTCCTGGTTTATTTACACAGGGCTGTCCAGGCCTGGCAGTTGGCGAACTCTGACAAATGAGAGAATCTCAGGATGAGCCAGAGGAGGGTGATAGAAAATTGTTTGGAATGCTGGACATGCTTTTGCTCAGCCTCACAAAGACACACACACCAGCAGCCATGATTGGCAATCCTGGGCAGTTTGTTGATAAGAGCGAAGGGTTAAATTGTGATTTACGCACACAGTGATTTGTTGCCGTCTCAAGTTGGACAGGCCGAGCGCCACTCAGACCCATGGAGCTCTTATCTGAGATAGCTGGAGTTTTTCACAGCTCTGGTCTTGCCCTGCGCAGTGAATCAGAGCTGAAGTGAGCAGACACCGAGGAATGAGAGCAGAAGGGAGAGTGAGTTCACAAATCGCCTTAGAAACACCATCTCTGTTTCCCCCAACGTATTCATGGCATGACGGGATTGTCGTGGGGTATCTGGTGACACATACCTGCCATTGTAGAGACCCCTGGCACCGTACTGCTGTTCAATATTTATAGACGCCAAACGCTCTCAAATATCAAATGGTTAAACAGCTGCGTACAATTTAAAAACTGGCTGCCCGTTTTGGGAAGTGCACAAGCCGCAGGGATAGTTGCCAGTGTAAAAGAGTTCATTTTCTTCATCACTCTCTTTATATTGGGTAATTAATTGATTTTAAAGAGTGATGTCGTAAGTGTTTCCGTGTAGTGAGGTTCAGGGTGTCTAAACGGACACTGTGGAAGAACGTTTAGCGATAAAGCACACTGATACACAATATAAAAATCAAAACTGACCCCAGATTAGTAGAAAAAGGTTATTTTGTGTTGGCATCATGTGGTGAGCTGATGAATAATGGCTGTCACATCCCCAACCTGGCTTCAGCAGCTCCCTCGTGAGAACTTCCCCTCAGGTGAGAAATTAAAGTGGATATTATCTGTGCAGAAGCCCAGCAGCAGTTCAGTATGAGGCCAGGATCCATTTTGCTCCCTTCACACAGGAAACGCTGGGTTGACATTATTTTCAGGGCGGCCTCTGTTAGTGATGTGCTTTTCATTCACCTACTCAAGGGCAAGGTCAAACCGACTGAGGTCGTTCCGCCTCTACAGAGGTGTAAAGGAATCTTAAAGAAATACAGTGCGTGAAGAATCACAGGGTTGAACATTTTCAGATGTGAGTGTTCATGATAATATTTGTGGCTATACAGATAATATCTTAGTTCCATATTCTCCATTCTTGGAAAGAAGTAGCCTTTACTCTACACAATGGTATGTCTTGGATTTTGCGAATGTTAGTTAGTTCTGGTCCTCAATTTTGATGGACCGGGCAATGTTCCAAGCATACTTATATATTATATATGTGACTCTGGACCACAAAACCAGTCATAAGTTGCAAACAGTCATATTTGTAGCAATAGCCAATTTTTGCACACTCAGATTCCAGATTAGTTAGGTGTACCTCGTTTAAAAATTATTTTAATATATATATATATTTTTTTATTTTGTTAATTACTTCTTTCATTATATTTATGTATATTTTGCATGGCTTTAGTGCTTTCAACATTTTTTGAAAAAGAAAGTCATGTATATATATAATTTATATTAACATGGCTTTAGTATTTTTCCACATGTTTATTTCATAATATATTAATTATTTGCCATTCACACATCTGAACATTACAGCAAAAAAGTACTAACTTATATAATTACAATGATATATAAATATATAATTTTCATCTAGCAGTAGATCAAAACATCTTTCAACAACTTTAATGTTACCCAATATTAGCTACATATCAACCATAAATTTGCAATAAAATATTCACAAATAAATGTGTACTTACTTGAAATATTTAAATATTGTGTTATTATAATTTGCTTAATATTTGCATTTAGGAGTATCTCATTTGCTTTATTAAATAATATTTAAAAAATAGATTGTACTGGCTAGCATCACATGTATATCATTATATTATATTGAAACCCCCTTAATTGTTGACCACTAATTAAAATAGTCTGTTAGTTCAGGGGAGTTTGTGGTGGGGGGTGGTCTGTCTGTACATATGCCCTCCCCTCTCCGATCTGCTCACAGATGGGCCACACCAGCCTTCTGTTCCAGCAGGGATCCCAACAGATCCGAGCTCTGAACAAATAATGAGAGAGAGAGAGAGAGAGAGAGGTATAGAAAGAGGAACAGAAAAGACAAATTAAAGCAAGCAGGAAGGATGAGGTGAGGAGAGAGGTGAAGGGACAGAAAAGCAGACTTGAGTCAGTAGCTAAGTACCTTGTGACCAGAATGAAACAGAAAGCCTCAGGCAGATGTAAAGAGTAAAGAAGAAAAGGAGGGGGTGGCGGAAAGGGAGGGGGGAGGGAGCGGAAAGGGGGATTCGGTTTGAGAGTAAGAGGAAGGTAGAGTGAGTGAAAGAAATAAATAGAGAGCATGAGAGGAAGAGAGAGAGGGAGGACGGCGGTGGGGGAAGATGGTGAGCCGGTGCGGCCGTGTTGATTGGCTTGTATGAAAACACATGACTGCAGTGGGGAGCCTCTTGCTCAGGGTGAGTGGCTCTGCTTCAGACCAAACCACATTAGATGAAATGAATCCATTCCCCAGCCTGTTAAAGGAGCGCGCTGCCTGGGTTCTGAGGAGAGAGAGAGAGAGGGAGGAGGAGGGGTGGATTGAGTGGCAGGAGAGAATGGGGTAGAAAGAGAGGGAAAAAGGAGAGATGGGGGCAGGAGGAGGCCAGCACACACACACATAGAGAGACTGCTCGGGAGATTACGGCACATTTTAGGTCAGGACAATAGAGAGCAGTGGAGAGCCTTTACGCTGCCTTTCTGGACTCACATAACAAATGCTGCCTTGTGTTGTCTGCAGGGGCCACTGTCCAGCACTGCTCCTCTCCACACACACGGAAAATGGCTTCAGAGCAAGAACAGTACGGTTATGTGCTTGTTATGTTTCACTACTTGCATATTACACACTTTTGGAATTTCATCTTCACAAAAGGTGTTTGAATTAGTTGACTATAGCAAACAATTATGGGAAAGTTTGTGTACTTTTGATACAGAGTGGGCTTGAAAATGTTTAGTTAGACTTAAAATATAAGAAGATCATTGCTTTTAGAAAACAAAATATTTTATTTTTAAGACAAGCAACACAAGCACACTTTTCATGCAAATTAACTGACTAAAAATAGATTTTATGGGTTTTAAATGTTAGATGCTGCCTTTGTTTATGAGAAACAAATTTAGGGCCACTTGAATGGAATGGAATAGTGTTAGTTCAGAGATGCTCTAGCATAATTTGTTTGCCAAGCTATTTGGTTTTAAGTTTTGTAATTTTGCAATAGCATCAAAAAAGTTTAGGTTCAGTTAAATGTTTTTAATTAATATTTTTATTCAGCAAGAATTCATTAATAGACATTGATAACATTACAATAGCTTTTGAAAAAAAAAAGAAAAAGAAAAAAGCTGTTCCATTCATCAAAGAATCCTGAAAAAATCATGGTTTCCACAAAAATGTTTAGATGCACAATTGTTTTTAACATTGGTAATAATAAGAAATGTTTTTTTTGAGCAGCAAATTCGCTCATTTTCTTTTTATATTTTTGATCAAATAAATGTAGCCTTGGTGAGCATGAGACTTTCAAAAACATAAAAAAAAATTTTACTGACCCCAAACTTTTGAACGATAAGTGTCCGAATACTTTTTGTGGCATTATATGTGGCTTAAGGTTAGTTTGTGGTGATCGATCCAAGCAGACGGCAGAATGTAGCCCCATATGCTGGTGCCCATGCCGTGGACCCACGTCTCTCTGCCACTCAGCTGCGGCGGTCACGCCAACAGGTGCTGAGACACTTTCCTCTGTCTCCTCTCTGCAGGCGGTCTGGTCTGATCTTTAGTATGACTGCACTCTGATCAGCCAAGCTGAAAGTTTCATACGTTACACCCACAGACCGCCCACAGTCCATGCACTGACCGTCTGAGGCATACTCACAATCACCAGTTCCAATCTGATTGGCTGATGCTATGCAACACCCTGTAATCAAGAGTTCACCAGTTCACAAATGAAGATGAGTTTTATGAACTGTTTTGATGGAGAACTAATCACTGGATTAGTTTGACAGGTCAGTGGAATCAAATCTATGGAGATAGTTAAATATCAAAAAGTTGTTTGAGACGCTTTGAAAAAGAAAAGTAAACTAGGTTAGAGCAGAAGTATATATTCCTCTGTATATTTCTTCTATGGAACATAAAAAAGATATTTTGAGAAATGTCTGTATTTTTGTCAGTGGTCACCAACTTTCTGTGGTTTCCAATATTTTTATTAAATATCTTTAGTTTTCCACAGAAGAAAGAAACGTATACACGTTTGGAACGACATGAGGGGAAATTATGACACAATTTTTATTTTGGGTCCCTGTTAATGACGTAAAATTAAGATCAGTTGTGATTGTTGATTTTACATGTCGGTCAGACAGATCTTTCCTGCCTAAGTGGGCAGCTCTTGGCCAGAATAGGATTGAAAAGACATTATGCTGATAGTTTCTGGCTGTGTAGAACTATTGTTCTGCATGCATTAAAGTGGCGAATGAGAAGTTTACACCACGTGAACGAGTCTGGTTGCTTTGAGAAGATCTCTTGGTCGGATCAGAGCGTGAGCTGTAATTATGATCTGTCTTTTAAGCTTGGCCTTTTTCTTGAATTGTGTTCCAGGCTGGTATCAGTCTCTCAATCCCTGTCCTTAACCCAAGAGAGTGACTGATGGTATTTATAGAGAGCTACCTTTGAAAAAGGAGTCAAGCGTGAGTGGAAATGCAAAACTCACTCATGCGGCGTGTGTCTGGTTATGAAGAGATAATTCTCCCTGCACAAAATAAGTCCTCTCTCTCTCTCTCTCTCTCTCTCTCTCTCTTTCTCAGCCCTCTTTCTGACCTCACCTTTCTGAAGATTAAACACAATGCGTTTTTTTATACTTCACTTCCTTGCTTTTGTTTTTGTTCTGACAGTATGAATTTTGTCTAGTCTCGTTCATCTGATATGATTTATCCTACTGTTTTTTGAGGTTTAGTTTCTCTGCCCTGCTGTTTTACTTCTGAATACCTGGATAATCTCATTTTGTATGGTTTGACGGTGTGAATTCCATAAAATATGATTTTATACAACTGATATTGGTTAATTAGAACAGTCATTGGTTTCACGTTTTTTCACGCTTGTCAACTTATTTTTTTTAAAGTAGTTTTAATGAATAACAAGTCCTTAATATTTTAAAAATTACATGTAATTTGTATTAGTTTGTAATAATTTGTAATAGTTGTTAAAAAAATATTTTAATGCATAAATACACTCATTCTTTTGTTCAACATGTTTAAGTATAAAGTGTTTAAGTAATGTGTGTTTATTTAATAATAATAATTATTATTATTATATATAATAATAATAATTGGCCATTATTATATATGAAGGATATGTGATTTGAGGTAGTCAGGGCCAAGAGCAGTGAAATATTGTGAAATGCTGCCATCGTGGCCAAGTATCTGACTGTAAACTTTCTGTTTGGAGTGACTCCATGGCTAGCTTCTGCTTCTCTTTGAATAATGAGAACAAGAGTTTGTTTTCATTGAGGTAGTTGGTGTGTTATATAACTGGTGTTTTTCCAGCCTTCATTGCCTGAGGGGTGAGAGAGCGACAGAGAGAGAGAGAGAGAGAGAGAGGGATGCGTGATCAAGCTGTGTGGAGTTTTGGACTCTAGGCTCTGCTTTACGGCTCTCTGACGTCATAGATCAGGATGTTCAGCAGCCACTGATGTTTTCATGTCATCATCACCCTCTTGAAGCCCGTAGCTTAGAGTTTCCACACCAAACAAAAGCCGTCTCACGAGAGAGAGGAGGAGGAGGAGAACGAGAGCACTCTTTCTATTCCCCCCCCCTCCCATTCTTCCTCTCACTGCTCGTAGCTGGAGGTGAGAGTGACAGCGGGGTAAGGAGGGAAATAGTTAATCAATAGCCACAAGGTCAGACAGGCGAGTCTCTGGTTTGAGCGTTCCCTGTTAGTGGGTTGGAGCAGAGGATTTGTAGCGCTTGTAAAGGCTTAAAGGAACACTCAGCAGTTATTTGTGGTGGTGCTGATGGTCAGGGTGGCAGGGCTGCAGTGTGGATGTGAGAGAGAGAGACACCTGCTGGCCTTTGACCGTCACTGCAGCCACACCGACACAAATCCTGTCAGAGCATCTTTGCCAAAAGAGTACTCTTATATCCAGAGCGATTTACATTGCATTCAAGGGACAAACTTCTGTTCGCACTGTTCTGTGGGAATTGAACCCACACCCTTGCTGTATTTAGTGCCATCCCTTTTTAGATTTAAGTTTGAAAAAATCTAAATCTAAAAATATAATTTAATAATAGAAGCAAAATTGCATAAGATATGATTTGTTTAGAGAGAGTATAGTTTTGTTTATTTTATTTTTTCAGTAAGATTTTTTTCAATACTTTAATTCAGAAAGGATGTATTAAATTGACCAAAATATTATTTTAAATATAAAAATATTGATAAATAATATTACTGTTTTATTGTATTTTTGATCAAATAAATGCAGCCTTAGTGACTTTCTTTCAAAAAATGACAGATTTGACAAATGACAAGAAGTCCATATTGTTTACAGAAAACAATTTTTCTTCCAGGAGAGTTTATATTTTTTGAGAATGATTTTTTTTTATTTTTTTTATTGGAAAACAATACATATACTGATTAATAATAATAATAATAATAATTATTATTATTATTTTGCATTGATTGCAGTCAGTTGCACACTTGGTGGTGATTTAGGCTAAAAATGGAACATGTGCTGTTGTATGAATCTGGCATTGTGGGTTCAGCACACTTCTATTAGGCAGGTACCAGGCATGCCGTCTCATCCGTGACTTACATGCTTAAACATTTCATGCAGGCTTAAGAAAGCACCCTTAATACCTGTCCCGACATCACTTCCTGAAATGCACTGACTGCTTTAACATATATAGGGCACTATCTAACCCTCCTGAGAGCCGGAGACGCTCCCCGTCCTGTCACGCACACAGCCAAGGTATTTGAAGAGCGCTTTATCAGACCGCTGCAGTGGGTGGTGAGGGAATTTAGCTTTCTGCCTCTTTTTTTTTCTTCACATTTGTGCCTTGGAATTTTAAGAGTGATGGCAGTAAAGTGGTCAGATGAGAGATGAAGTCCCAACATTCCCGTTCCTCACCAATTAATCCTTCCGCGTGTCGGCGCAGTGAGTTACAGCGCTGGCCACGGGGCTCCATGTTTATTTGCCAGTGAACGCAACTGTAAATCAGCCAGCAGCGGCTAAATTGATAACCTTGAATGTAAGGCCTGATACCTTTAGCAGCGTGTAATGGACACACTGATGGGGTTCAGGCATTTGTAGAGGTGTGATTGGAGTGTAAGCACACATCCATTCAGCACACACACTTCACTTACATCATTAATGAGTTGTGCTGTTGCTGGCTATTTATGAAGATCACGGTTGCGCTTTACTTGTAAGAAACTGAGAGGAGTGTCAAAGTTACACCGTCAACATGAAAGATGGATGGAATGGCTCCTCCTCACCCACTACTGAAATGTCATCTTAGCACTCAGTGTCTTTCAGGGCCTTGTTGAGCGTGTGAGGAGATCACAGATTTGTGCTGAAGTGCTCTCCCGTTTTTCTCTCAGCCTGACACACTCCTTTCTTTGTCTGTCCATTTTTCAGAGAGAAGAACTTTAATGGCTTCCAGGTAGAGAGAAAGAGGCAGCAGTCAAGATGAACTCGATTCCTTCGATGGACAGGCACATACAGCAGACCAATGACAGGCTGCTGTGCATCAAACAGGTGAGGAGAAAAGAACCACAGTGACACAATGACCGTCTGTTTGTCTGTCTGTTCATTGTTCCAGACTTGGCTCATATCAGGTTGCTGAATATGGTTGGTGTCTGAACTCTGTTGTCCTCCCCGGGTATTTTCCAAGCATCTCCTATCATCCGATCACTTCTTGTGTGCACAAACAGACACATTACATAGCTATCTATCTATATGCAGATTTGCCATAGACTTATATTACTTTTAAATTAAGCTAACTGCACTACCATTCAAAAGATTTATTTTAAGAAAGTAATACTATAGGATAGATGCTATTTACCCTAAGCGAAAATAAAATTTTCTTAGCGATAGATGCTATTTACACTAAGTGAAAATAGCAATATATTCTATTTACACTAAGTGAAAATAGCAACATTTTCTTAGCGATAGCCTATGCTATTTACACTCGGTCAAAATAGCGATAGATTCTATTTACACCATATAAAATAGCAATTCTTTGCAATAAGTGCTTAGTATTTTTGTACATTATCAGGATGCAATAATTTCATAGAGTGTAAATGATTATATTTATTAAAATTATTAAATGGATGCTGCCTTATTGGGAGAATAAAAACCCTCCCTACACCTTTCCCTAACTCTACCCAATAAATACTTTTAATATTATTAAACACTCGTTAGGAAGTATATTTCCACTTTTAGAACATTATTTTCATTTTTATTGAAAATAAATGTCTTTCTGATGTGATATGTGATGGGAAAATGGAGAAGAACTAGCTCTGCAAAAGGCGGATTCGAACCCATGTCGATCGCGGTAAAAGCCAGAAGCCTGGCTCAACCAGACATAGGTGGGCGGAGCTAGTGTAAATAGCGTTTGCCAACAAGGGACGCTATTTGCACCTAGAGTAATTAGACACTCCATTGTTTTTATCAGTTATATATATATATATAATGTTTTCTAAACCGTAAACCTATCAGTAGATATCTGTACATTTAAAACAAAGGTTTGACTAATTTAAGAGCACTTCAATTCGTGAGAACCACTTCAAATGCGCTCATGTTTCATTATATCGGTGTGGACATTTAAAAAAACCCACACAACTATAGTCAAACTTACTTACTTACTTACTTACTTACTTACTTACTTACTTACTTACACACACACACACACACACAAAAGTAGGTATGACCCAACACTATATCTTTTGATTCTAGACTGATAATTGCAGTGTGCTATGTAGGTGTGACATTATACTTCTGTTGACAGATTTATGGGAATATTTGACATACCAACTTGTATATTACAGACAGTTCAGGATTTTTCATGTCCACACAGTTTTCTGCTAGGCTTTGTTGTCTCTGCATCAATTAAGCAAGTCTTAGCGCTAATAAGATCATGTCTACAGCATGTAAGAATCCATTGAATTTCTGAGCCTATTTAATTGGTTACAAATGACACTGTTATATCCGTTTTGCATAGCAGATTGAGCCTGATTAAAACTAAAGACAAAACGCAATCGATTGCTGCTCATTAATTATATTGATATGGCACATTTAGTGTGGTGAGAGTTGTCTGTTTTGCCGCCAGGACTGTAGTCCCAGTGAGCTCAATTTAAGCAGAGACAGTATTTGTATTTGGAAGTATACTTTATCATTTTATTTTTTTCCCCCTGATGTCCACATATTATTTTTTAAGGTTTTAGCACCAACATCAGTAATATAGTTTTACACAACTGTTTTTCTCACCCTTAAAAATAACCAAGCAGTTTTTGCTACTGTACCTTTTAAGACTTCCATATGTAAATGACCTCTGCATCTACAGTATGTGTAAATGCCAGTATGTGGACAATTTCTAAGTGTTCCTATGTTTGTGATGTCAGTATGTCAAAAACCTTATACTTTTTCAATCTAATAGGGGTGTTTCCTTTCCTCTCTGTCCCGTTTCCTTCCTTTCATCATTCTGTCATCCTGTCACTCAATCATACGCCTGCCTGTCATACAATCTATTCTTCCCTCAACTTTACTCAGTTGGTTATAATGACAGAAGTGTAAAACATTAAGTCCAAACTCATGACTAACACCCACATGAAGCCATCAGCATGTTGTGATTGCAATGTCAATCAAATGGACCATTTTCTCTCTTGACTTCTTTGACTTTTTTCTATTCTCATACAACCAGTCTCTCGCACTGCCATCTGAGTTTCATTTACAGAGCCCTTCCTACAGAATTCCTCTGTTTTCTCATTGCGGGCTTCCTCACCAGCAGTTAAAGCCTGCACGCTGAGCAGTTAGCAGCCAATAGCTGTCAATCACACAAAATGAGATCCTCTTCTGTCTGAGAGGAGCAGACTGACATCACAATCAATTCAAGGAGAACTGTTGCATTCAACAGAATCTCACACTCACCCAAATCAATTTTCCTACAATTTTGTTGTTCAGTTTAACTACTTATTAAAGATTGAATAGTGGCCCCATTTTCTTTTTCTTATTTGTGCAGCTTCAATTTATTCTGTTAACTAACTAAAACTGAAACTCTTATCATTCACATTGTTTACCTTTGAATGCATGATAAACGTTTGGATGATCAGAACAATTCTCTTGGCTCATTCTTCATCAAGAACATGAGGAGGAATTTAATGATTAGAAATAATAAGTGAAACATGCCACAGCGACTCTGTTTAATTAGAGTCTTTCTTTTCTCTTTTCTTCTTAAGCAAGAAGAAATTATCATTCACATGGAACATGAATACAAATTTGCTGAAGAATATTCTGATGCTGGAGGAGGCAGTTATTCATGGTCCATGTCCCGTGTAGGACTGATGAAATGAGCTCGTGCTCAGGGACTTCCTCTGACAGATTAGTTGATGAGAGCAATTGCCCTTAAGATTTCAGGATCCTGAAGCCACACACCCCAGGACTCAATGTTTTTTTTTCTTCTTTGGTCCGGACCAAATGAACCAAACGAACCGAACTACAAGTGTGAACGCACCCTTAATTACTAGAACTGGACTAGGAATACAGCAAGAAAACAGCAAGAAAAATCTTCCGTTATACTGCCACTTTGTTTATATACAGTGATTTGCGGTATAGATGATCAGAAGTGTAGATGTCCAGACCTGGTCACGCAACATGATTTAATGCCTCTGGAGTGACTGTTCACAACACACAGAGCTGCCCTGAGGTGGAGAGGTCCTGTTTGGACACCGTGTGCTTGGCAGGGGAAAGGTAAAGTGCTGAGATTTGGCCACTGTTACGTTAACACCTGTGTTGCGATCCTGCCAAAAAGCCTTCATTGCTGACACACCGCTCTGAGTGCCTACCCTCACAACGGCGAGCTTTTCATCCCCTCCTCTCTTTCCTCATAATCGTGTGGTTGGACCCTGACATCAGAATGTTTGCTTAAACAAAGAATTGCCTTCCTCAAAATTGA
>RJVU01026577.1:13386858-13406381 GCA_003731715.1 Anabarilius grahami
AATCATGGGGTAGGGAAAAATAAAAATAAATAAATGATAAAAAAAGTAATAATTTTATATGGAAAAAATGTATAACAGTATTAAATATAGTATAATAGTGTAATATAGTATAATATAAATATATATTACATTATTATACATTTTATATAATTGTGTATTTTATTACCCCGTTGAAAATCAGTTTCTTGTTTGAAGTTTAAACCTCATTAAATTTTAATAATTAATGCTTAAGACGTGAAAGAATTAATAGCTTATGCAGTTTCATAGTACAGTAAATGTATCTAGTTGTAAAGATGTTTACTCTATGTATTTATACTGGAAAACAATACAAACATACTAATTAAGAAATAATTTTTACCATGCACTGATAAAAGACAGATATAATCAGTGAAAAGTGATGAAAGCGTGTTTGGCATAATCACCATGTGATCTTCAGGAATGTGTCAGAGATGTGGTGTGTGTGTGTGTGAATGAAGTCTAGTCTGTCAGTGCGTGCTGGTTTGTGAGTGCTGACCTCTCTGTCAGCGGGATTATCTGGCAGTATTAATCTGTGATTATGGGAATTATCTGTCCACGGTGTGTTTGCATGTGTTTTTGTGTGTGCGCTCTTATTTAGTCTGATCTTCTCTGCTTACATGCTACTGACAGACTTTTTAACCAGGCTTTGTTTGGCACCCCACTGCCAGTCCAATAAGATAATTTAGTTTAAAATCTCCCTCTTTAGAGCACACAGTTGTGTCTGTACCAAGAAACGTTAAATACCTTGTCTGAGATGCTTTTATTGAGCATATGTTAATTATACACAGCATCACAATTGCTTTTGATAGTATTTCAACAGTGCTGTCAGTCACAACAGTCTCCTCGTTTAGATCAAAATCGAGTTCTTCCTTCCGTATGTGTCATGCTGATATTTAATCGAGAGCAGGTTAGTTGAGAGAATGACAGCTAATGTGTTTGTCTATTAGGACATGTTTCTGACTCGCATACCCTTATTCAGAAAGCCTGCTATTATTTAAACATTTTCCTGAAAAAAAAAGTCATCACGTTTGTGCCTGCACACAGGAGCAGAGATAGTGTGCCATTGTTCAGAGTGAGATGTTGCGACAAGATAATTGCAAGGTGTGTCTCAATTTAAGTGTTTTTAAAGTCTGTTATTGAGCAGATTTGGCAGAAGAAGAATTTCAGAGTTTGTGTTACTTAAAACAAGACAAAAAAAAATACTATATATAATACAAAAGCTGTTTTTTTAAACTTTACATTCATCATAGAATCCAGAAAAAGAAACACATGACGGTTTCCACAAAAATATTGAGCAGTTTTTAGTATTCTGTTTTCAGTATTCATGATGATAAGAATTTTTTCTTGAGCAGCAATCAGCATACTAGAATGATTTCTGAAGGATCATGTGACTCTGAAGACTTGAGTAATAATGCGGAAAATTCAGAATAAATAAAATTTAAAAATTATATCAAAATAGAAAACACTAAACAGTCTTAATGAGTGATGGTGCCCACATTTAATTACATTTTAGTGAGAGACCTTTCACCATATTGTTGCTTTTTATTTACAGATATAGTTGTTCAAATTAAAGCTGACACATGTCTCTTCTCTGAGTAGTGGATGGGTAAAAAATATTATTTTGGCCAATAGCCACACTGTGGGGTGAAATGAATCTCTCAACGCAATGGTGAGGAATGTTCCTGCTCTACATAGGAAGTCTGTCAGCAGCTTGTAAATCAGCCCAGCTGGAAGGCACGTCAGGAGAGCAACCAATCCGCCATGTCGAGGGTGACGGATCGCTTTCCAGCACCCAGCCGTAATTCTCATGTCATGTACACACATGGTTTACAGAGAAGACGCGAGCACAAATACACAAGAAACTCAAGCCCCGGGACCTCCCCTTTGGTTTGATATAACCGCAAACCCTGCTTACCTCTGTCTGTGTACAGTTCTCACTTTATACTTCAGACATCCACTGTGTCTTTGAGATTGCAACATCGAAAGATATATCATTATTTGTTGGCTTTATATGAGCGTTCGTATCTAGATTCTAGAATTAACAATCGCCAAGCAACAAATGTGAATGAATATTGGCTTTGGCTTTTTAAGTAAAATAGTTATTTGTCAGTTTGATAGTAATATTTAGAATTGTAAAAAACTCCAAAACATTGTTTTAAAAAATGTGTACTTTTACTTTTGGTAAATGTCTTAACTGCACAAAAAACATAAAATTTTATATGTATATGTATATATTATTTTTATGGCAGTTAAGAAATATTTATGCTCAGGACAAAAGTCAACCATTGTCTGGTGAGACAAAAAGTTAATTTTGGACTCTGCTTAAATACACTTTTCAATATATTCTTTTCTTTTCTTTTCTTCTGATGTAATCACTCAGCAACTGTTCAGTTACATCTAGTTGCTCCAGTTTTTTTTTTTTTTCATTGTAGCTCATAATCTACAGCGATAATGCTTTATTATATTAAATTCTTATATTTAAAAAATCTAAATAGTTTATCATAAGATTGCTCATTTGTAAAGTACTGAAGTTCAGAGCTAGAGAGAATGACTGTGTTTGTGTTGGTGGAGGGTTATGACTCACTGCTTTGCAGTAAAAGTTGAAGGAAGCTCAAGTTCCTGTTTGAGCCAGCTTTAGCTCTTCACCTTCTTTTTCATGTAGCCCGTAGCCTTGACATCTCTCATTTTCTCTGAGTTATTTCATCCCCTTGTAGCTTGATATTAAAGGTATCTGTCACACGCAGCACTTCAATGCCGGCCGCGGAGACGGTGTGCACGCTGAGGTCTTGATGCTTCGTGCTTCATTGTAAGTCTTTGAGGCAACTTAATGAATTATTGCTAATTTGATGTCAGTGGAATTTATTACAGTGCTTTTTTTGCAGCGTCAAGAAAAATCCTGCTGTTGATACAGCATTTTTATTAGCAGATTAAGCGACGCTAATTCAAGGACTGAAGAACAGCTATGTATTAATTCATTAATGGACGCACACTATTGACAGCCCGGGGAAGTGCTGGATCTCTTTCTGATATTCAACACTTTTAGATGTGTGTAATTAACAGTGTTCGCAAGTGTCAAGTTAGGCACTTAGCGTTAAAAGCTAACACAGTTTCCATTAATTTCACCCTCACATGACACTCAAGAGGGCCGCCCACCAGCCCCGGGCTTAATTAGCGTGCACGGTCTGATGGATTTATACATCGGTGTCATGTGATTAGCTCTCCAATGGACGGGATTCACCCGCTTTGATAGCAGTAATCGCGGGTCTGCGAACACAGCTTTAACTGAATTGATCCGAGCGTGTTGTTTGTTCTCAGTCTTTCTCTGGATGATTTGGTCACTGGCCAAGATACAGCCCATCTGCTGTGATAGGCCCCGCCCCCCTCTTTGCAAGTTTGAAATGTGAGCCGCTCTTGCTTTCCCCCCCCTTCCGCCCTCTGGCAAAGTGGCCGTCGCACTGCATGGGTGTGTGTGTGCGTGCATGCGTGTGTGTTTGTGTATGTGTGAATGTGTGGCTTCCATCAGTTCCAAATGAGCGAAGGTTTTAGGCATGTGGACGTCACTTACAGCACCATAAATCTGAGGTGAGAGGACATTTGCTGCTTTTTCTTCCTCTGTCTCCCTTCTTTTTTTTCCTGCCCTCACGTCCCTCTCTCTTGTTCTCTCTCTTGCTTCTTTTTTTTTTTTTTTTTACCCTTTTGAAACAACAGTGCTTCCTGTTCATTTTGTGGTTTTGCACTGCAGACAGTTTACAGGCTGTCATTGTGTGTGTGTGTGTGTTTGTGTGTGTGTGTGTCTGAAGTTTTCGAAGAGCTTAACCTGATTCCCCGTGGGCTACGTCTTGGAGCAGAGGAGCCAGGTATAGCAGGAGCCCATTAGCACAGAACTCCATCTGTGATTGGCTTTGCACTGGAAACCCAGAGACCGCCGCTGAATAATTGATGTGCATTGTGCAGTCGCTGGACAGGCGAAGAGAGGGGAAAACAGAGAGAGAGCCCCAGACAATCAGACCGAGATAGACAGAAAGCTCGTAGATTTCTCACGGGTTCGTCTTTGCCTGCTGGTAAAATCCCATTTTTTCTGTGCAATGAGAAGACTGCGATGAGAGCCCGATCTCGACCGTTGGTAAGTCACGTGACAGCCGGAGTGCATGCAGACGAGTTGCAGGCAGGTGTATGTATGCGCAGGAACTAACTCGTAAAGAGACCTGCGCATGATCGAGTCGTAACAACTGAGTGCGTTTGACCTAGTTCCCTCTCTCCTACACAAACGCTCACACATAGAGGGTCAGAGTGGGCTTGATTATCTCCAGGAGGAGAGCTGACCTACTTGAGGCACAGTGTTTTTGTCAGTCCTTTAGCTGTTTGATGTGAATCTGGCGACAGCTTGGCTCCAGCCCGTTACATGGAGCAGCTCTTGCTCTTCACCGGCTACTGTTGGTGGCGAGTGCATGTTCGTTCTTTATGGGGTTGTAAATAATCGGATGGGAGGAAAGTTTTTTGCATTGCATTGGAGGTTCTGCTCTATGGGCCGTAGGGGCGATTTGAAAGGGGAATGAACGTGGGAATTTCTGAAAGTGGGGGGATGTGTGCTTGCTGTGCCCCTGCTGTTTGTATATTTAGAAAGCTGGCTTCATCTCTTGTGTTTCTACAGCACTGTCTGCGTCTAGGCACAATCCCTAGATATTTATAGTAAGTAGTTGTTTCTTGTAACTGCTACAGGGCGGCAGTTAAAGCGTCGTAAGGATAATATACTGCTGGAGCAAAGTCTACAGGTTCCTGTGAAGTTTTGTTAAAGCTCTCGGCCTCTGAGTGCATGCTGATGGGGAAATAAACAGCAGTTTGCTGTAATGAGGATCCTGCTGTTCATGTGTGAAACTTCCTCCTCAGTGGTGGTGAGCTTTAAATAGCTCGGTGCTTTTTGCCCATGTGTCGATTGTGTTTGGTGGAATTACTTTATTTAAACATGCAGATGTTGTGCTAATGTTTTGGCATACAAATGTTTTAAACAAGTTTAAACTTCTTAAGCTATTTAAAATTATGCTAGTTTCTCTTGAGGTTGAGAAGACAATAAAACACCCCTTTGGATTTCCATGTTTTTTAGAAAGTGTAATTTTGAGAGGTATAGTATTGGGATTTTTAGAATGAATCCCAATACATTTAGAATTATTTGAATAAATTATCGACTTAAAGGATGATGCTTTTTGGTTTTCCTTTTACCTTTAGTGTGTAATGTATCTGTTTGTGTATGTATAGGATCTGCAAAGTTACAAAGAATAAATCCCTTTGCGGGAGACTATGAGCTATCTAACAGAGAACATTGCTCCAGATCTGCCTAAAAGTCCTCGATTGAAGTCCAGATTTGTATTTCCTCAAACATTTGTCACAATGTGAAATATTATCATAATGCCTGTCCAAAGGCATATACAAAGAAAGAAGACGAGGCTTATGTGAATTGTAGTGTTGTCGTCATGTCGTGGAGATGCTCTGAAAGCAAAACCTGTTTGTTAGGAATCAGAGGTTGTTTTATTTGTAAAGCTGTACAACCCAAAGGTTTGCTTGTGTACAGTGTATTTTACAGGGGACAGCTTCCTGAAACTGGGAGAGCACAACACCGACTGTATATGAAAACCACTTACCACTGTGAAACGTTCTGCTCAAAGTTTGGCCCGATCGATTGGCTTGATCATCCGCATTTTCACAATCCGACTCGGGCTCGAACTGATACGGTAAAACCGACAACATGCGGATTGTAACTGTGTTTACAATTTCTTAATGCCGTGGAAGCAGAAGCTTGCGGTAATGGTAAACGCTGTTACATTTTCAACACATGAGCTATTGTAGTGCTAGGCCAATCACAATGCACTGTGTCTGCTGTCCAATCAGAGCACTCTGAGCTTTACGGAAGGAGGGGCTTTGTAGAAATTAGTGCTTACAGACAGACTGGGAATAGAGGTACTCCAGTAATGAACAGTGTGTGAATTATTATTTTTTTTTTTAGCATTAAAGTATCTCAACCAATTCTATTACACAAAATAAACAAAATAATGAACTTTTAAAATAGCATCACATGATCACTTTAAACAAGTCCTTTATTGCTGCATTTTTTAATAAGTGACTTGGGTAACAAAAGATGTAGGTCTTAGGGCTGGTTCACACAGAATGCATTTTTCCATTCCACTGCACTACTTTTCCATTGTTTTTCAATGTAATCACATGCTAGACGGATGTGTTTGACTGTTGTGCTCGCGTCTTAAGTCTTTAGCAGCGTCTTGTGCATGACACGGCTTTCTAAAATTGTGCCGCTCAAGATAAAATAAGATAAAAATAACTATAAAAAAAAAAACACACATCTCTAGACCTTGTGTTTTGTGTGAATGGCCCCTTAAGATGATAACATACATCACAGGTTATATTTTACAGCTTTAAAGCTCTAGCTTTTGTTCAACTGAGTGCAAAAAGCCAACTAGCAAATGCATTTCATGAATTTTCCACAGACCCCGATAAAGTGCCATTTCCCCAGAGCAAACATTTACTGTTGCCCATGGTTACAAAGTGGATACAAGGTAAACGTCACAAGAAGTAGGCCGTGTTAACAAACAAAACAAACCATAAACACTCTGATTACTGTAAAGGTTTATGATAGAATAGTTTAGATTTTAAATTCTGATTGGATAAGCTGCGTTTAAAGACGTAAAAATACAGATAGCACTTTCTATATTGATGTACTAAGTTGCTATATGTTGCTTGGCAACCATAGACAGTCTACAGTAGTCTAGTGAACTACAGTACATATATTAACAATAATATTCATAAGTATAACTATTTATAAAACATAACTTGTATTTTATTGCTATTTCCTCCATTTTATGGTTATGGGTAAAAATCACTGCAAGCTGATATATTTGATCTGATACATTTATACCAATTTCAGAAACATACACTATTGTTCAAAATTTTGGATTCAGTGGTTTTTTTTGTTTTGTTTTTTAAAGAAATTAATACTTTTATTCAGCAAAGATGCATTAAGTAGTTTAAATGTGACAGTAAAGACAATTATAATGTTACAAGATTTCTGTTTCAAAACAATTCAGTGGTTTTGAACTTTCTATTCATTGAAGAAACCTGGGAAAGTATGATGTTTCCCCAAAAAACTGTTTTCAACATTGTTAATGATAAGTTTCTCAAGCACCAAATTAGCATATTAGAATGATTTCGGAAGGATCATGTGACACTGAAGACTGGAGTAATGATGCTGAAAATTCAGCTTTGCCATCACAGGAATAAATTATATTATATAGATATAATTATTTAAATAGAAAACAGTTATTTTAGATTGTTCTATTGATACGTTTTCTGTAAAAATACACACACACACACACACACAAAAGATGTGAATAAGGATATGAATGAACAGATAAGATTAACCATCTGTGCCTGAATTGTCTTGTCATAAAGATCTGTTTGAAAAGTCCAAGAGAGAATTTCCATTAGTACTATAAAGTCAAAGTCAGAGCCTGTAGGAAAAAAATAGTGACAGTTGAGTAGAGATGTTGTTAATATGACTAATTTGATATTTAGATGTTTCCTCATAAAGTGACAAGTGTGTTAGTCATATGAAGCATCATGAAGATTTATGCATAACTGTAATTAAAGTGATGTGTCATGAGATATTCTGTGGTGTATTTTTGACATTTAGATTTGTAGATGTTGGAATGTCATGTTAGGATTTTAGAATCAAATTCAAAAGAATCAAACACTGTTTATTAATACTTTTAAATGTATCAATGTTTATTAATAATTATATCATTGTGATGGACCAAAATCTGTATAAAACTCTTCTGAGCATGAGATTTCTGACAAATGTGCAAGCACCTGGAATATTTCAGCGAATCCGTTGATTTTTAGATAATTTCTTCCTCTAAGATGAGAAGTCAGTATATCGTACAGCAGACCAGAACAGAAAAAGGGTCCCGTCAAGTCCCATCAATTCAACTAGGACATCAGCTCACTCATTGATGACGTCAACTCTGCTTACTAATACTATCTTGTCTTAATATTGCTTTGCCCCCTTGAGTAAAATGTTGAATTTGAACCCTACAGAAACCACCACCTGCAGGAGATGTCAGAGTGACACAGGTACTCTTCTGTGTTATAGCATTGTTTGGCTTGTGAAACACATCTAGTGGAGAGCTCTTTCTCTCTCTCTCTCTTTCTCTCTCTCTCTTCATCATCACCCTGGGCATTCATTCTGTTTTTTTTTTTTGTTTTTTTTTTATTCATATGTACGCAGTCACAGGAGATGAATCACAGTGACGCAGACGCTTTTGATGTGCTTCCTTTGTTGCGGGGTGTGTGTGGGGGGGTCATTGGCTTCTGACTGAGCATCCATACCTGTTTCACAGACGCATGGGCTGCACTGTCATCTCAGATTATCCCGGGATTTTCTCCCGTCATCTATTGCGCAGGCACTGTAGGATTACAACCCAGGGTTCCATCTTTTTTTTTCCCAGACCGTGCAGCTCATTGAATAGGAATGACGTCCCTTTTTGTGGTATTTTATGTTCAAAACATAGCCTTCATCCGTATGTCACTCACGTCTAGGGCTGCCCTGTGTTGTGTGCCGGTCTTTCTGTCAGCTTTTCCCTGTTTCATCGCAGTCATTCATTTCCATTTTAGCCGAATCTGTAGCGACAATGCACTGTGCCGTGTGCTTCAAAATCCTTTCCAATTCAAAAGAGCATCAAGCTGTTTCGATTCTCTCAAACAGACAGCAGAAAGTCAGCGAGCGTACATTGTGCGGATGTTACTGCACTGTAGGAAGCGCATTACATCTGTCACTGACAGAAACAGACACCGACATGTGATCGTTTATTTATGTATTCAAATGAGAAATATCAGTTTCATCTGTTCTGTTGTGTTTGTGTAAATCTGTGCATTTTAATCTGCAAGTATCTGACTGCTTTTCTGTGTGTGTGTGTTTGCATCGTGTGTGTGTTGTGCTGGAGAGTGTCCTGAGTGGTTACGTCACTCGGTGTAAACGGTGGTCACTTTGTGGCCTGTTAGCCTCAGTTAAAGGTTAATAACTCCTACGTGTGTGTGTGTGTGTGTGTGTGTGTGAGTGTGAGTGTAGACTGCACTCAGGTTCAACTCTGGCCTTAATTAATATGTGAGCCTCTCGTACATGAGGACCTGCCCTGTGTCATTAGTTAATAGTAGTGCGCTGCTTGAGCACATGTCTGCTGTACTGCCGGCCATTGAGCACTAAGGGAAGACTGTTTTATAGACCTCACCAAGCCACAGTCACATCAGCAGTGCATTTTTACAGTTAAACCGTCCCTCTTAGCAGGCCCAGACAGCATCTGCTGCCATTTTTCACTTCTTTCGGCACTGGGAGTAAAAATTTTTTTAATTTTGTATAATTGATTTTTTTGTAAACATGGTCAAATGTATTTAGCAGAGCTGACAGTACTTTGCTGTTTTTGATAGCTGGAAGCATAAGCAAATAATCCAAAATGTTATGTTACTGAACATTTAGCAAGGAATGTAAAGAACTTTGTAAATGATGATGGTTCTTTTTTGGCTGAATTCTGTGCATACCTATTAGGCAGTAAAGTGTAGATATGGCTAAAATAGTCATTTAAAAAAGGTTAAACTCTTAGAATAATTATTTAGCTTGAAGATTTTTGGCTCTGGGATGCAGCTTCCTTGTTATACACCTTGCGTTTTTCTTGTCTCTTCTTGTGTACCCGTCACAAGTGTGCATTTTTCTGGCTTGTGTGTGGTGGTATTACACATATCTCTCTATGAAGACTGTTGGGAAGTTCTCTTTTAAGCTGCTTATACTCACTGGAAAAAAGACCTGCATTAACAGATTGAAGTATTTAGGATGGCTGAATTGCGGAGGAATCTGTAAAAATGTGTCCACCAGGGACCAGTATTTTCAAACAATCTGATTACCTGTGACTTAAGCTACAATTCTTAATCATATTGTTTTTTTCGTTTTGTTGCATAAAAGACTAAATTATTGCATAACTGATCTTTTGTCATTCTAGGTATCAGTAAAAATATATCTTAACTTTCTCCATTACCCATGGGCAGTATTTGCTTTTTTATTGCTTTTATAGGTCAGATGAGGTTATGTGATGGTCTCAGTGAGGTGAGGATGAAGGGCAGACACAGTATGGCCATGTGGACAGCAGGGTTGCTTAATTTTCACTGAGTGCTCCAGGAAGGTCAGTCGGCATGTCTGCCAATTCACTGTGGCATCGGTCTGAGACTCTCACAGACTCACAGATTGAGGGAGAGGGTGAGAGAAAACGTCTCTGAGGACGTTTGAAAATATGGCTTGTGAATAACATCCACATTTACTTTCTAGACATCCTCTTTGGGTTTGAAATCTTCCCACTTTCCAAAGCTGCACCAGTCAAATATCTAATGCATTCTGTGAATAAGGAGTGGGCAGGACATAGATTGTATAATTCTTTTAGTGAGGTTTGGCCTTTGGCAAGAAATCAGATATTTAACTTCACCAAACATTAGCTCAGTTCCAAGTCCTATTGAGCTGCCTACCTAGCATTTTGAAGCATCATTGAAAGCATCTTTTTCTGCCTTCTAAGGTACCTCATTTTGCCATATTTAAGGCAAGTATGGTAATCCTTAAAGCTCAATGGAAAAAAAATAATCCAACAAGGTGGACAAAATTTCCATTCAAAACCTAAAGTTAATCGATAAATTGTATGTAAACAACAACTTTATTACATATTATTGTGTGTACAGTGCATGCTTTTGCATATTTTTAGCTTAGCAACATGCTAATGTAAAACTCAATGGAATCAGTTGCAAGTTGAGTCATTGTGCAGAGTGCTATTTGTATGTGCTGCCTATGTAGAGTGCCCAAATCAGTCACTTATGGGGTTCCATTTCAATTAGGATGCTGTCTATATAGGTAGCAGGACAGCATGGCAGCTCACTGGGATTTTGGAACAGACCCTTTGATTGAAGTTTCTGCTTGATTTTGTCCATTTTGACCCAACTTCCTTGTCCTAACCTCCATTTACTGAGTGACATCCACTTTTTATTAGCAACATCTTAATCAAAAAGCTCAAAATGTAAGCCAGTAAAAGAAATGAGAGTTTGGTCGAGATGGGATCTGGCATAGATGAAGCAGCCAACCTTAGAAGGAATGATGGGCAAACATTCTTGGGACGGCCTCAGAGGCGATTTGGGTAACCGGGGGTGACCTGGCTTCCCTACACACCGGATCATTTGGGGATTTACCCTGGTCAGTTATTCAAAGCTCACTAAACCTGCTTGAAGGGCCTCTTCTCTAGACAATGAGCAGACAGGGAGGGGGGTTGGTTTGGGTTGGTTTATGTAGTGTCTGTCTCTCTGCTCTGTTTTGCCAGAAGTCTGTAGAGCCACAGGCTGTTGTCCCCTCAGTAAGATGGTTTCTGCTGCAGTCTGGCACCTTTAGGAATGGCATAACATGGCTAGTATGAGTCACAGATCTCACATTTCTAGCAAATGTGGCTGTCTGCTCACTTGGAGTGCTGTCTTTTTAAAAGAGTGAATTTTATTTTTTTTTTTAATTATTTTTTACAATATTAACATTTTAAGTGATTTATGATGACATAATGTGACTGTGTAACCCTTTCATTTGTAAACACTGTTAATGTATTTGTTCTCACTCTGAAATTACTTTTTACACTGTTTAACAACAGTTGTTGCAGCTGCCGTGTGGTGATAAATGGCACACAAAGTATGCTAAGTCTCAGACTGTATTAGAGTCTGGCTGGTGTAAGCAAACCTCAATTTTAGCATCTGGCATGGCTTTCTGAGAACTGTGCTCTATGTTGGTACTCTTCTCTTCCTGCTGGGATCACTGCCTGGTGCACACCGCTGTGAGCCAGCCCTGCCACCATAATGCCCGCTGACATAGTCCCAACACACAGCCATGCCACCGAAATGGTCATTGCCACAGACCCAGCATAGAGCTACTGTAGCCTACTGCCAATTTAACACTCAACACAACCCTTTCTGGAGCAGGTGTCTGGCAATGCGAATAGGACTAAATGAGGGTAGGGAGACAGATGAAAGGAATACGGAGACTGAGAGAGGCGTTTTAATACAGGGAATGAAAGAGAAATGTGATTAATGCTGATTTACTGGTGAGTAGGGATGCATGATATCATTTGTTAGAGAAACTTTTTGGTACTCGCTTCTGGTCTTTGTTAATGTTGTAATGTACAGTGGGACGTATGATTTGAGGACAGCATGACTGTGTTAAACAAAAAATCTTCATACAAATATGAATTTTCATTAAATAAATATAAATAATAAAACTGATTATGACCACTTTGTCTAAAAATTCTGTTAAAGCTCCTCTGTTTTTCTGCATATCCTGCGCCTGCGCAGTTGCACAACAGGAGCTTCACGCGGCTGCAAATTAATTGTCGTTACATATACGTTTTGTTCTGCTTCTAGTGTTTCAATATACAGAGTATATTGTGTGTATGCTCAATATTGTTTTTTTCTTACTGAAGCATTTTGAGAATATGAGCTCAATATTGGACCAAAATCTGTGCATGCCTAATGAGAGAGATCAGGATACAGTAAATGCTGTGCACTAATATGACAACACAGCCCCGTGGGTAGTGGTGGAGGCGATGATGTTTACGGGAGAAATCGTGTAGCTGTATTCAGCTAGGTGAGAGAGATATTGTGCGCTGCCGGAAGGTGCCGTGTTGATTAGGTTGTTTTTCCTTGAGTTTACTGGTTGAATGGTTGAATTGCAGGCAGGAGAGCTCTAGTCTTTGTTACGTGTGGGAGGCATGCTAGGCGGGGAACATCAGTTGAAAATTGGCAGGCGGCGTCTGGCTGTAACCTGTCATATGAGCTCTAAGTTGGTCTTTTGTGAGAAAATAGCAGTTGCCAGCATGCAGAGGTAGTGATTTAGCTGGCCGATAAGCTCTCTGTAATGGCAGGGTAGAATAATTCTCATTGAAGTAGGTGGGTGATTCCAGCCTCCCGCTCCAATCCTGCTGGGACGGCTTTCACGCCTGTCGCAGAGAGGTGAGAAGCGTTCTCTTTGAAACAGACCCCTTTGATATATTTACACAAACGCGATTTTCTCACTGTAATTGTGTGTTTGAACTTGGAAGGGAAAGTGCGTCAGGTGCCGCTGGGATATTGAATAACTTAAAGCCTTTTCCTGGAAGAACTCCAGTTAGGATACAGTAATGCATTAAGGGTGCATGAATTTTATTCTGAAATGGTTATTAATACAGGCATTAAATGACTAATGTCACACCAATACAAATAAAAATGGTCATTTACTCTTATTACTTTGATCCTCATGTTGTTCCAAACCTGTTTGACTTTGTCTTCCTTAGACAACAAAGGGAGATATTAGGTTGAATATTCATACTGCCTATTTGCAAACATATCTCAACTTTAAAAAAAAATTTTTTTTTAAAAGCACCATAAAGCAAAAAAAACATAACTTTGTGTGAGGACCTGACCGAAATTACACTGGCTATTCCCCTCCACCTCAACTCCTAAATCTCATTTGTTTTGAACATGTACATTCTACTAAACATCTCCTTTTTTGTTTCACAGAATAAATAAACTCATACAGGTTTGGATTGACATAAAGGGTGAGTAAATAATTTTTAGGTGAACTATCCCTAAAGTGCAATCTGTGGTAAATAAGACTGAGGCACGTGTGTGTGTGTGTGTTGTAGTGTTCTTCAGGAGCTTGTGTGCTCGTTTACATTCCCCCAGCAATAAAGGCGCTGGAGACAGCTGAGCAGTCTTCATAGTCATTACTGGCTGATCGATTTAGAGAGGAAAGAGCCAAGACAGACGTCTGTCTCTCTGCACCAGACTCAGAGAGAGAGATATTCTGGACTCTTGACACCACCCTCTCTGTTCAAATAGCCGTAGCAGGTTTTTGTTTTTTTTAACTCATCTACTGTCTGTGAAATAGATTTAGAGAAGAAAGAAGGGTATTGTTCCAGGTATGAACCCGTCTTGGGGGAAAGAGAATATTTTATAAGGTCCCTTGCAGAATCTGTTTGATGGCAATGGAAGACTAGAGGTGCAGCAGTTCCTGGCTTTTGTTCTTGTTCTGTCAGCGTGTGATTCAGTTTTTTAGAGAATATTTTTTTCCCCTACTTGTTCTCTATGTGCAGCTCTGAGTCATTCTATGAAACAGGCACCTTTTTCATGTTAGAATGGTGAATTTTAAAGTACATTGTATGATTTTAAATATTCTTTCAGACAAAGAATGTCTTTAAATTCTAATAAATTGCATTGTACCACCTCAAGTTCAAATATTATTTTGAGATATTCTGAACTTGTGACATTGGCAATGTGATGAGGTGAAACATTTCAAACTGTTCTCCCTGCATATCCTCCTTATTATATTTACAAAAATGTTTTAGTACAATATATTTGTAAATTATTTTTAAAAATATGCTTACATTTATAAAACACTTCATAGAAGTTGTTTGTGTTTTTAGTGTACTTGATCAGATGTTGTGGACACAAATGGTACTCTTGTCATGGAATGACTCAGCTAGTAGTGAGTATCTATCTAAATAGTGTCAGTTTGAAAGTATGAGGACTGTTTGTATGAAGAGCACTTAAATGCAGCGCTACTGTTTCAGCCGTATGCAGCATGTAAAATGGATTAGACCAGAATCTGGCTACGTGCCAGCTGCTGCCATCCTGAACCGACTCCATCACCATGGTGAGAGGCTTGTTTTGTCACCCCTCTCAGGAGTAAAGTGCTGCCAGGACACATCACAGGCATGATTCACCAACCTCAGCACTGATTCTCATCTACCATTTCTTGCTCTTTCTCTCCGTCCTTCATCATCCTCCCTTCACGAGAGGGGACGACAGGTCTTCTGTAGTAGGATCACTGCTTAAAGTGCACTGCAGATGAAAAGCATATGATCCTATGAGAAGCACACTGACGAGCTGTTATAGAGGATCCTAAGCATGCTTGTACCTGTACTGTGATTATAGTGACCTCTAGTGGCAAAGACATGAACTGATTAAGATATTGCAACACTTTTGGCACCACTATAACCATTGCTTATACTGAGGGTTTGACATTTGAACAATCCCCTTACCTTAAAAATATGGAAATTTGAACATAAATGATACCTCAAATTGTGCGACTTAAGGAGAGATTTGCATGTGACAACACTTTTCTAAGTGATCAGCCTTATGATTTACACTAAAACTCATGAAAAATTCCATAGACTTGGATTAAAGGAGGAACCAGATGAGCTTGTTGGACTTGGATCACCGAGAAAACCCTTGCAACCACAATGCAACACAATGAAAAAACAGTCAGAACTCTTCAAACTACATGACATCCAGTCTAGAATCATGGCGAAGAGTTTTGCTCCTGCTAAATAGCAATCTGAATATAGAATAAAGAAGATTGCTGTTCAGCTAAAAGGTGATTTGTCTCTCTTCCAAAGATCCTTCCTGATCTCTCTTTCTCTTTGTTTGTCTCTTTTTCTCCAGCACTCCTGTCGTCCTGGTGCGAGGAGCTGGGGCGGCTACTCTTGTTGCGACATCAGAAGAATCGTCAGAGTGATCCACAGGGCAAAGTACCCTTGCAGCCGCCCATGAACTCTATGAAGCCCTCGCTCTCACATGGGTCAGTACCCAGACAAAACTCTGCCCTACTGCTAACCCGATGCTTACTGATGCTGTTCTAAGCACTGTTGAAAACTCACAGTAGTCTCACCCCTTCTGCTTTCTCAGAATTCCCTCTCGAAATGGAGTCCTAGTGCACTCATCCAGCAAAGAATTGTTTGTTTTTATGTGGCATGTGATCTTGAAGACTAGGCTTTTCCTAGAAGTCATTGACCAAGCTTTAAATAACAGCCATGTAAACATGATGAAATCACCACAAAGCTTTGTTCTCGCAATGTTCCAAACAACAGCAGATGATAACATGAAAACGTAAGATTACTGTCTAGGTACATCAACTAGTGTTTGATAGATTGCCAGAGAAAATGTTACCGTGCTGGAGAGGGTGTGAGGGGATGTGTTGGAGTCAACTTTTTCTCAATGTGTGTTTGATGCCACTGATCTCACATTAATATTTGAACACTGTTTTGTAGTGATGGGTCCTTTCCATATGACAGCGTTCCCTGGCAACAAAACACTAACCAGGCCCCGGGCTCGCTGTCAGTGGTTACAACAGTGTGGGGAGTTACCAATACGTCACAAAGTCAGGTGAGTCACACATATAGTGTCACTGTATGAAAACAGTAACATTGATAGCGATAACATTGATCTTTTAACAAATGTTGCTTTTGATCTAGGTATTGGGTAACCCCATGGCCAATACCAACAATCCCATGAACCCTGGAGGCAATGCACTAGGGTCGGGTATGTCAGCCAACAACCCAGGGATCAACTCACCTCAGTTCCCTGGCCAACAACAACAGTTTTCATCCAAAGGGGGATCTAACCAGGCCTACATGCAGCAAAGCATGTATGGGCGTCCAGGGCACCCGGGAGGAGGCGGCTTTGGTGCAAGGTAATGTTTCAAGACATTTCAAGCATTAGAGAGGCCGTTCCAGACAGGATGATGGGAAGTTGTTTGACAGAGTTGCTTTGCATCACTCTGGGAGATTCAATAAGCTATAGAAGTCTCTCCCATTAGTGATACTTGACACAAGGTTTTAAAGCCAAGCCGACACTCAGTTCAAGGATGTTTTTCTCGAAAAGGGATGATATCACCTTCTTGTTGTGCCAAGTGCAAATCCAGGAAAGATTTATGTGGTGTTCCAACAAGTTTTATTCCATTAAATAGACATTTCTGTCTCTGTCAGTTGTGATATAGACGTTTATGTGATGTGTATTCCTTCTACTCAGTTACCCTGGCGGGCCAAATGCGCCAGGTGGTATGGGCATGCCCCCTCATACACGTCCACCTTCGGATTTCACCCAACCTGCTGCTGCCGCTGCCGCCGCTGCTGTCGCTGCTGCGGCCGCTACGGCAACAGCCACTGCCACAGCAACCGTAGCTGCCCTGCAAGAGACCAACAAAGACATGAACCAGTACAACCAGGTTGGTCCCTCTCTGGTTTTGGCTTCTTATCCTGGATTTCTAAATGAGTCCACTTGTTCATCTGAAATGCTGCTGGCCTTCTCCACAGGTCTGCTCCTCTTTCCAGATGGGGCCGACGCAAGGCTACAACAGCCAGTTCATGAACCAGCCAGGGCCCCGCGGCCCCCCGTCCATGGCAGGAGGCATGAACCCAGCTGGTATGGGTGGTGGCATGAATAGCTCCAACATGAGTGGCCCTCCTATGGGTATGAACCAGCCCAGAGGCCCAGGGATGGGACCATTCGGTGGCCATGGGCAAAGGATGCCCCAACAGGGTTACCCTGGACCCAGACCTCAGTCTATGCCCATGCAGGGCACTAAGAGGCCCTATCCAGGAGAGGTAAATCCATCATTGGCTCATCAATGGACTTTCAGCAGACATTCTGTATTCGCTATTTGTGTTGGTGAACTAAGTTTTTTTTTTTTTTTTTTTTTTNCTAATTATGTAGGCCAGCAGTTTGGACCCAATGGCCAGTTTCCCAACCAGCAAGGGCAGTACCCTAACCCAAATGCTTCCAGAGCTCTTCCATCACCCAATTACCCTGGGCAGAGGATGCCAGGACAACAGAGCTCTGGCCAGTACCCCCCAACAGGGGTAGCCATGGGCCAATACTATAAGGTAAATTCATATTGGTTGGATTTTACAGTGTTAGTAGACACAATTTTCTTGAGGTAATTGTTTAATTCAGCTACTTTTTTTTGAAAGGCCACATTTAGTTTAAATTTGCAATGAAAGTAAGTAGCGACAGATCTTTTCTTCTGTATTGTGATGTACATCCAAGTGTAATGGATTAATGAAAAAGAAAGATTGTAGTGCAGGAAATTGGTTCTATGCATTCAGTTGTTGATTAGATTTTGATATGTGGGCATTGCACTCAGAGTTTAACTGGAGTAAACGATTGGAGAAGTCTGGTATACGTTACCAGAGAAGAGTCTGTCGTTTTTATCAGAAGATTGAGTTGATTAAAAATTATGAGGTAAAAATTTTTTTTAAAAATATTCTCAATAATATCTATAACCTGCATTTACAAAATAGGATGAATTTTCATTCAGTTCTTAAAAATTTTTATTTAGGATTTAATATTAATATCTTTTATTATATTTTTGTCTGGTTTTCGCTCTGAAAATTGCCATTAAAACTGTCATGGATAACAAAGATTTAGTACTGTTGTTTGCCTGACTGTTTATTTTTGCTTGTTAGGAGACTAGAAATAGTATATTAATAGCAGCTATCTTGCTTTCTTGCTTTTAACTCTCTATGCTCTTTCCTATTTCAGCAAGAGCCGTTTAATGGTCAGAACACCAATTTCTCTGGAAGTGGTTATGGGTATAATCAAGGAAATGGGGTAGGTTTTTGTCTTTACAAACACAAATATGTGTAATCATCTTCCATTTGTACTATGTAATATGTACAGATCTGCTCTATATTTATCGATTGTGCTCAGTAATTGTATGTCTCTTTGGCTAAAGCCTCCTCGGCAGGTAGTGAACTATCCACACTCACCGGTTCCTGGGAACCCCACGCCACCTATGACTCCAGGAAGTAGTATCCCTCCATACTTGTCGCCTAATCAGGATGTCAAGCCCCCGTTCCCTACTGACATGAAGCCAAGCATGACATCTCTGCCTCCGCCTCCAAGTGAGTCCCGCAAAAAAACCACATGCACAACCGTAATTTTGCATTGATCTCCGCTCTGTCTGTATTACAAGCTCGGTCACAGTCTATCAGAATAAACCCCTGAGAACCCTTTGATCTGCCACCTGCAGCTGAGTGGAGAAAAAGTCCCATTGCACATTTGTCTGAGATTCATGCATTTTTCACATCCACTCAGAGCTCATTCATAATATATGTGCTTCGGTGGGAAAGGGTGATACTAGGTGAAGTGAAAGCCAAACTTGAAAGCATTGATACTGTAGTCTACATGGAATGACTATGAATCCATCTAATCTCAATATTTGTTCCCATAGCCAACCCCAATGAGGAGCTTCGCCTGACGTTCCCCGTGAGAGATGGAGTGGTGCTGGAGCCCTTCAGATTAGAGCACAACCTGGCCGTCAGTAACCACGTCTTCCATCTGCGCCCCTCCGTCCACCAGACGCTCATGTGGAGGTACGTGATGTGTGCATGTTACTGACATAAACTGTGCAGGTTCTTCCCAATGGCAACCTTAAATTTTTACACATTTCTTTCTGCCATGGAATACAAAAGAAGTTGTTTAGCAGACCGTTCACGCTGCTCTTTTCTATACAAAACAGACTTACATTTTTTAAAGATTTTGTGGAAACTATGATATTAAACTATAATTCCTTTTTTTTTTTCAGAATTAATATAGCATTTGAGTCATATGGTCTACTGGTGAAG
>RJVU01026577.1:13413681-13493848 GCA_003731715.1 Anabarilius grahami
CAAAACAGTCACCCACATGCCGACATGACCTTCAACCCTGCCGCTGATGGGCAGGCAGGTGGCCAGGGACCTGCGGACATGCCCGAGCCTTCTCTGGATGTGAGTATCCACAGCAATGGTTGTTTATTTTAGGCTTCTTTCACGTGCTACTAACATTACTTTCACAATCATGTTAGTGTCACGCTTTTCCCATGGTCCAAAGTGTTTCCAATAAGATCTGATTGAAGGAATATTCAGATTCAGGACAAGTTCAGCTCAATCTACAGCATTTTGAGGCATAATGTTGATTACCGCAAAAATTAATTTCCATTTGTAGTTCCTAGTTTGTTTGGGGTTTTTTTTCCAAAAATCTGGGTTACAGTGAAGCATCAATAGATAAAGGTTAAAAAATACTCACCATTTTAATAGTATAGCTACATAAAATAAAAATGCGTGTTAACATGATTTAAAGGGTTAGTTCACCAAAAAATGAAAATTCTGTCATTAATTACCCACCCTCATGTCGTTCCACACCCATAAGACCTTCGTTCATATTCGGAACACAAATTAAGATATTTTGGATGAAATCCAATGGTTCAGTGAGGCCTGCATTGACAGCAAGATAATTAACACTTTCAGATGCCCAGAAAGCTACTAAAGACATATTTAAAACAGTTTATGTGACTACAGTGGGTCAACCTTATTGTATGAAGCGACGAGAATACTTTTTGTGCACCAAAAAAACTAAATAACGACTTTATTCAATAATATCTAGTGATGAGCGATTTCAAAACACTGCTTCATGAAGCTTCGAAGCTTTACACATCTTTTGTTTCGAATCAGTGGTTCGGAGCTTGTATCAAACTGCCAAAGTCACATGATTTTAGTAAACAAGGCTTTGTTACGTCATAAATGTTTCAAAATTTCAATGGTTCACCACTGGGGAGTGTGACTTTGGCAGTTTGATACATGCTCTGAACCACTTATTCAAAACAAGATTCGTAAAGCTTCGAAGCTTCATGAAGCAGTGTTTTGAAATCGCCCATCACTAGATATTGTTGAATAAAGTTGTTATTTAGTTTTTTTGGCACACAAAAAGTATTCTCGTCGCCATTGTAGTCACATGAATTGTTTTAAATATGTCTTTAGTAGCTTTCTGGGCATCTGAAAGTGTTAATTATCTTGCTGGCACTGAGCCATCAGATTTCATCAAAAATATCTTAATTTGTGTTCTGAAGATGAACTTATGGGTCTTATGGGTTTGGAACGACATGAGGGTGAGTAATTAATGGCAGAATTTTCATTTTTAGGTGAAGTAACCCTTTAAATTGAAATGTAGTGTGAAAATCACTTAATATCCTTTTTCTGTGTAAAATTATATGCAACTTTACTACTTTATTTGCCGTGACAACTTAATGCCACAAACCCTAAAATCCCAAAACGACTGTATAAATGATTTAAAGCTGCAGTATTTAACTTTTTTGTGTTCAAAATGTATGTAATGAGCGAGTACATCATGAATCCATTTTCCGTGTTTTTGTCTTATCCTGAATCACTACGGTACACCTATAAGGGTTTATATTCTGACTATTTTAGACCGGTCGGGTTAGCCCAGTACCTGCGTGACTCTTCATAGACATAAACAGAGAGAAGTAGCTTTGGCTACAATGTTCTTCCGCAAGACACAAGCAGTTTTGTTTATTAAGCGCCAGAGCACCAAAAGTTACAGACTGCAGATTTAAACCGCTTTATAGCTCAAATAATGCACAACTTTTGACGGATTTAATTTCTAAAACCTGCTTTTTATAAAATGATTAGCTTCATGTTTCTGCTTTTTAAATCCTCCAAAAATGTACCCCATTCACTTCCATTATAAAAGCCTCACCGTAACCTCAGGTTTTAACTTTTTTTGAGAGAGAAATGAGTCGAAATTGAGCTTAACTTGTATTGAACCCAGTATATTTCCATTAAGGCTCTTTAAGATCGGTGCAAGTTTGTAATGTAAATGTGTCTGTCTGTCGCCCTTCGCAGCTTCTGCCAGAACTGGCAAACCCAGACGAGTTGCTGTCATACTTAGACCCTCCAGACCTCCCAAGCAGCAGCAATGACGATCTGCTTTCCCTCTTTGAGAACAACTGACTTCCTTCAGTCGGCCTTTTGGAGAGGCCCTAATTTGTTTGGCTGTCAGGAATCAAGAGGCACCTGAAGACTGACTCTGTACTTTACAAACAGGAAACAGCCATCCTTTTGCCTCTTCCTCGTGTAAATATCTCACTCTTTTACAAGAAACCTTTTCCACACATATATGGCAGCCATGTTGGTTGGCACTAAAGTGATATCTTTCAATACTAATGGAAATACATGTGCAGCTATAATCAGTTCATATGAATACGTCACACAGAACTGTGTGTGTGCTCACTAGGAAAGTATTGTAGCATTTTTAATTCAGATTTTTTTCCTTTTGTGAAAAGAAGACCTGAATAGAAAAAAAAATATATATATATATATATATATTTCTTCCTGTACCGGCCTCTGTGTGTCCGCAATCTCTTGAAGGTTTGTTCTTCCAAAGCTCTACCACCACGGCTTCCCAAATCCTAGCCAGCTGGATGTCCACACTGTTTGTTTGTCCATCTCCCTCGAAAAAGCACAAGAGAATGCGTCAAACTGCACCTGGAAGCCTGTAAAGGAGACAACAAAAGGGAAGAAAGCTTATCTCGCAATCCCCAGAATGATCTAACCCTCCCATCCCAGAGACTAACGATGGGAGTTTTGCAAAAGTCCTCCAAACTCTCACGCCACAGGACACAAGAATGTGTTCTGTTCTGGTACACCATGCAGCTTTGCACCTCATTTTGTAATGTGATTCATATGTGAAGCACCTTCAGACATATGCATCATGTTCTAAACAAATGCTTGAGGGCATCACGGCATGCATTCTTTACCTTATAGCAAACATTTCAGCACTGTACCCACATCATTGTGCATCTTCCTACAGACTGTTCCTCCTCCCACAAAGTCCTGTGGATTTTCCACACTAGTGGTCACAGTGCAAGAAGAAAGCAATTCACATTTCAAAGGGTAGTCAGTCGTGTGTCATCTGTCTTCTCTGTGAGTTCTCTTCATGCATGAGGCTTGGTCGTCTTAGGTCCTTGATGTTTGTACCCCTCTTCTGACAAACTGCATACAATGTCGAAACATTCACTGTTGCCAATCGCCCCTTATTTTAGTGATAGACTGATTTATTTTCTCTCCAAACATTTTGTTCTGTTCAGTTTTTATTCAGCCTTTTATTCATGAACTGTCATGTTAAAGTTTTATTTTATAATGCACAATATATTGTTCATATAATGGTAATATTTTTTTTTTTTTTTTTTTTTTCTGTTGTAAAAATGTACAAAAATATGTACATTTATCACAAGATGTCCATGGAATACCAAAGTTATGCACCCTGATTTGAAAAGGTGGCCCAAACCTATTTTGACAAGCCCATTTTCAAATTTTTACCCATAGAATTTGATCTAATATGTCATTTGTCCCACTTTTATCATTTTGTTTACATGTAAAATCATAGTTATTATACAACAAACAATGAAGAAAGTGTTTTTAGAATATGTTCTATATTTATAGATTTTACTTTTTAATTCAATTATATAATTAAGCTATATATTATCTCAATACCCATAAATGCATTAGCCAGTGCATAAAATTATTACAGCAACTGTACATTTCAGTAAAACCTTTATAACAGCAGCTCAGTGAAGGCTAATAATGTCCATGTATACAAGATGGATTTTTAAAATGATTTTTTGTTGTTGTTGTTCTTGTTGTTTTTAAATTAAAACAGCCCACTCAAATAATTGTCAGTATTTATGATATTTGTAATAATGACATTTCCATGATACTGATGTTACTCAAAGACTGTTGAAGAAGGCTGGCATCTGAATACTGTTTGGGATGTGTTTTGTTGATGAAACACCACCATTTGAAACATGTTTCCATTTTAAGTTATTTTTTTATGAATTGCAATATTAGGTTTTAGGGTTTTTTTCTGTTCTTCTTGGTGTAGAATTATGTACAAAAAATGATGTTTGTCGTTGACAATTGAAATACTAAGAACTCCAACAGGAAAATGTGGGTTCAAGTTCTATAGCGTTTGTCTGTAGTTCACTTGTATATCCTTTTTCAAAGATGCACTGCCACAAATTCGTTCCCACTTTGTAGACACAAATAGGCATAAACTGAACTTTAAGACTCCTGAAGTTGTCGGCTCGGAGCTGTCGCATACTATCGATGTACAGTCGTTGAAGAGACAGTGGGCGCTGAGGCAGGAACAGAAGGGGTTGAATGAATTAGACTGTGTGTTCACTACTCAGCCACAGGTGAGGGTTCAGAGAGAGTCGAAGGAAAAAGGGGGAAGGGGCACATTAGGGATGCATGTACATATGTAAATGATAAATAGAGACACGTTAACAGAAATGTATTCATTTTCCCCAGGGGAATGTGCATTGTGTATTTAGAATTTGTAAAGCTTGCATCCTCCCATCAGAATCTAAATTGGGTAAAATGAATCTGTGTTTGTTAGCGTCTGTGGAACCTCTAAGCATTTGTTCACTTTTGTAAAATATTCATCCCACATGACTGAGGAATTTGGGGAGGGGATAAAAAGAGACACATTTGTTTTACATTTGTGTAATATTTAGCTTATGTGTATTGCTCCATTTCTTGTGTACTTAATAAGGTGCTACAGAAGATAATGAAGAAAATCCTGGGGAAATAATTTGGACAATAGGGATATGGGGCCAGGAGCGGTTCCAAAAGATTGTAACCAAAATCCAGAGTTTGTACAATTTTGATATCATGATCAGGAAAATTAAAAACATAAATGAGGTACAATCTAAAGTGATTGGCACCAAATGTTGCAGTTGTCTTTGCTTGTACATTCTGTTGTACAATCATTTCATATTTTAAACTGGTCAGAGGAAAAAACAACAAAAAACTAATTGTGATTTTTAGTCTTGCAAAACTGTATGTAGTTAGATGCTGTGACATCCTAATATTTATCTAATAAATATGTATTCAGATGAAACAACCTTGCAGCGTTTCATTCATTCCATTTCTGATGTGCATGCGTAGCTGTGAAAACCACAATTACTGCAAGAAAACAACCACAAAGAACAACGCAAGCAGAGTTGGTTTGTAACCACGGGGAGGCAAATGTTTCCTACGGATGAAAAGGCTTCCTCAAGGGAGCACATGGGGGGATAACAAAGTAGTGAGGAGTTTGATTCATCTCAGTGACTCGAATCTTTTAAGCAGGTTCACTAGAAAATCCCAGGGGAGTGGTTCTATGAATCATTCACTAAATCGATTCTTTAAAAAGAAAAAAGTGCTTCAAGACCGAAACAAACATTATTACCCATCTACCAAAAGAAGCCAGAAAGTCGTTTTAAAGAATTTTCTAATCCCTTTTCTCTCCTGGCTGTGAACGAATTCTTCTTCACTAAAGAAACCGAATTTAGCCACAACGTTTGCGATTAGTCCATAATGACGAGCGCGGAGAAGTAACACAATAACGTGGACAACAGTTTACATCAATACCGATGACCTCGAACGGCTTAAAAAGTAGGCTAATCGCATCAAAATGATATACTCATGTCGACTCGTCAGACCACATGGTGTCGCTGTTGAGTTTAACTTGACCATTTTATAGCTCTCCTTCTTGCCTTAACCATAGAAGAACATGTCACCGTCACATGACTGTGGCAAAACCTTGAACGCGTTTCATGTATTTGTTGATGGGTTTACAACACTACAGCAAGAATGTTACAACTGAAAAATCGTTTGAAATATTGCTCTGTCGCAATCGCTGGAAAACGATTGGTTTCAGGGCCGATGAAAAACCCTCTTGTGTTTATGGACATTGCAGCTGACGACGAGCCCGTTGGAAGAATTATTATTGAGGCAAGTCATGATTTATTAAAGCTGAATAGTACATAATGCTATAGTTATTTGTCATGTAACAGAAATGCATGAAACAGAGACTGAAAAGTCGAAATTAATATAAAAGTGCATGGTGCAATGAAAAGAGTGAGGGAAAATTACATGAATAATGCAAAAATGTTTTCAGCAGTTTAAGTATTTATACGAATATTATCAATAATAGTAATTATAATAATTGTTGTTGTAATTATATTCTGAAGGCCGGTATTCATTTTTTTTTTTTTTTTTTTGCAGCTGTATGCTGACGCTGTACCCAAAACGGCTGGTAAGCAAACATGGGTTTCATAAAAAATAATGATTTTAAGTAATTCATATAGAATGTATAGGGTCCATCAAAAAAATCTAAATGAAAATGTACATAAAAAACATAGAATGTACGATATAAACTATATACAATTTATAATGTATGATTCCACAGTTTTATGTAATAGATCAGCTCTTCTCATGGTTCTTGTCTTTCAGCAAACTTCCGGGCCCTCTGTACAGGAGAGTATGGCTTTGGATATAAGGGCTCAGATTTCCACAGAATCATCCCTGAGTTCATGTGTCAGGTAACTATTAGTGCTACTACTGCTCATTTAGCATTGCTATGTCTGTTATTTAGCAAGCTTAAAATGTCATCGTATCTCTTTTTGTTTCTGAGTATTTTAGTTTTTTATTGGTTATGACTTATATGTTTTGGTCCTAAGGCCATCTAATTATTGATGTTTTGCTGACAGGGTGGAGATTTCACTAATCATAATGGCACTGGTGGAAAGTCTATTTATGGAAAGAAATTTAACGATGAGAATTTCAAGCTGAAACACACTGGACCAGGTGATGTCACTACTGTACTATCACAAAAATAGAGGGTTAAAACTGATATTACAGCTTTTGACTACACACGTGATCATATCCATGCATCTGATTATTTTAAATTATTTATTCATTTATTTGTTTTGCATTTCTGTGCTGATTTTATCGGTGGGGGGTGTGCTTAAGAATCTGTGAAATAATCAAATGTTAAATGTGTTAGCAGTAACAGATCTGAGTCACTATCTATAGTCACATTGGTAGCTGGTGAATGGAAGACAGTACAAGTCAATGGAAATCCTTCATCCATTCAGCTAGACATGGTATCTAGTTCCTCTGGGGTCTTGTTCAGCAAAATTGATGTAGGTTTTTGGAATTGAAATGTTTTTACTTTTATTTTATTTTATATGTTGTATGTTATATGTGTTATGTCTTGATGTGGCAGCAGTTTCCCTAATCTAAAACAAATTTCTCCTAAGGGAGACAATAAATGCTACCTTGAACCTTGAACCTTGAACCTTGAAAATTGTGTCATTACAAGTCTGTCAAAATGTGCAAAAACCTACATGTGCACATCTGTTTAAAGCCACAAGGTGGTGGTAAGGATCCCTCAGTTGCAGAAACAGATTTTGTAATCTTCAAACAAATGACCTACTTTCTAAGCAAGTCAAAGCCAGCATATCCTAGTGCATTTTTGGTGCCAGGGGGATCCTACACCAGCACAGCGTCTTGATAGATTAATATGGGCAAATAGTGTTGGGTTGTGTAATACAGGACTGGATGTAATTGTAGTAGAGAGCCGTGACTTACCCAACCCAGATGTTGTCTTTCATCCAGTACCCCCTGCTGCTTTTCAAACTCTCCTTGTTTTGTTTTTTTTGTTTTTTTTTTGTGGGACTGTTGATTGTTAGATTTTCCTTGAATCTCTATATCATTAAATTATTCAAAGTGACAAATTTGCTTATATAAAGCATGCAGTAGGTGGTCTGATTTTCTCTCTCTCTCTCTTTCTTGTAGGTGTTCTGTCTATGGCAAACTCTGGGCCCAACACAAATGGATCCCAGTTTTTCATCTGCACTGCAAAAACAGAATGGTATGCTGGTGGAGGATGATTTAATTATTATCCATCCCAAATGTTTTCCTTTTTATGAGATTGATGTTCCTGACATTCGTTTTTTTTTAGGCTTGATGGCAAGCATGTTGTGTTCGGGCAGGTCAAAGAAGGTATGGATACAGTCTCTCTTATGGAGTCCTATGGCTTACATGATGGAGGAACTGTAAAGAAGATTGTCATTACAGACTGTGGAGAACTCAAGTAACCCAGGAAAAATCTGTTCATTTTGATATGATCAAACTTTTTCACAATTGAAACTGCTTATACATGTGTTTTGAAATTAATTATATATTTTTTTTCTACATTTCTGTTACCTGCCTACCTATTGCCATTTTAATTTGTCAATCTGTGGATTCATTAAGGTGTTTTATGCTTGCTAAGTAAGCAAACGACTCAGTAAGTATGGTTATTACTTACCCCTACACAAGAAATCTCGCTTATGGGTAAATACCATGGGCCATGAGGAAATTTATACTGTTAAAGCCATTTTATAAAGGCTATATGGAGATTGTTTATCTTCTAAAAGCTATGCCAGAGAAACCCCAAGAGGTATTTTAAGTAAATAAATGCACATGAAACTGGTTTTGACATATGGAATTTCTTCTAGGATATTTGCATCCTGTGCCCATTTTTTTTGTTTTAATGACTCAAGGCTGTTTTCCAGATGAGGGCCGGCTACAACTGCAGCAGTATATCTAGTTGCGTGACATGCTTTTTAAATCTTCCCAAGAATGATCCCAAACCTTTTTTTAGACTCCATCCAGCGACAAGATTTCCTGTCCCCCTAAAGCAGGATATGACATCCTGTTTGGCTATGAAACATCTCCACCTCCAACGTTAAACTTTCAGCAAGAGTCCTCTAAACACATTAATACAATAGTTGTGGAGACCCTTGGGAATACAAGTTTGTCAGATGTATTCCATTATAACTGCAGCAAGCTGACATCCACATACCCTGAAATGAAAATGAGCAGTCTGTTTTAGACGGTGTGTAGGTGTAGCTTATCATAGTAATGCCTTATGAAAGTAAATTATGAACCTTTGTGGAGAACAGTGCTCTCTCCTAAATGAAACCATATGGGGTCTGAACTCACAACTGATTTGTTTGACTTCTCCGATTGCACTGTTGCTATAGAGACATTCTCATTCCCGTTCTGTTTTAGTCTGCATTGTTGCAACAAACTTGATATAATTTGGGCCTCCACCCTCTAGTGAAGTTTAAGGGATTTGGAATGTGTAGACCAATTACTTAAAGTTGGCTTCAAGAGTAAAGCCAGCGCCAAGTCCTAACCTTCACATACAGCGCTCATGTGTTTACAATCATCACAAGTAATTAGGTCGAGTGAAAAAATACACATCTGTGTCTTCAAACCTGCGCTGTTGTAAAGACCAGGCGAACGCTAAACTTAAAGAAACGCTCTTCGAAAAATGAATGTGATGTCAGAATGACAGCTGTTCCCCACGGCTTCAGACTTTGGTTTCCAGTTACGCAAGCATCATTCCCAAGGACCGTATCTAAATAATTAATCAGTCCATACTGCCTTCAGCGTGACTGATTTAAAATGGACGCAATTTCCCAAAACCCAGAAACGGGCCAAAGAATAGGTTAAAACCCCAAAACAGGCTGTATGTATATTTGGCCCAAACTGAACAGACATATATATCACTGTGTGCAAGAAACGAAACGGAGTCATGATTCATTTAGTCAATGTTTTAATTGAATAAACTTCTAAAAGCACAGTCTTCAGTTTTCCTAACTAACAAATAAGGCACATATCGGAATGCCGTTTCATGGACACTGAGCTACAGATTTCATCTTGTCTCACATTCTAGTACATTCCATAATCAACGCTTTCTGTTGCTCGGTCCACTCCAATATGATGACAAATATTTTACAGACATTACAAACATGAGTGTTAAATCAGTACATTCAGTAAATCTATTAATGGTACTGGAAATCCTAGGAGTGAACAGAGGCATTTATTAATGACTAACAAGAGAGGTGTATTCTACAAAAGATATCTTGGCAAGAATTAATCATGTATAACATTAATATTAAATAAGAATACATTGCACAAATTATAATTCTTGAATCGTTTAAAAAACATGCACATGCAAACTTCAGTCCCACACACTTGTTTAAAAAATAGCCTTCGATTTTTTTTTTTTTTTCCTTTCTTCTCATGTGAAGAAAACATTTCGACATCATTCCTGGACTTGGCAGTAACTGGAGACGGCTAACTAGAGCTCACAGTTTCATACAGTATGGACCTGATTCACTAACAAATTTTGACCATGTAAAAGGTTTGTACGTGCAATTCAGTGTTATGGTCAATGTCACGTCTTTTTGCCACTGTTTTGCATCTATAAAACACCTCAGTAAAAAGGCCCTACGACTTACAGTGTGTGAGTCAGTCTCTGTTATGTTAAAAACAGATGCGGTGATGTTAAAGCGAGTGTTATAGGTTTCCTATAAATGCAAATCAAAACATTCATGCTATATATAGCAGACACACAATTCGAAACAAAGTTGAAGCACACGTATTGCTCGTAACAGGTAAGGTTACTATATACCAATAACATCTAGAATAACAAAACACAAATAAAATGGCTTGTAAGGGCATAATAATTATGTACCAACCTTTGAATAATATTCTATGTAGTCATCAATATTTTCTTCATAGAGTAGCTTCTGTTGCATATTTTATACAAAAAAAATTGAATTGTTAAAAAAAGAACAAAATCCTTCCATAAATATTTCTGTAGGATATAACCAAAGATTATTGTAAAACATCAAAAGAAAAGAAAAAAAAAACCTCCCAGATCTTTTGCATCTCAGCATTTTGCCCTTTTTCACATACAAAGTTTTAATATTGCATCATAACATTTTGAAATAGCTAACTTGATGATGGCAATCGAATATATACATAAAACACATACTAGTATCTTTGTAAGGGAAAAAAAAATCTTGTCTGGATATCAAATTGCTCCAAAATCTTCATTATCTATATTGTTTCCAAAATACACATACCTTTAATAGAAAATAACACGTTTATACTGAAAGTGAGCTATAAAAGTCAAGTATATGTATTTCAAGACAAAAACACATGCGCAAAAAAGCACTTTGTATAGTTTTAAATGCATGGACACTGTCAATACCACAAGCTCTGTCTTTCATTCAATATAACAGAAACCAACAGGGGAAGCTCATTTACACAAATCCGCAAAACTCTGGGCTATTATCTTTTTAGTCATGCATATAGTGCAATGCAATTTTGCTATAGTGAAGCAAATTTAATGAGGCCTTGATCTAGTGGTGCATTCAGTTCAGGCATACAGAACTGACAATAAATTGAATTGATCCCAAAACTGCAAGGAAATCATTATGTGTAGACTACCAGCTATGGGTGATCAGCAATGATTATGATGAATCCACAGTAATCGTTTATTTCACTGGTTATTTTCATTCATTACGGTGTTTATCAAAAAGCAGAGTATATATCTCATTCCAGCCTAAATGAGGCCTGAAGTAAACCTTGGCGTGTAAGAATGTACGCACAGTGAAGCCATTAGCAACACCGGCAAAAACACAGTTACCAAGAAATAAAGGGTCTCAGAAACAATGATGACGTCCTAAGAAGAAAGTAGCGACTTACAGAAACAGCCTTGTTTTTTAATTTAACAGTGATCTAATGATTGACTGCTTGGCAGTTTTTACTCCTTGAATTTCCCATCAGAAAATCAAGTCCATTTTTTCTTTACTGAATTAGAATTAGCTGGTTTACATTTTCAGACATCTAATCGGCTCTTTTATGCCTCAGCATCATACATGACATCCCCTAGGAAAAATCCTGATTTTTCCAAAACCAAACTGTGTTAAGGCACTAGATGTTCCCTTCAGAGAAGATTTATATGGATCTGAGTTTATTCCAAAAAATGAAACAACTAATATTCAACAAAATATGTGGACTCCAAAGATAAGTAAACAATTATACACATTGTATTTACCATATAAATGCGTTTAACTTCATATGTACATCTAGGATTAACAACGCAATGTCAGTTCTCACAATATCCATCTACGACTTCTCACTGGAACACGTAAAGCAACATTTATTGTTCAATAATTCTGGGTCACACTCAAATATGATTGATTAGTACTTTGTGTGAGCCATAACAAGAGGTAACGGCACATAGATGAGATCCTGAACAAACTTACTTCCATACAAATATTAACATGCTCCTATCATAATCCTCTCAGTAATACGTCTCTGTCCAAAACGTCTTCTGACCAATCAAATGTACCCAAATTGTTGTCTCATTACATCTCAAAAAAACTCTTCAGCATTACTTACTTTGTCCTTCTTTTCCCTTTACAACTAATATATATGTCCACTCAGATAGAAAATGCTTCCCAAAAATCACAGTTTAAACAGGGTGTAATTCATCAGTTATGTTTGCAGCTAATGTATAAACATACACATATGGGGTTACACAAAAAAAAGACATTTAAAATTAAGGATTTCATTCTGAAATATGATCAGAATGATTGTGTAAACAACGGAAAATTTCTTGAATGAAACATTTTAGTGCAAGGGTCAAATTCAACATTCTTAAAAATAAAGGTTCTTTTTGCAACAATGGTTCAATGAAGAACCTTTAACATCCATAGACCCTTTTTACTGCACAAAAGGTTCTTCAGATTATTCAAATGTTCTTCATGCTGAAAAAAAAAGGTTCTTTTTAGAACTGTTCACTGAAAGGTTCCCCAAAATGGTTCTTCTATGGCACTGCTATGCAAACCCCATTATGGAACCTATATTTTTAAGTGTGAAATAATGAATAATTTTGAGTTTCAAAATGAATGAGCAGTGTTCATTTAAGACACATGCACACTATTTCATCTGAGATGTGTCATTCAAACACACTCTTTATCCTGAGGCAAATATCTCAGTGAAGAACAGGCGTTATGTTTTTGAATGCTTGCACATGGACTGAAAAGCTCACATATTGACCCCTGTACCAAAACACTTTATAAGACGTTTGAAGCAGTTCTCTGGCAACAATTGACGACATACGTGATCACATTTCAAAGGACAGTGATGATGTTTCGATCATCCACACAATTCATTCGACTTCATGCGACAATGTAAAAGAACTGATGACTCTGCATAAGCTGCAATGGTTTTGCATAGTTGCCAACAACTCGATTCAAATGTTCTGGTTGCCTCCAGGGCTGCTTTTAGCCAACCTGACAAAAATATCTTGCATTTGGCAATTCATATATGTATGTGAAAGACTTAAACTACCTGACGTGCTAAACCAAAGCATTAAAAAGTTCTATTCTACAGTAGTTTCTAATGGCAAGATGTGGGGTTAGACGATACCTGTCCAGATATAAACACAGATGAAATTATCCCAGTTTAGTTAATTCAATTGCACTACGATACGATATACAAACATAAATAAATATGTGACACAAAAGCTAGGGATGGAAAATCCATTATCCCTCTGTTAATTCACAGTTAACATGATGTGCTATTGACCCAGAAACTCTGCAAAGGCACACTGGGCCCTTGTTTGACTAACGCAACACCTTTAGTGCTTGGCACATCCTCATAGTTCACTTGGTAGGGAAAATGAAGGGAGAGTCTGTAAACACACAATCGGGGGACGCAATGGTGAGGTAATCCACTGCATCCCGTACGGATAGAAATACTGTTCCAAACATATTCAATTGTCCGTTATACACAATAAATGCGTCGCATGCTGCTGATACACAAAGCCGTTACTAGCGTTAGAGATATTTACATGAATATTTTGGCACTTTTCACTTTTTCTTGGAGCACTTGGTAGGCGAAGTGATGGGAAAGGGGGGAGACGACCTCTGGATCCTCCTTATTGCACACGGCGGCAGTAGTAGCCCAGGACTTTGCACTTCTCGCACAGATGCTGCGGGTGCTCCTTACTCTGGTCGGAAACGTCCAGGCCATCGGGTTTCTCTAAAGGACGCTGAGAGGAGCAGAACATGTGAATCACACTTTGAACGCATGTGTATTTCTGTCCACGACATCAGTCAGGTTGAAACTGGAGATTTCTTTTAGCATTTGGCTAGACTCTGTGGAGATATGGTTTTGGAGACGAAGTATCAGGAACTTGAAGGTCCAAGTCTCAAACCACAATGGACCAACCGCAGGGGTGTGTCAGAAATTTGTTTAGGACCACTATCAAGAGCCAATTCGTCCTTGTTGTGTTTGTAATGGTTGCCAGCGGTGCATGTTTTGTTATAAATACTTCATTTAATTTTTTTCCCTCAATTATTTAGCGCAGTTTATTATACAAGAAGATTCCAAGTAATTTGAGATGCCTACAGGATTCTATCGCTCAGGATGACAACCAGGGAGGGAAGACTCTATAGTGAATCTTTGTCTTGGACGCGATGCAAAAGACACTGAGAATGTGCGCGAGCCAAATCTTTTTGGCCGTTGATCACAAATAATACTTCTGCAATTATTTGTTTTCCCACCCATTGCTTTTGGAAGATCGTTTTACAATTGTGTTATTCTTTCCTGTACGTCTCAGTTGCGCTTCGTGAATTACGGAAAACCAGGTTACAACGGGCCATTGGGAGGAGATAGCACTGCGACCCGAGGGAGTGTTCGCTCGTGGGCCAAAGGCTTTTGTGAATGATAATAAGAGGAAATGTCTAATACCTCTGTGAATTAATAATTTGGCAACAGTGGTCTGATGCTCCTAATAAGCAGAACGAATTCCTGCCAAAACCGAAAAAGCGCAGGAAGCTGGGGAGGACTTTATATAATACCTCTGTTCCATGTCTGCTCTCATACTGTAAAGATGTCAGCCGTGTTCCCTGTGCATGTCGTTAAATATGAGAATGATAAAAGCAGGGATCTCTGGACGCCAGCTTCTCGAGTACATTCTGGCGCAGGTCTGACTTTTTTATACAGCAGTGTGGCATTGGCACTACTAAGATACTTTCACTTAATCATCCATCGGGAACGACTGGAGATATTAAATACTTTACAGCGTACGATCTGGAGTATTGAGCGATTTCCATACTGCACGACTTGGAAGAATGATTTCCATTGTGAGAAAACAATAAAAACTGATTTTTTCATATGTTTGCTTGGGTTACAGGGAAAAATGGGCCAGCTGCAAACCCTTAAAGGCTTTTTGATATATATTGCAGTGAGCTGCACTTCTCACACGCTTACTGCAGGAAACATGTTAAGTGGGTGAGATTGAAAAGCTAAAGAATTTGCTTGTCAGAAGGGAATTAACCATAATACTCTGTCCTGTGGAAGAGCTGGCCTTTTCAACAGCTGGTTCCTTCGGCACAACGGCTGCTAATGCTTTTGGATACAAAACTACTTGTAGGGAAGGTAATTGCAATCAATGCTTCCCTCCCAAGAGCTGCTAAAACATATCCATTTGCATGCTTACTTGCCTAGAACTGTGTAGTGACTCTTTAAAAGCAAGGTTAACCAGCAAGACTGCAGATGCGATTTAAGAATGACGCATTCTATTCTCGCCTTATTATGTATTTAACACCAACAAATCAATCTAAATACAGCTCCTTAAGGTAACAATTGTACCACTTTTTACAGTGTAGAAAAGTTTGACTTCCTGAAAAAGGACCCCTTGAGTTCAAGGGGTATTTGGGTTAGACAGATGCCTTGGGTTTGTGTCTCGGGTTTCAAGGGTACCTGCTGGGCCTCAGCCATAAGAACTTCTTGGAAGATTGTGCTCAGAGTTGACTGACAAATTAGAAAAACTTGCATGTAGCATTTTAGTAATATAGAGTCACATTATATGAGCTGTTAAAAGATGAATACTGTACCTGTTTATGAGGATAAACATTGATATGGCATTTGATGCATTCCTGTCCCATGTTGGCCCAGGAGTTCCCACTCATCCACTTCCTCTTGCACTTAGGGCACTTGTATTCACCAAAGCACCTCTTCTTGCCTTGGTATGGAGTCAGTCCTTCGCCTTTGGGTCTTGCCTGAGAGGGCATGTCAGAGAGAGAGTTTGATTAATGAGAGTTCAGCTCAGAAGATCTACATTCATCTGAAACAGTTTCGACTTTAGTGTAGCTTGTGAACAATTTGAAGCTTCTGTTGTGGAAAATTTGCATAAATTTGTGTGACCAAAATGTATGCAAATAAGTAAAGCACTGCGCATGATCTGTGATGTTATTGGAGAACAAGATAATATTCTTCTGTTCTTCTTAAAACATTTGAAATGGTAGCTGGTGATCATCGTGCATTTTTGTTCTGTGAAAATAAGCAACTCTGATATTTTGAGTAAATTATTGTAGTTGATACTGATAAGCCAATAATTATTTTCATGTTATGGCCAATAATTGATAAATGACTTCTTTTAAAATAAGAGTGAATTTGGGCATCACAACCTTATAACGTGCAGTATGACAAATTGGATATTAATGTTGAGATTATAACAAACTAAAAAAACATTCTAAATTGTACAGCAAACATCACCAATAAATGGAATAGCACAAAATAAACAACAAAATATTGTGCAGAACTGCATGTTCACTTCCTCTGCGTTCCCTACCCTCGGTCCATATTTCCATTGTCTTACATGCTGTATTTCTTAAATAATAAAACAAGAACTCCTGTAACAATTATAGTAAGCAAGAGAAATTACTCAAATCTATAGGAGGGGCTGTTTTTCATTCCTTTACAGGAGGTATAAGAATCTCATATGGACTTTATTATGGGAGTAGTTTCAACAAGTGAGTCAATGCTGACATCAATATCTAGGCCTCTATACAACTGCAAAAGAAAAAGGCTAAGTTTTTCCCTTGAGCATCACAAACATCATTTTGGTCAAAGTTTGTCCAAACCAAACACACTTAAAATGCTTAAACTCAATTCTGTCAAACCCTGTCACAACTGATCCTATGCTGTGCAGCAGAAACACAGAAAAAAGCATCGAAACAAAATGTTGATACTTACAAAGAGCTGCTGACTTGAAATATTACACAAGTTTTTTACATCTCCCTAAACTGAACGACATGCTATGTGTGGTATGGCAGACTTCTGCTGGAGAGTTCAGACTCCAAACCACTACGCAAATTTGAGAACTCAGTATATGGGGAATTCTAATGATTTGAATTATGTAAGTGAATTCAAACCTCAACAGATAATTGTGGTGTGGTCTCAATATACTTTCTGGTCATTGTTACATACTCTCTGCTTCCTTTTTGACTCAACTCTCTCAAAAGAGAACAGAAAAGTGGCTATGATATAGTGCATTTTTGAGCACATACAAGTGCCTGAGATTTTTTGCTAAATTGCTGTGACACTAAACAGGATTTAGGATGTGAATCCATGCATCCAACCATCTGTAATCTCGCATAACAAATTAATGGCTACCGGAGTGTTTATTCCACACTGTGAAGAGGATAGGCAGACCTAAAGCTGCTTTACTGGTGAGAGGATTTGGAAATGAAGTTCCAGGTCCCATATGAGTAAAAAAGAGGTGATATCATTCATTAGCATCTGCTCCCATCCACCCAGAGCCAACTGGCCAACTGACACACTGCATGCAAAAGGCTCTCCTCCCCAACCTTAAACACCATGAGTCAACCACTGTCAACAGAACTGTCGAAAACAGCTGGAAACCATGACGGTTGTGGCTGTTGTTTTGCCGATACTTTTAAGCTTCACAGAAAGTCTGACGCGAGGCCACCCCTATGATGGTGCCAATCCCTACGCTATCGTAATGCTGGTGGTCTGGTATATGGGTGAGGTCCTAAATCAGAGAACAGGCAAAACAATCAGTGATATCTGGTGTCAGAACCACTGCTTTCCATCAAACATTCAGTAATTAACTCAGCATGGAGTATGATTTTGGTGTCAAGGGTTGCCCCATGGTCTGAAACTCAGGTGTTTTTGAGAACACTGGAGTTAAAGCTTAATATCATATCTCTTTACATGCAAATAATATTATTTATTTTTAGAAAAATATACATTTTAACAAATATAGAGTTGATATATCATTTTAGCATTGAAATCGTTATGTGCGCATCTGCAACAGTCACATCGTAGGATGTGCGATGTCTAGTATAGGGATCGTTAATCCGTACGGACCAGACACCACAGTTCAAAACGCACATTGAGTCACTGATTAATTGCAAAGTTTGACAATCATACAACGAAAGTTTATCATTTGAGTATTAGGTCCTGTCAGTTTAAACATTCAAGAGATTTTAAACCATTTGAGCGCACGACCGAATGCCGTTCTCTTCCACGTCTATTTGTGCCTGAACGGACACATACATGCAAAAAATATTGTCAAAATGCACATAAAAGATTGCCTATCCTCATAAACGCTACTGATTATAGCTTAGTGAACGAAACAATTGAGCAAGAAATCCAGATCTGTAACAGTATTTTGGATCCGCGCCGCGCATTCAGTCTTAAAGTGACAGAAGCCCCTGCTGCTTTCTGTGTCATGATTGTTAATCAAACAACAAAAGACAAAGAGAAAAATCTCTTTTGTAGTTTTAAAACAGATTGTTTAATTTATACAGTGAGACTATGCAGTATTATTTCACATTTGATTATTAAATTTCTGTACCTGAATACTGTTAGACTGAATACTCGCCATTTAATTTTTAATAAAACGGTTAGTTCCTGTCCTTGATTCTGATTGGCCAATAGCTGTGTTTTATTCACGATAAAATACGGCTATGACCGCTTCACCCAACGGTTCTGTGTATCACAACACAATACACTTAGCAATCACTCTTAGCAACGTGAACTGTATGTTCTCAATTGATATTGTTCATTGAAGCTTACTGTATTATGTAGAATTGTGAGAAAAGATTGCAGGTAATAAACTCGCTCACTCATTCAGATTTAGCAATTTCCTTCAGGTCAGTCCTATGTTCATAATAAAAAATCTGTTTAAATGTCCGCTGCAATATCTTGTCCTTTTAACAGTTAAGGGGTTTTCCCGTGACTGACAGCGCTAGTCAAAGCATTTGTCAGTTGTGTCTTGTTCCGTGTTCACAACAATTCAGTCTTTTCAATATTAAAGTCTTCGCTACTGTGACTCACTCATAAAGACCGTCTTTGCCGCCATCTAATGGCGTAATAATGTAACTTCTGTTGCTGTTCACAGTCAGGGACTATTTTATCCGGCAGAAGGAAGGCTTTTAGTTATTTTATTTCATGAAAGTTGCATTGGTACATATATTTTTGGCTTTAATATTTGTATTGTGTGGTAACCGTTTTATAAAAGCAATAAGGTATTCGAGGCTAGTGCTGTATCGTGAATAAGTCACGGCTGAAGGGGTTGCAGGCACTCCGCCTCGCGTCATGCCTAACAATGTCCTTCAGCCGTGACTTATTCATGATACAGCAAGGCCTCTCGTAACTTATTGCTTACATATCTTTGTTCTATTATATTTATCTATGCTTGTAATTTGTTCATTATTTTCTAAATGTATTCACTCACCTATAAAATCACACCAATGATCCTAGAATGATTAATTATTTCCAAATAGAGCTATTCAAGTCATCTGGTGAATATTTTTCATATCACAATATATCGCAGGGAAAAAAAAAATCGCAATGTCAGTTTTCTCCAATACCGTGCAGCCCTAGTAGAGAGTATATATCGGGCTGGAATATAAAACTTCACCTTACACAAAAAAAATATACCACAAAGCAAACGGTGGATGGTTCGCCTCGAATCCCAACTGGACAGGCATTTGCAAGTTACAGCATCTCTACGAGAGAGATTTGATCAGCAGTCTTGAAGAATTCACAACTCTGTGAAAAAGGCTCTATATATCCAGCACTGCAGAGGTCCTGGACAAGTGCCAGAGGACACACATGATATTCTGTTTACAGCAGCCTGACCTATTTTGGTTGTGTTTTAATAGATTTTAGACCAATAGAGGTACACTGTCATTGTGAAGGAAACCTGGCAAATTTGACATTAAGACATTCTGGAGCTCATGGAAAGGGAATAAAAAAAGAACAAACAAACAAATAAATTATGTACTGTTAAATATGATTGAAAGAGAAAAGCTGGATTTTTTCTTTAAATAAATCAGAGAAAATAAACTATTTGTTGCTCATTTGAAACACATTAGTCTTACGCTAACCACCGGATCTGAAATCCACAAACCCAAGAAGCCAAAATTTATTGTCCTATTGTTTTAGCTCTGAGAATATTCCTCTCACAAAATAAGCAATTGCGCAAAACAAAACACTCATTATTTTCCAAATGCAACAATCTCAGAAGAAATAAGGCAACGGAGAGTACGCTCTACTTGCAGCCACCACCAAGGAAATGACAAACTAATGGCGTTGACAGTAACGCCACAGTCTAAACAAATCCTGACCAAAGCCTGTGTGTTGCAGATTTGTGTTTACACAGTTCTACCCAGTGCATTGCTCTAGAAGTAATTTGACCATTTTAACCCAACCCGAGCTTAATGGACACAGCAGGTTTGTGTAAATCAATCTGGCTATTTGTCCAATGAAAACAGAGCTTAAACACAGGAAAGGGTATCGATAAGTGCAACACTGAATGAATAGCTGATGTTTGATATGTCTCTCCCATCCTGCCAAAAGTCAATGTTTACTTCAGAGGCAATATGCATTAGCTTTAAAGGGTTTTTGAAGGAAAAGCCCTCACTATCCAGCTGTTCGAGGGAGTTATCTTTTAGAGCAAAAGTGGACAAAAACACTCACTCGCCATAAACACGCAACACAAAATATTTACTGCCTGCCAACATAGGGTGAGGTGAATCTGTTCCCAAAAACCCTTACATTGTTAATTCTAGTGACCTTAAATAACTGCGGGGTCACCCTCTGAGGACTAAGCAGAACATTTCTGAGCTTGGTGAATGCTTGGGACATTGAAGAGATCGAAGTATCCAGTGACTGTAAACGCTCAGGGAGGAGGGAGATCAGATTGAGCGTCTCCTCTCACCATCCCTCCAGCTGTGTTCCCTATGGAGACTGAAAGAGGGGGGCGGCCCTGGCTGTCCTAGCAGCAGAGCCAACCTCCCCGCAACAGGACAAATACCACAGCACGGCAGTCATCGCTCACAGCTGGAGACGTTCCTCCAATCAGGCCCTACAGGACTGAAGGGGGAAGGAAATCAGAAGCAGATGAGTTCCACACTGGTATAACATGAGAAAACTCTAAAAGTCCCTTTCAGATCAGCCCTCTGTTTTCAATTAAGTCTATATAGATTAACAAAAGGGTGCCAGAGGAGAAAAGTGAGAGATAGGGATTCAGTGTTTAAAGAGAGATAAGACATAAAGGAGTGGGAAATGTTATGAAGGATCTGTTCAGATTTCAAAATAAGAACAGTACATTTGCAAATCAATCAAATGCATTTAAATGCAGTTTTAAAAGCAAGTAAATAGACACAATCCTGCTCCTCCCCATCTAACAGGGAATGTTCCCAGAATCCTCATCTACACTGGCGTTTCCATAGCGTTTCAGAAACGATCTCCGTCTACACTACACGGCCGAAAACGCACGTCACATGACTGTTCATGCACACTGTGCATGCGCGTACAAGTGTAAACAGTTGCCTCTTGCGCATGTAGGCAGCTGTAGTATTAAAAAAATGCTGAGTTTAACTGCACAATGGCTGCTGAAAATTACAACAAAGCCAGCAAAGATTGCAGTTCAGTCTCCATGTTATTGTTTACACGGTCATCAAGGATACGCAGAGTGAACGTGGGCAGCCATGCCATTGTTTTCAAAAGTCTCCATTTTGGTCCATTTATACTGAAACGCAACTCCGGTGTTTTCAAACTAAAATGGGGTCTGCAGCGTTTTCGAAAGTCTCCGTTTTTGAGGTTCAAAATTACAGGCGTAGTGTAAACGACAGGCGTAACCGTAGCAAAACTTATGCGTTTTAAAATGAAAATGCACTAGTGTAAACGGGGCCTTGGTTGGACGTTCATCTAACATTTTTTTAATGTTACTGCTTGTTTCAGAGAAAAAATATCTTTAAAACATTTTTAAAAACTTGATTCTTTGAACGTTCAGAGAACATTCAGAAATAACATTTTCATAACTTAATGGGAACGTTAGCAAAACGTTCTCGGAGTATATTTTGTCAGCTGGGTCTGCATGCTCTTACAAAAATAATTCTACAATATAGTGCCTGCTACAGTGCAAACAATAAACAAACAAAAATATAGTTACAATTTCTAAAAGAATAAATCAAACAAATAACCTTCCAACAGAATATTTACATATCTCTATAATGTTAAATGTAATTCATTTGTCTTTTAAAAATTCAAAAGTAATACAAATTATAAAAGCCACATAAACATTCTCTAAAGAATTTTCTGTATAAAACCATTGGCAAAATAGTGCCTTTAGGGGGTGTGACAGGGGTTAGTGCATGTTAAAAATCTAAGTACTAACATTTTCTCTGAAAAGAAGTCTTGCCATATATTCAAGAAAGAAATGAGGATCTACAGTGGCCACAAATTTAATCAAACTTCTTACCACATTTTAACTGGTTTATATGTTATTTTTCTGTGTGCAAAATGGAGGAATTTTTGGAAGGATGACTATGCAGTTTAAGAGAATTCTTGGAGGGAATTGAAAAAAACCACTTGTTTGGCCCAGGCTGCTGAAGTTTGGTTTTGCAAGGAAATGCATGTCAGCTCTTGGGGCAAAGAATCAACAGGAGACTACAAAAATCCAAACACATTTTTTTTAGTCTTCACAAATGCGGTACACAAAGGCTGTGCATAATGTTTTTGGCTAATCATGAAACCCGCAAAGTCTTGGATAGCTGGCCTTCCACAAACATCACAATTCTGCTTCTTTCTTGCAAATATCACCCAAAATCTTCCTGATTTAAAAACATAAACTACTAAACACTAACTGTTGAACAGAATATTTTCCTATATATATACACACACAAGCACATGTAAAGTAACCCCCGAAAAAAATAAAAAAAATAAATAGACACTTAAGACACACTTAAAACTGCATAAATGTTTTTGCATTAGTTAGTGTTTTTAAACCAAAAAATGCATTTAGAATTAGAGTTTGGAAACATAAATATAATATAATATTCATTCAAATTTGTATTATATAAAATTAAGACAAGTATTTTGAAACTTTGTGGTTGTCAAACATTAGTGGACCATGTCTATAGTTAGTTAACATGCAATACACCTGTGGTTATTCTGCGAGGACACCTGTGTGAACTTGACTTGACTTCATGCATTCACTAAAAATCACCACAACAAAAAAAAAATGCTAAAGTAAAATTAGCTTTTGGCCTAGCATCATTTTAATATAATTTTATTTGATTTTGTTTATCAATGTTATTCAGCCATTTTAAGTGTGACTTAAATGCTTATGCATATAAATAGGCGTCATCCCAGCGCTTAGTACATGTAAACAGCCATGAATGTACCAACGCGTGTTACAGAGCTCTAAGCCATTAGCATCACAATGTGAGAACGGATCAAGTGGAGCTCTGTCTGGCCTGGATGAGGAGATTCAGCCAAGGCCAAGACAGAGCCTGCAGATGGCCTTTCCCAGAGACCCACACACAAGAATGATAGTGTCGAGCTCATCAGCTGCGTCTGTGCGCGATTTCCGGAGTGCTCTGCGAACGGCCGGACTTGAGCAGCATTCCAGTCAGGTGCACGCTGGTGTTATTTATTAATCCACACTAGGGCGGCTAAATGAAGCTAGTGTTTTCTTGGGTCTCTCCGAGTCCTTTTCTTGTGGGTGCAGCTGTCTCTTTTTACGCCCGAAAGGCAAGTACAGCATCGCAGAGACTGACAAGAGGGAACAGGTGTGCTGTTAAATGATAAATCTGTCAGCTCACAATGCCTCAGTGTTAGGAAAAACAATCCAATCACGTAGAGTCATTGAATTTGGGGAGGAATTAGAAAGCAAGAAAAATTGATGTTGACACTTTATAGCTTTAGTTGCTGACCTAGGGTCAGCCTTGACATTTTTTATTGATGATTAGTGTTGGAGAGTCTAAAGTAGCTGATATTGGATCTGTGTTTATAATGTGAAAAGGAAGGAAGCTGCTAATCACCAAGAACTAGTCTTTAACACCTCTGCATCATAATTATGTCAATGGTAAAACTTTACAATAAGGTTCAATTTGTTAAAAATAGATAATGCATTAGATGTCATGAACTAACAACAAACAATATTTTAACCTCATTTATTAATTTTGTTTAAAATTAATTTACTAACACATTTTTAATGTGTATTTTTATAAATAACATTAATCTAGAAAAAGTGTAGCATTTTTTGTTCATGATACCTAATGCAGTAACGTTAAAGTTGGCATGAAATGAAAATCCAACTCTTCTCCACATCTCTTTTCTAAATGCATGTTATTGCTATTACTGTGAATGATTCATCCGTGCATGTTTTTACCTCAGAATCTTTAATTAAAATGTCATAATCAATCTTCCAGCGAAACAGCAGACAGTCCACTTAAACCCTGACCCTTTCTTACAATCAACTCCAAGCTCGCATTTAAATCTGCCTTCATCCAATCGATGCATGGAACAAAGTCCACCCTACATTTTTCCCATAAGCATTTCACTTGTTTGTATGTTAAAATAAGGAAGAAAAGATCTTTCTTCCTTTAACAAATTGGACCTGTGAAGCATTCTCATGTCACCAAAACAACATCAGACCTACAGCAATACTGAAATTCAAACACGTTCAGCAAAACAACTAGATGCTAACACTATTCTGTGAGGCAAATACTCCTGGACCTTACATACTCCTTGAAGCAACTATTTTGAATTGTGAAACCAACACATGTCCAATGGTCACTAATAATCAGCTTGAAAATTCAGTGCAGATTTTGGCCCTTTCACTCTTTTCTAGGTTATTACAAAGCTAAGCAATGTTTTCCAAGTATTCCAGATAGCGCTGGACTGCTTCCTGGTTTTTGGCGTAGGCCCCTGGAGTTTGGCTGCTCCCTCTGCCAGCATCTGGAATCCATCAGTATAAACAATGGAGGCCCCGATGCTGGAGCCTCTCGCCCGGCTCCCAGGGGACAGCACTCTGCACAGCACAGGAACACCAGTCCCACCAGATACAACGTGCTCAATTACCCCACATTGAAGAAGAGGGGAAGAAAACTCAACTTTCTGCTAATCTGTGTTTAGTTTGGCCAGGATACAGAAAAGATTGATTCGCTGATAGGTGCCCAAACGCACATAAATCAAACTTGGCCATCCCTGAGGGGACACTCTCTACACTGCTCTGTTTACTCTGATAATTAGCTGCAAATCTTTTGATTAAGATTCCTATTGTTCAGTTTAATGTAAATGAGTCACACTGTTCACACAAACACGACAATTCCTCTGCCAAACGTTCAGTGATGGAATCGTAGCGCTCAGTGTCCCTTGACCTCAATTTTCTAGAACAGAAACATATGTTATAGATTACACTAAACAACAGACATTTGGCCAAAGTGAATAGCAATCTAACACTTGCTCTGAAATATATGGGTTTACAGAATCCTTTCAGGCAGAGGTGTCAAACATATGGCCCGCGGACCCAATATACAGCCCGTGGAGAAGTGTAATCTAATTTTAAAAATTAAATTATGCTGAAAACATTCCCAAACATTTAATATATTTGTATGATAGATTAATAATATTTTGCTTTTTACAGCAGGATGGATGAACTTGTTAATTTGTATAACAGGAACTGACCCTTTTTTAAACTATTTGTGATACTCACTCTACATTACATACTTTTCACCTGAAACTGGATCTGTAAGTGACAGAGCAACACAATAGTTTGTGTGAGATATTCACCAGATTTTCTCAACTGTATCCAGACCCCTACTAAATAATTATTAGACAGACTTATAAGTCATTATTAGTTATCAGTGTTGGACAGTAACAAGGTATTTTTACTGTACATTTTCAAGAATCTGTATCTGTTTTATCAGTGTATTTTTAATTTGGGAAAATTTTACTTTTACTTCACTACATTCCAAATGCATAATATTGTACTTTTTACTCCACTACATTCAATAAAAACTGTTCTGTTCCTCATTATTTCAAACTAGCAAGCTGATTCTTTCCAATGAACCTGCTGAACTGGTTCACAAATCACACTGAACAATTCATTTATAAATCTAAAAGATCCGATTGCAGCTGTTCTTGAATCAACAACTCACTGATTCTATGATCCGGTCAAAATAACCCAAGAACCGGAATATCGTCAGTTGTGCGTGCAACTGATGGCGTAAAAAGTAAGTTACTAATGGCTAAATTTAGTACTGATTACTGTAAATAAAATCATATTTAGGTCATGACTGTCAGTTATTTGTGAAGTAAATCTGCTGTAAAAGGGGGGGCGTTTAAGCTCATTGAATGTGGACATGTCCGCATTTGTGTGTCACCACAATAACGCAAACTAATGTCCATGCATCTTCCCCGGTGCAGCAGTTTTAAATGATATAAACTTAAATTGATATTTTAGTATATTAAAGTTTTGGTAATAAATTAAAAAGTTTGCTTATTTGCAGATCACTATAATAAACATCTGGACTGATCTTATTAGTGCTGACTACTGACTAGTCTGATTAGTACTGGCTAGAATAAATTTTAAAAAATGTGGTTCATCGTCTCATGGTCTACTTTTAATACTTAAGTAGATTCAAAATCAAGTACTTTTATACTTTTACTCAAGTACAATAATTACTCAAATGAAAATAAGTACTTATACTTTTACTGGTGTAATATTTTATTAGGGTATCTCTGTACTTTTACTCAAGTACTTTGTCCACCAATGCTAGTCAATTATTTCTTTTCAGGCCTTCAGTTCTATTAACATTCAATTTCAGGTGAATTATTACAGCTAAAGATATCTAGCAAAGAGAACATGTGGTTTTCTTTTCTTATTTCTTATAACAAATTCCACATTCTGTTTTACCACTGATTAATTAATCTTGGATGTGTGAGTATGTATTGTGCAAGCACCTACATGAGTTCAGCAAGGTTTAACAAATAAATGTAAAAAATTTGCCTGCATAAATTGACGCTTAGTCAATCTGGCCAGTGACCTAAAATGAGCTTGACACCTCTGCATTAGGGGTATAAAGTAGAGTCTGCTAACTTGCTTGAACATGTTGAGATTGCTGGCAGTGGGAGTTGGCATTTCATAGATTCCAGACTAATATAGCTAGACCAAACCCACATATACTGACTAGTGTGAAAGAAACAGAGGATGCAGAGGTAGGCAACCCTCATACTTGGCCTGTAAACACTAAGCTAAGTGTGAGAAGTCTCTTTATGCTAAATCGAGCTGCAGAACATACACCTATTTATTTATACAGATATATTTATAAACTCCAGTAAGTTAAGTACCACTGGCATTCAGTCAGTAAAAGATGTATAGATCTGGCCTGACACAAATATTATATATACTTATGTACAAAAATTATATATAGATGTATAGGAGTTTCTAGTTGCACAAAGACAGGCATTGCTTGGGCCCTGAATTTGTCCACTAGCAGCTGCTCCTTCCGAGCAATGACTGCTGAGATAAGCATTCTTATCTTCTACAGTGCTAAATATAAAAGCTAGCCATACACAATCACTGCATTAAAATATTTTGCACTGGTGATTTAAAAAATAAAATAAAAAGTAAAAAAAACTTTTAAGAGACTAGTGTTCAATCTCTTTCTAAACATGAAACTGATAAAAAAAAGGCAAGAAGAAAGGTAAGGTAAAAAAAAAAATATATATATATATAAGAACAAAGACACCAATATTAAATTGAATTTAAAAAATACCCAAATAATATAATCCATAATTTAAACTGTCGGCTGTTTATGGTTGCCAAGCACTAGTGTTGTAATCAAGACCACCTAAACCCAGACCAAGGTGACACCAAGACTTTGAGGGGTTGAGACTGAGTCAAGACAAAGACCAGACCAGCACTCCTCAAATTCATCTGAAAGATTCACATTTACTGCCTGGGAAATGTCTAATATTTATTCAATAAATGCAATTAGAATAATGAGACAATATATAGAGCTGTTACCATTCAACTGAAATCACTAATAACAAAATTCATCTTTGCACTGCATAGGTGGCATAGAAGTTGTTGGTATACAGCATAAATATTGTTTTGATCAATGTTTTAAAATTTTAAATATAGAAATATGATGGAAAAATAAAATGATACTTTTAAATATGAAACTAAAACTGCCAGAAGTTGGAGGAAATTAATTTAATTAATGAGTGAATCACAGAATCATTTATTTAACGGATTCGTTCAAAGCAGCTGATTCACTCAGTAAAGAAACACCGCTGTGTGTTGTTCGGAAATGCACAACAGTTCTGCTGTGGATTTGTGTGGAACTATTTTCATTGCTGAAATAGCAAAAACTAAAACTGTCTAAAATCTAAGTCACTCAATATTAACTTCTTGTTTATTATACATTTGTAGAAAATCACTATCATGTTTGCAATCCTGCTCATATTTCTTGAAAACAGCTTTCTTGTTCTTGTGATATTGATTAATTATATCATAAGTTACAATTTAAAAAAAACAAGATCTCATATGAGTACTTTTTTGCTATCATATCTTGAATTTTTGGGGCATTTGTGTTAATTTTGGTGACATTTTTGACACAGTTCTCCATTAATTTCTGACCCGGCACAACAGTAACAAAATAAATCAAATTAGAAATAAGTTACTGATTTGAATCAGAAATATATACTTTCAATCACATTAATGATGTTAACAAATAAATCAATGCACTGGCAAAATAGTGATATGCCCGCAGTTGTGGTCTTGATGGGTCTTGAAATAAAATCCTGAGTCCTCTTAATCTAAGACAAGACCAAGTACGAATGTGGCACAAACGAATACCGAGTACTACAACACTATCAAGCACCATAGCAAATTGGCGTATTAATACAGACAGCATGGCTTTAAATGCAGCTCAGTTCAGTGAGAATTTATAGTCTGAACTATATAATTAACAAGTATATGGTTTAAATACTAATTACAAATAAGCTGCAATAGCCATCATAGCTGTTATGCTACAATGACTCATTAAGTACTGTAGGTGTTTTACCAGAAATCCAGAGGTCAGCCTCTGAACGTGAGACACCCGTCTGAGTAGGTTAATGGTTTATCCAGGGTTTCTGAAAAGACTTCATGGCATGGGGCAACATCCTTAGCAAAGGCTGTACTTGTGCAACATTTCCAAATTGCTTTCCAATCATGAACAAAAAGTAATGATAGCATAAACTTCTCCAAAAACTCAAAACAAAGGATTTTATAGCAAAAACAGCTCAATATCGCAGCCTCCACTGCTGGAGGCTGAATAACATAACACTCAATAAATCATTTCTTGGGAACCAGCACTCTTCTTATTTATAGGCAATAAAATTGCATTCAGTCACACAAATAAATGAACTAGTTATTAACATACCACAGTGTTTGCTATGTTCATCCCTGCCCCAGTTTCAGAACAAAAACAAAGAGGACTTCCAAGAGACCTGGCCGGCCAAAATCACACATACATGTCATGAAGTGATATGTAACATAGCAACATGAATTACGACAATAATGGGTCAACAAGCATGATTGAACGGACATTATACAGGAAATCTTTGCACTCCTACAACATTACTCAGACAGACACTTTATTCAATGTGGAAATGTAGTATTGACAATTCTGTGTCAAGCTCAAGGAGGTCTATAATACCTGGAAATAGCTATCTGTTATGAATTTCCATTCATCTTAATGGCAGATTCTCGGCTGGCGCAGGGAAGTAGGCAATTTGAAATTTGACTTCTTCGCTCATGAATACTCGGTCCTGAAAAAAGTCACTGGCTATAATGAAATAATTGAGCAATAGCTAAAGCAAACGCACACCTTTTTGAGGTGCAAGTTAAAGAAGAGAACTTTATAAAGACAGAATATAACTGCACACTCACTTAAGCAGTTTTATTATTTCAGACGTTGCGGCAGACATTCAAGCAGCCTTTGTCAAGGTACAACTTCTTACAAAATGGAGAACACCATAAATAGAACCAACAATTAAATAATTACAATTTAATACAGTATGTTGCTTGCAAATAAAAATATTTAATCCGAATACACAGCCACTTTCGAAATACCATCACTGAATCAGTAGAAAGGAGCAGTTATGGCATCTAACTTGTTAACTGATGCTGATTGAGCTGAAGTAAATGTTTAACAGCTATAAAAGAGGATTAAATAAGAAAATACTATTTCAAGTTCAAATAGTCTGATGGCAAAGCTGAAGGCACAAACATATCTACAAACCAGTGTTAAGCAATCATCTCAGCACTCTATTACAACTGGTGACAGGCAAATAGCTGGCAAACCACTGATATTTTTCAAGAGGGCTTATCAAACACAAGCGTTAGCCATCATGTGGGTAAACACTCTAAGTGGCCCTGTACTGTAGATCAAACCCTGAATCCAGAACCCAAGGGAGCCTAATCTTGAAATAACACTGAATTTCCCATTTAAATTTAGTCAGAACAAATGTGGGCTTTAATGAAGGCCTTCTCTCTGAGCACTGTCAGGCAAGATGGCTCGCTGTGCCTGTTAGACAGGCAGTTTTGGCATTCCTCCTCTAATTAGGAGTTTATCACACACTGTCACAGCAGTGTCAGTAAGGCCACTAACCTCTGTTGCTTTCAAACTAGGTTGGTGTGTTAAATCACACATGATTTAACATTCAGGGACCTTTATTGTCAACATCTACACTAGTATCCTCCTTATATAGTAATAGACAAATTAGCTATGTATCTACACTAGGTCCAGCATTCAAAAGTCGTTAACATTTTAAAAATGTTTCTGAAAAAAGTCTCTAGTCTCTTACAGTGACCAAGCCTGCATTTATTTGATCAAAAATACAGTAAAAACAGTAATATTGTGAAAAAAAAATATGTGACCTGTGCAAGCAAAATGAGTCAGAATACGCATGCCGCACGGGCTAATTTCGAGATACAGGCAAAACAAGTGAAAAATGTCAATTTTGGTCGAAATTGAGGTTTTCACAAAAATACGTTCATTAAGTCCTCGTCTAGCGACCCCAATGCTCCAAATAGCAATTAAACATCTAAAAGTATCTTGATTTGTACGTTTTCTGAGAGGAGTACCTTTCCTCTGACCATGAAAAATGCAGTTTTTTCTCTGCTCGCTTCTGGACGACTGGCGCTTCCTCTCAGCACAAGTTTGGTATTGGTTTGGTAAAGCGCAGCATTCCAACTTTGTGAATATTCATAGAGAATTCTCGATGGCATGACTCTGAACCAATGAAATGTGTTTTTCAAACTCATGCTGATGTAAACAAAACGATCTTACTCGCGCTGACTGACAGATCCAAAGCGTGCGCACAAAGACAGCGTGCGATCCCGATATATACATATACAAAGAATTACAGTATTTCAAAAGATCTGTCTTGGCGAGTATTCACACAAACATTATCTGTTGTGTCTTAAGTGAACGTTTGGTTAACTGTTGAGGAAAAACATCTGATGTGTAACTTTATATTAGATACGTGTGGTACAGTAGGTCTTAATATAGGCCTATAAGCGATCTTATGTTTCATAATATTAATCAAACAATTGTGGAATCATGGAAAAAAAGTTGAATATATATATATGGACAGCGCCAATGGATTGGAATAATTTACCTGTAGATATTAGATCCATTACATAATTTGGGTTGTTTAAACAATGTTTAACATCTTATTTTAAGATTGACTGTACATGTTACCTTTGAGACTGTCACTGTGTTTTTGTTTTTTTTGTGTGTGTGTGTTGTTGTGTTTAGTGTATTGTTAATTATAACTTCATGATGTTTGTATGTTAAGATTGTGTAATTTTGAATGTTGGGACCCCCTCGAAAACGAGAAGCTACATCTCAAGGGGTTTATCCTAAATAAATAAATTTCAAATTTCAATATATATTTCCTATTGATATGGGTTTCGACTTTAATTTGGTGGTATTAACAGGGATTTTAAGGTATGGTTGCTAGGTGATTTTGTTTTGGAACCTTCAGAAAACTTTAACTCGATTTTTCTCAAAATTGACTTTGCTGACTCTATCGACTTCAAACAGAAGTAGCTCAGTCATTTTTGGTCAAATTCCAACAAATCATACATCATTTTGAAGATTTTTTAAAAGAATAACAACTCATTTTTGAAAATTTGCTCATTGCGACTCATTTTGCCAGCACGGGTCACATATTACAAATTAAATGAACTGTCTTATATCTTAATATATTTTAAAGCGTAATTTATTCCTGTGATGGCAAAGCTGAATTTTCAGCGGCTATTACTCCAGTCTTCAGTATCACATGATCATAGATTAACTAGATTTTAGATTTAAGATCAAAACTGTTTTTACATTATATACATCTTTTAGAAGAATCATCAATATTTACAAAAAAACAATTTTGCACTTTTATCTTTTCTGCATCTATAATTCATCTGCTGCAGAAATATTTGTAATGTCCTACCTAAGATTAATAATCCAATTAATGAACAGAAACATTCTAGGTCAAAACCATATTTCAGCTATTTCCTGGGAACTGAATAATATGTAAATAATCCAATTTATCTAGAAAACATTAATGTTGGCTGCACCTACAACAGCATAATGCTGCTTCGAACCGACTTGCTATTGGCAATCGAGAAGAGATCAAGAGAGATGTAAACAGACTGTTCTGAGAGTCCTGCACAGTAAGAGCTGTTTAGTCTCTTCTCAAGGATCGTGAGCTTCATTCCAGATCGTTTCTTCCCAGTTTTACATGAAAATACATGTGTTGTTGGCTGTGATCTAGTGTTATAAATGATGCGCTTCCTTATCACCGAGGCTTGTCCGTCAAGAGTGTAATCAAATTATGAGTGACATTTTATGAACCAGAGGTTATGGGAACTGCTCTTGCTGTCAAGGACTCTTTTGTTTGATGATGTGGAGTAAAAAAAGACATCTCGCCAAACTTTGCTGTACTTTTTTTTGCCGAGATATTGTGATGAAATACTGTCCACAGTTCTGTCACTAAAACAAATTCCTAGTATGTGTAAACAACATACCTGGCAATAAAACTTTCTGATTCTGATTCTGATTCTTCATAGAACTAAGGCGGTTTGGCCAGAGGAAATGGTGTTGGTAACCCTGCCAAACAACTAATGAAATATATACCAATTTCCCAATAAGGATAATGATTGTTATATGCTACACCTTCTGAAAACAGTGTCCAAGCAGAACACATTTCAAAAATATCATTCTCAAGCTGAAACCGAATGGCTGTAATACAGGTACAGTAAGCCCTCCATCCCCTGAAACAAACCAGAGCATGTTTACTTATCTTAGCAAACTAATATGAATCATATCAGAAATCGCTTTGCCTGGATTAGCCTTTAATATATTTCCAAACATTATTTTAACTATGTTATTAATAAAACTGAATCTGAGCTAACAGGTTCAAATTGGTGTTGTACTTGAAAAGTGTACGGGTGGGGGTCTTATTTATGAATGAGCACATTGTGTTCTTCGGTTTCTCAGGAGGAGGTTCTCCCTTGGCCCGATGTGTAGATAAATGTTTTCTATGTATTCGGTTTCACTGGAAAAGTGCTATGGGTTCACATTAACACTCACTGGCATTGGCAAAATATTTCTCGCAGATAATGCTGACGTTTTTATTAATCGATTCTGATCTGGTCGAAAACATCTCTCTGTCTCTCTCGCCACACGTACAATCTCAATACAGCGTGCGGTCCTTGAAAACGGATGACACATGAGATGGGAATTGTGGACTGTATCGGATGGTGTCATAGCAACAGTTTTACACAAACTAAATCTGTTTCCACAGCCAATGACACGAGACCCTCAACAGCCGTATTCCCGATAGTCATTGTGTCTTAAAAAATGTCCCTACAATATTTCTCAAAACTTTCACATGCAAAAGATCCTTGGTATCTGCAATGGTCAAAAACCCCATTCCCAAGGATCTCTGTGCCAGCCCGGCTAACCCTAACGACTTGTACAGCTGCAAAATGGGATTAAGTTACTGTGGCAATGAATGACATGAGCAGGTTGATTGGCTTGTGTGTAAAAAGATCGAGGTAATGTATCTAAATGTTTCCATCTTATTTCAGAGCACATGGTTGACATGGCGAAGAGGACAAATTGCACCACTGTTTTTTCATACGAGAGACACATATTCTCTTCAGCTGAATAGCATGTTTGTTTTTGAGCACTTAGGATGTGGCTGTACATATGCAAGCTATTTTATAGTGTGGTTTGTTGCTGTATCACCATGCTATGTGTTTATCTGACTAGGCTACGATAACGGCGAGGGATTTATTGTGTAGTAAATATCCATGTAAACGCATGTCATCCCTCGGCTGAGCTGCTCTCGGCCATGTCCAGAGGAGAGGGCTGCCTGTTATGTCTCCTGCCACAGAGATAAGCTCTATCTGCTTACATTTCAGCCTGTTTCACTGTCTTCTCTCAGATAGCCTTGCCAATTTCTCTCTCTCTCTCTCTCTCTCTCTCTCTCACACACACACACACACACACACACAAGCATGAAAACTATATATGCAATCTCTGGAAAGATGTACATACAGTAAAGTAGACATACTTTAGACACCTAAAACTGTATTATTTTCATTGCATTAAATGAAATATCAAACCAAATGGCAACAAATGACTCTAGAGAAGGACCTTCTGGCTATTTTTTGCAATTAATTTTAATTAGCTGGTGTCACAGTGATTTTTAGTGGATGTATGAAGTCAAGTTCACACAGGTGTCCCTTACAAAAAATAAGTTTACTTTAAGTTCACTTTATTAATTATACTTAAGTAAAGTTCAAGTATTTTAATATTTAATACTTTATGTAATTATACTAATATCAATGTACTAGTCGTATACTTGTAAGCGTACTATTTCAATGCTACTTGGGACTAAATTAGCCCACTTTTCAGTGCATAAAAGTATACTTTTATGTCTACTTTAGGTGTAACAGTAGTAACTTTGAGTACACGACCAGTTTTTTAACTATGTTTTTCATTTGTACTGACTATACTTCAAGTGAACTTATAGATATACTGACAGTTTACAAGTTAAATACTTGTAGCACATTTTTTTAGCTAATAAAAGTACACTTTAAAGTATACTCTCAGTAAACTATTAGTTTAGTAGTTTTATAATGCAAGTATACTTGTAAGTTTTCTTTAAGGGAACTTAACAGCATACTTAAAGTTTACTATTTTTATATTATTTTTGCACTTTAAGTATACTACTGTGTTCCTATTTAGGTATTAATTTATATAGTTGAAATATACATTTACCTGTACTTTAAGTAGGTTTGAAATACATTTCTATGTACACTACCAGTGGACTACACAAAAATTCACATACTCGGAATTAGGAACATATCTGTTTTCTTTATAAATCAATATTTTCAAACAATGTAAGTCTATAAGACAGTATGTAAAGCTATGTAAAAAAAGTATTTAATAAGCTACTCAATCAAAAGCGTAAACACAACTACAAGCACTTTCAAGTATACTTACAATACTTAATTATACTTTTAAGTATATCTCGATCAAAAGATTGAGCACAAGTATAGGCCAAATATACTTAGACTTTTCTGTCAGTATAAGTCAAGTATACATAAAGGGTTAGTTCACCCAAAAATGAAAATTCTGTCCTTGTTTACTCAACCTCATTTCGTTCCACACCCATAAGACTTTCCTTCATCTTAAGATCTTTTTGATGAAATCTGAGAGCTTTCTGTCCCTCCATATACATCTACATAACTACCACTTTGATGCTTCAAAAAGTTCATAAAGAGATTGTAAAACTAATCCACATGAATTGAGTGGTCTAGTCCAAATTTTCTGAAGAAACTTGATTGCTTTATATGATGAACAGATTTAATTTAGGCTTTTATTCACATATTTGATTTCATCAAAAAGATCTTCATTTGTGCTCCGAAGATGCACAAAAGTCTTACGGGTTTGGAACGACATGTGGGTGAGTAATTAATGAAAGAATTTTAATTTTTGGGTGAAATAACACTTTAAGTATAGATTTAAGTATTATTTCTGAGAAGTACATATAGAAGTACATAAAAAGTAGACTGAAAGTATACTTTCTTATTTTTAGTTATACTAATAGCACACTTGAATAAACTTCTTTTTTGTAAGGGGTCCCAGAAGAATAACCATAGATACTGTTCATCATATTAACTATAAACATGTTCCACCAACATTAGACAATGAGAAAAAATTAAAATACTTTGTCTTAATTTTGAACAGTATATCTTTTTTAATGTCTTTCAAATAAATTCCATTTGGTGTGATATTTTGTCAGACAATGCAAACGCATTTATATGTGAACTGTCCAAATATTTTTTGGAGGCCGCTGTAGGACCAGGAACCAGACAGATAAAGTGTGTCAGAAAAGGACTGGAGCAGAATAGAAGGAAGATCACAGGTCAGACTGTAAAAACATTCCCATACTGCCCTTCCCCCCCTCAGTCATTCTCCCCCTCACACCCCCACTACTTCCCTGAGCCCTTCCAGCCGCCACAGTGACTCAACAGAGGCCTTCCAGCTCGCTACAAGAGCCTCTTTTGTATTTCTTTTGTGTCGGGCTCAAGAACCAGTCCAGCACAGAATGGGTTTTAACTCATTCTTACAACATCAAGAAGTTATTTCTTGCAATCAAACATATCTGTTCCACCATATATCTAAAAAAAAAAATGTTTTAATTACATTAGCCTCCAAGATGATATTTGCAATGCATCAAGAAATGGTCAGCCACTTGAATGAGCAAGGATTATGATATCGTCATCACCCAAAAAAAACAACACATTTTTTTTTTTAAATACATGAATACATGCATTCCTGAAGGATAGCAGTGCTATATTAAAGGTTCTGTTTAAATCAAATGCAGTATTAAATGTTGCTGTTGTCACGACACTAAGCATGCATCCTGTGGTCTGTCGACTCTATAAAGGAATTAACAAGACACCCTTTTTGCACCATCTTTGCACCTACAGCTGAATAAATAGATGGAATGAAGAAAAGTCCACTCAGAATTTAGTATGTAGATAAATGCAAGAAAGAAGACCAATCCCAATTCAGAGAGCAAACATTACAATGACATCATCACATCATCATCATAATAATCATCAATGCTGACCATAATGTAAGCTAATGGGAGATTTTAAAAGTTTAACTTAAAAAATAAAATGTACAAACCTCCAAGAAATGTGCTGTGCAGAAGAAGAAGAAGAAGAAATGAAAGCAGAAAAAGAGGAAGAAGAAGGAGTAATATTAATACAGTGGTGGTCTTGCAAGTCAAATCAGTTCTTTCCAATGAATTGTCATTCTACAGAATGATATCTTTCCATTTTATAGGCTTCAATTATATACAGACACTAAAAGGAGATACTTTTTGTTAATTGCTTGTAATATGTTTCTTTGTTCCCCTTTATTACTTTATATTTGCTTGTATGTTTTAAAGTTATTTTAGTTAGTTAATAATCCTTAACATACAATTGTAATTATTTTAAAAAGCACTTAGAATTATATAAGTAATTTATTTTAAAAAATGCACAAATAAATTTGATATTCAGAGTTAATAAACTCATTAATTAATGAGAAAAAAAAATCGTAAATCCAGAATTAGATCGTAAATTGCCAAAAGATTCCCACCCCAAACACAGCTGTCTTCCCTGATCCTCCATACAAACAAACAGACTCTTTTTCTAGTAGATCTGTCCAACAGGAGATTGCCTGTACTGTGATTAAAATGGAAAAAAGATCTGTGGTCCCCACTTGTGCTGTAGTCAGCATCCCACTGGGTGAACAATACGAGCTGACTTCCTGACCCCTTCGTCTGGGGATCCTAAAAACAAACAATGGGACCCTTAATTAACATCGGCCATTCCCAGCACTAGGCCCTTCCTGACGGTCCCGATTCAGACCTGGACACAAAGCTTTCTGTGTTACTCCTCTGACACCATCTACTGTGCTTGTGTGCCCTGGTCCTCAGTATGAACGCTGCCAGTTAGGCCTCAGTAATATTCATTTTAAACAGAAGAGAAAGAGCCATCGACCCTTTCCCATCCTGAGGTCAAAATATGAGCGATGGCATTCAGTCTGGAATCTAATGACTCTGGTGAGAGGGATGGATCGGTCAGAGTTATCTGTTTATGATACGAGATGAGCTCATGGTTGTACGGTTATCTGTTCTCCTAAGCTGGGCAGGATGTGTTTCCATGTTAGAAAAGGACAAACAAATGGCCATTTCGCTGAAGTTATTAGGTTGGTACAATGTAATCAAAGGAACTTGTAGGTTGTACATAGTCTTGTAACAACAAACAACCTCTTGGTAACAATACCAATGACCTTGTGCAGGTTAATGGTGGCTTTGTCTATGGTTTGGTGGCACACAAGAGCAACTTTGAACAATAATACAGAAGGTGACTTCCTGTGACTAACCATTGGAAAAAGTTAAAGGGAGAGTTCACCCCCCCAAATAAATGTCAGCTGCAGAACACAAAAGAAGTTATTTTGTTAAAACAGCTGACTTCTATTGTATGGGCAAAAAAATACTGAAATATTTCTCAAAATATCTTCTTTTATGTTCCACAGAATAAATAAAGTTATAAAGGTTTGGAACTACATGAGTTTCAATTTTCATTTTTAGGTGAACTATGCCTTTGAAATCAAGCTGCCCTCAGAGAGAATGAGCCCAGAGAACCAAATACAACTCAGATGAACTAAAAACTGAGGAAAATCCCCAAATCATAATCAAAAGCTCACAAAACAAAGTTTTGTCCTTTTACCAGCAGTATAATATTAGTGTTGACATCCACTGCTTATATTTGTTTTCTTTCATTAACAAATTCTTATAAGTGCACTTAAATTTATAACTATAATTTATAAATATACACTACTGTCCAAAAGTTGGGGTCAGTAAGGTTTTTTTTAGAAGTCTCTTATACTCAGCAAAGATGCATTTATTACATCAAAAATACAGTAAAAAAATAATAATATTGTAATATAACTATTTTCTATGTTAATATATTTTAAAATGTAATTTATTTATGTGATGGCAAAGCTGAATTTCAAGCAGTCATTACTCCAGTCTTCAGTGTCACATGATCCTTCAGAAATCATTTTAATAATATGCTGATTTTATGCACAAGAAACATTTCTTATTATTATCAATGCTGAAAACAGTTGTGCTGCTTAAAATTATTGAAACCGTTGTACATTTTACCCAGAATTATTTAATGAATAGAAATAATATTATTTATTCAATTTTCAATTTTGGGTGAACTACGTCTTTAAGAAATCAAGTTGATCTCAGAGAGAATGAACCCAGAGAACCAAATGCAACTCAGATGAACTAAAAACAGCGGAAAATCTCCAAATCATAATCAAAAGCCCACAAATCAAATCTTATCATGTCCCTTTTTACCAGCAGATTATATAATATTAGTGTTGACATCCACTGCTTATATTTGTTTTCTTTCATTAACTTTTGTGCTCACAAGACCAGACATGACCACAACCTCTCACTGAGAAATTATTGAAATCTTTATGAAGGATTCTGGACAAATAAAAGTTAATGAAAAGATAATTACGATGGATTTAATAAATAATTACACTTAAAACTCTAGTCCACATCAGTGAAAGGCTGAACGTCTTAGTCTCTTTAACCAAGCAATATACCCCATCTGTACAAAGCAGGAATCGCTGTGATTGTTTTGTGGGACTTTTTAAGACTGACGCCATTGTGCCCTTTAATTTGTCCTCATGAATCTCTCTGACGAAAGCCTGTTTTAAAAAATAAAACAAAACAACTCTGAAGCAGAACACCAGTCACATTTGTGGGTTTCTCATTTCTAAATATGACAACAGATCACAACTCTCACTTGAAGAGATGTTATCATTATCCGCCTCTGATTGTTGACATAGAAGTCTCATGCAAAGGGACATCTACAGGCCAGAAAGAGGGAGGCGCATTTGCTGTTGTATCAGCAAAATCATAGGAAGAGTGCTATTCTCTATGTAAAGAACACAAAGCAGCTGGCAGGAAACCCGCTTTTCATATTCTTTTAACTTTGATTTCCTTTTTGAGGAAGTGTGCTAAGTGTGCTCTCCCTGGTGCTGGCCTTCATCAGCTGACTGTTTCCAATTCCTGACAAGGACTTCTCTAATCATACCAGCAGTGAAACTGTTGCTTTATTAAGATATGTATAAATAAAAGAGGCACTCTGTTTCACACCCAAGTCTATTGCACTTCTTATAAGTGCACTTACATTTATAACTATAATTTATAAACATACACTACTGTCCAAAAGTTTTTAGAAGTCTCTTATACCCAGCAAAGAAGCATTTATTACATCAAACATACAGTAAAAAATAATAATAATATTGTAATATAACAATTTTCTATGTTAATATATTTAATATAAAATGCAATTTATTCCTGTGATGGCAAAGCTGAATTTTCAGCATCATTGCTTCAGTCTTCAGTGTCACATGATCCTTCAGAAATCACTATAATATGCTGATTTGATGCTTAAGAAACATTTCTTACTATTATCAATGTTGAAAACAGTTGTGCTGCTTAAAATTATTGTGGAAAATGAGATGCATTACTCCCAGAATTATTTAATGAATAGAAAGTCCAAAAGAACAGCTTTTATTTAAAATAGAAATCTTTTGTAACATTATAAATGTCTTTACCGTCACTTCTAATGCGTCCTTGCTGAATAATAGTTACGTTCTTTAAGATAAACTTCTTCTGACTCCACTTTTTTGAACAGTAGAGTAATTATATTGACTAACTTTAAAAGAAATTATATTAATAGTCAAATTAGATAAATCATTACAGTTCAAAATGGCTTTTACTATTGTACATAATTATGTTATGCATAAAAACACATGTTTTGGACCATGAATGTGAACATTAACTCTGCATTGCAACATCAGGCTGGTTGTTTCCCAGGACAGCAGATTGACAAGCTGTGAGAAACACTGAGCAGCTGGTCTGGACAAACATTAATGCAAACAGATTTATGAAGCAACATCACACTCAAATACATTTACTTAGTGCATTTTGTGTACAATAACATCAATTTCAGTAGAACAACTTTGGAGCTGGGTTTATTTATAATAAGGCCAGTAAACTCAGTCAATGTTATATAACTATACTTTTTTTTTCAGGAGAACCATATATGATCCCTATCTAATACAAACACAGAATCTAAATAACACAAAGTAGAAAATTCAAAACTGTTACAAGTCAAAAGTTAATGGTTTCAATAAATCTAAATACTGACAGTCAGTTTAAGTTGGATTTCAAAACTGAAAAGACTTGAAAAGAATGATTATGAAGACAAATATTTTTTAAGCAGTTTCACATCATGATACAACATTTCCAGCAATGTTTGACGGCGTGTTTTGGTTCAGAAGGGAATCAACTCTAACTCAGATAATAATTCTCTCTTGATTTAAACAACTGCCTGAAATTGATTCTGAAAACAGATAAAGATAATATATAGTGTACAACAAAAGGCACACTTAGTTGAGTCAGCAGAGGCCATATCTGACCAAGAGCCAATGAATATATGTGGATTAACATCGAAACAATCATCAAATGTTTTCTAGCACTCTCAGAGAAACAGAACTGTCAAATGACCAAGTACGCACTATATATTACAAAGCATTTTTAACAATACATATTCACACCTCATTACTTGGGCCTGACATAGTTTCTGATTGAAAATGAACTTGCTTATGTACGCGGTTACAGCTATTTATTTGTTTCTATCAAGAAGCAGGAAATGCATTGTCATTTTGGCTCCCTATTAGAGCCATGTTTATGTAATTATCTCAGCAAGAGACCGAGGAGAAGGTGACTGTCTCCTAAGAGCTCAGTGATTGCCTCTTACATCAGAGTGTTTTCCTTTCACAGGCGGGAGCAGTTGTAATGGAAGTTTGTCTCAAACAAAGGTTTCTTGTCAAACGAAATTACACAACCCCAGGCTAATGTTTACAATTTCACTATCTTACATAATGATAACAGCAACAACAAATCATAAAAGCTTTATCGCTTTGACCAACGGCGGACAAACTGCTCTGTGAAATAAAACATGCATTTTCACAAAGGTGTTCACTTTGGAATGAAGTTGTCAAACTGTGAAGTGCTGAGGTAGATTTCACTCATGCTGATGACGATGATGGGGCACCATTTGTTCAAAATAGCCCCCAAAGTGTTGAATCTGCCACCTTTAATCAATAGACTTAAGTGGCCCAAAACATCTGGAGAAACTAAAACATGCAAAATAAGGGCAGCATATGTTGAAAACAAAAATACGTGAATGAAAGTTGCATCACAAACAGCAAATTTCCTGATTCGTTTAAAAAAAATAAGTGGAACAATATAGTAAAAAGAACTATATTGTAACTTTACTGACCTCCAGAATTACAATTAAATTCAATAGTAAACTGGCTTCAAACTGTAAAAAGCTGCTCAAAAACAGAACATCAGGACACTGGAGGAAGACGAAACAGGCTATATATATATATATATACACACATTCCAGTGCCATGAATACGATTTGAACAAGAGATGTATTATGTCAAAAGAATAATGAGAGCGCTGTAAGAAATCAATGGCATTCATGTGTTTTTGATTAACATAAAAGAATCTACAATTTTCCCATCAAAAGATATGAAGACAACACACCCAAGCTGAATCTACTCTACTGTATCTGGTTCCTCATTCAAATTCTTACAAATATAGTATGCAGTGTTAATATTGTCAACAAAATTACTGACAACATTTTTTATTAAGAAACGGTGCTTTTTATTTTATAAAAGATAATGAAGACAAGCTGGAAAAAATGCACACCCTGAACATCTTCAATTAAAAGATATTGTTCTTGACAATAGAGCTGGGCGGTAAGACGATATATATCGTTACCACGGTATAAAATGTCTTTCGTTAGAGATTTTGTCATATTGTGTATATCGCGGTATGTACATATTGGCACTTCAGAGTGATAAAATGCATGAATGAGATTATAAAGTGCGGGACGTGCTTGATGTTTAAAAGAGTTATAAGCGCAATATATCCTGAAAAAGAACTCGGTACGGTAGTCGTGCTGACTGGCACACTGCCAAAGTGCGTGCACAGAAAGCTGCCTCAGAAGACAATCACGAATCTGGGACATGCTCGATGTAAAAAAGTGTTAATCAACACAATAAGCAGTGAAAAAGAACTCAATGCGGTACACGCACAGACTGACACACAGCGCAAACACGTGCACAGAAAGCCACATGTCTCAGAATGAGTTCACAAATTCAGTACTCTTTCATGCCTTATTGCACTTGAACTGTCGAATACACATGCAATTATGTCAAAATGCCCATCGTGTGGAGTATTCATGTAAACACAGCCAGTTATGTCTCAAGTCAAAGTAAACAGTTTGGTGTAAACCGGATGTGTATCAGTATAATGGATTTGTGTGTTTAGTCTTAAAGTGACAGCAGCCTAATATACTTGCTGCTCTGTGTCATTAATGTGAATCAAACAAAAGAGAAAATAACTTACTGCTCTTGACTGATTAACTTTTTTTGGCTTCAATAAGAATACATTTATATTTAATTCATACAGTGAAGACTATGCAATATTTTATTTTTACATCTGATTATTACATTTCTGTACTAATTCTAACTACATGTTAAATAAACCTTTTGAACCTGAAATTTTTTTGTTTAAATCGTATTTTTGTTATATTGTATTTGTCCTATTGTTTGTAATTTGCTTCTTTTTTCTTATTTTTAATAACAGAAATTAGATAAAACAACACAAAATAACTATATCATGATATAACATTTCTCATATTGTGAAATAAGAATTTGGACATATCACCCACCCCTAAATACGACGAGAAAAACAACACTGCAACACATTAAAAGAGCAATAACACTGTATTTTGAACCGGAAAAATCTAAAAAGAATGTGAATTTTTCCAAATAATCTAATAATGGTCAATAATGATTGCCCTGATACAGCTGCGTAAACTTAAGCCGAGCAGTGAATGAACACTGGCAAAGTGAAGCACTCACCCAAACACTCGCACCATATACTTCTGAGATTAATCCCATACAGAACATAAACTAAATATTATACTACATCAAAAGCATAATATCAAAACATATTACAACAAATGCACAAGTCAACCTGAACAAAGTTACATGCTAGTCAGAATGTGTAAGTCACGTTGTGTTTACACTCTTTCCACATCAAGGCACTTAACACGGACAATGAACCACTAAAACAAAGAATTCACAATGTTAGTGTACTTTTTGTTATTTTAGCAGTTCAGGTCTTCATAAGGACATTTTCACAAGCTGTTTGTGTTAAATGTGTGCTGCATGTTTAAATCAATTTATCAAATATTTTAAGAATTTATTTAATTTTGAATTTTTTCATAAACTAAAACTTTTTCTGTAAAACTGGCTGAAAATAAATATGGTATGACAAAATATTGCTTATTAAATATACTTGAACAATAACAGTATGTTCTGTATGGAGGAAAAAAAAAATAAAAAAGCTTTCTAGCATTGGTTTGAGCAACAAAACACAAAACATCCAGCATCCCATGTGTTGCACAGCGACACTAACACAACACATCAAGCATGGAAAATGTAAGTAGGAGACAGAAACATGATTGTGACCCTGTAGTAATTTCTCATACAACAAAAGGCATTCTTTTCTGCACCCTGTACCATGTTTTCGGTGATTTCCTAACAAGACTCACATTGATCGGTTGAGGGTGGGAGTCAGAATACTTACTGTGAATGACATCCAGTGTCACTATGAGACTGTGACACAAAAAAGGGCATTGGCAATAGAGATGCATTACAGAGGACATGACTCACGAGCTGAGCTTACATGCAGGGACTCTTACAGTTTTGTAAGCCGCATTCCAGCGCACACATTTTCCATGAGGAAATCCCACTGCACCTCTGTATGCAGGGTAGATTGACCCTCATCGACTGAAACAATCAGATATTCGACTGGCATAATATAAACAAGAATTGGGCCACAGCTTTTTGAGGTCTCTGTAATTCCGGGTAATGAATGACAGAGCAAAACCATTCCCGTTTAGTCGAACTTGTTTACATAACTCTCACTAGCTGCCCCCGGGCAGAGCAGAGTTGGTCAAACAGCTGCCTGCTCAATGGTGTTCTTTTCTAACTAGCGCTCCCTGTGGAGCTCTGCTAGGGCCAGAACCACTTCCCCTAGGTGACACATGTGAGTCTGAACCACACACACCAGAAGACATAACCTACACGCTTCCTTCCCCCACGCTCTGCTCCAACCGAGCCATGACATTCCCCAATTCCTATCTGGCCCAGACACCCCCGCCACGGCCAGCTCCGGGACGGCTGTGTTTTGATACTCTGCCCCTGCTCTGACTGGGGAGCTTGGCCCACTGTATCTCATCTGCTGGGAAACGAATGGAGACCTAGACGGTGCGCTGGGAGAACGCATGAGAATGTGATTCTCAGCACTGGCTTTAGATCACAGGTCCCGCTGTGCCCTGTGAAGTCAAATCCTCAGTGTTTGTGTTGGCAGGGAGTATGTAGTGCTCTGGACAGGACAAACCCTTAGTGGGGACCAGCTTACCCTGGAATTCATTTCCTCTGAGACAAGATCAGTCTCACCATGTTCATAATTTTCCAACTGTCCTTTCTGGCGTGAATCGAGGGCAAATCATTGCATCTGGACGGGTAAATATGTGGATGCGCCATATGACAAATGGAAAGTAAATCAAAGAAAGTGAGACCCCAGGGGGAGGTAAATTGCATCAGTGTTGAATTGAGTAGGTGTGGACAGTATCGTGGGACTAGACTCCACTGACATTCACACAAGCAACTGAAATTTAAAACATGACAGTTCTGACAGTGATTTACAGACCAATCTCAGACTAGTATTATAGCATGTGGTGTTTGTCCTAATAAAACTTAACATTTGTTCTTTTAGTATTTGTTTTCCTAAGCTGTTTAGCATGAGAGGGTGATACCAACTGAGTTAAACACTTAACCATTGTGTAAATGCTTTAGACCAGGAATTTTTAGACTTTCAATGCAGAATTGTAGAAAATGTGAGAGGAATGTATTTATTATTATGCATTTTAGGGCTGTCAAAGTTAACTGCAAATCTGCTCTGGAACAATATTTATTTTGAACCAGGCTATAAAAATACAATTGAATTGAATTAAAAAAAAAAATAAAAAAAATTCTGCATTACTATAATAGTAGATAGAAAAAAAATACACATAATAAAATGTCAATATTGTCCAGATAATATTTTAATAATTTAAATTGGCTTCAGTTACAGTAACAATATAAAGCCAATTATTTAATTTATGACATGAAAACATTTTAATTTCATGTATAAAGTGCATTATATATGTGCACAGTTTTTATATTTTAGAGAGAGGAATCATCATATTTAGCAGTCCTTAGCATCACAAGCTTGAAATCCCCTTCTTTAGAGAATAGCTCAATATGTAACTTATTGGCAATAACACTAATATCACAGTCAACATTCGTAAATGAATCCACGATTACATCATCAAACTGATACTGATACTACGGTTAAATCTGTTATAAACCTAATGGCACATGAGCAATATTTTCCATCACCAGTCATGGACATCAAACACCCTTATAAAAACAAACATCAGTGTATTTCAGTGCACAATTTTGACAAAGTCAAAGGAAAAGTCTGTAAATTACCTGAGCCGTGCTCAAAGAGGTGGAGATATTTTATCATGATAGGACTTTTAGCAGTCTGCAGGGAACCCTCATCATCTTTCATAAAGGGAGGTTTGCCACTTTAATCCCACATCTGGTCTTCATTACCATTCCATGCAGCTCTGACTTGAGTCTGGGCCTGAACAAGAACCTCACCCTGTCTCAGTGTCCAAAGACTATAAAACACTAACGGCTTGAAATTAAAGATGACACTGTCTGCTTTACAAACACTTGTATTTTCTTTGTTTCTGGAACGTTTGCAAGTTTAACACAATTTTCTATTCATGAAATCAGTGTTGGAATGAAGAAAAGGAAAGATAGGACAAGGAAAAAAACTCACCCAGCTCTCTGATATGCCTTCAAACGGTGCTCTACATTTAAAAATACTCATTTGTGTTTAAAAAGTGAAACTGATAAAAGTTTTTTAAAGGAGCATGGATATATTTTTTCCTTGTCGTGAGGGTAAATATGGCTGTGAGAATGCTGTTGCAATTGTCGAAACAGGACAATTAAAGGTCAGGGAGTGGTTTCTCATGATTTCCCATGGATTTCCTAGTAAAACTGTAGATTTAAGCACATTTAAATCATAAACTTGTCACCTGTTTATCTCGAGGGGAAAACATTCTCACTCCGGCATCTCCTGAAAACTTTTGCAGTATTTCTCGTCTCACTGAGTCCATTTATACCACATTAACTTGAACATTTGTTTAAATGTGTTGCCTTGTAAACATATTCTCATGCATCTATACATAACCACTGCTTTATGAAGCTTTTAGTTACATTTCCAAGAACAACAACAACTAATATCACCTGTAAACACAAGGGGCTACGAAAATTATCTGAAAATGATTGCACGCATCATTTCTTGCTGAGCACATTTTATGCGTGATATCCCTGATGATAATGTTTTTGTTACTGTAGACTGATGTAACTGTTGGATGTGAGAGAAAGTTGATTTTCAGATCAGATGATTTTCATGTTTGAAAAAACATTGCTCAGTGGCCTTGTTTTACCTCGCAACGCTCAGCACAGTAGCTCTCTGAATTAACTTGATACACATGACTAAACAGACAGAGAGATGCCTGTTTGACAAGTAGGCCAATGAGACAACATGTCTCTCTGGCTGCTTACCTGAGGGCAGTCTTTGATATAGTGTCCCTTGTTGAAGCAGAGGTGGCACAGGTAGTTTGGTGGAGGTCTCTTGCTGGGCTTGCGTGGCTCAGAGGACAGGGAGAGGTCGGAGAAGTGGTCCGTTAGAGAGTTCAGCCCATCCACTATGTTGTTAAGAGAGCCATACGGGGACACGCTTTTGTATAAACCATTATTCAGGGCCTGCAGAACATAACAGGGCAGTAAATCCCAATGTGAACACAAAAGCAAAAAAAACACAAAAAAACAATATACTTCATAATACTCTGCTCTCAATTAAATCCACCATATAGGCTAATGTTCTAAGCAAAGATTAAAATATGATTTTATAATCAAAAACAGTGTCCTCAGTGATGTGGAACTCTATTAGGCATATTAACTAATCAGAGAGATTCCTAATTCAGAATCAGTTCCTAAATTGAGGCGGCATAATCCACTAAAGTCAGTGATAAGTACATCAGTCTAAGATTTGGCTATATAACCACAGAAAGTACAGTAGATAGTCAAACACATGCTACAGAAACAAATGTTTGGATGGGAAGATGTTTCTTGAGTGATGTCTTCCTCTGGTTATGGTTTGGAAGGTTATGTTATTGTCTCATGTTAGACAGTCCTGAAACTTTACTTGGCAAGTCCAGATAACTGTCATCTAGTTCTCAGCAAGCCAGAACAATAAACATTTTCTGCACGTATCTCTCAGTTGAGTCTGTTTTTATCAGGTAGAGAAACTTTCTTTTAAAGCTGTACATGTGGCAATCATTTTCCATCATGGCCGGTCAAATCCATCACATATTCATTTTTTGTGAGATATCCATGAGAAACGTGCATGCAATTCCTCCTAAATTTTTTACTTGATTATGAGCGTGTCTGACAACAGATTAGGAGTTACATACTATTAGAAATCTTTAGATGTCTTTATGTTCAAAATAAATTGGCATATAAAAATCTGTCATGACAAATTCGCATTCATTTTGTCTGAGTTATGACCAACAGACAGTAAACATCAACAAGGAATTCTGAAAAGGCAAATTAAATGTTCTCTGTAAACTAAACTGCACAGCCATTTTTTTTAAATGTCAATAACCAATTTTTAACATCATGGAAATACATTAAATTACGATGATCAGCAGTTATGTCTGAATGCATTCATGGAATTATTATCGGAATTTGGCTATGCTTCTCCTCAGGGATATATGGCCTCCGCACACATTTACACCAGTGGAGGACATCTTTCCTCACCCCTTCTCTCAGCTGGAGAGACAGTCAGGGGGTCACTCCTAGCCTGTACTACTGCCATTCATTTACACTCACACACACAGGTTTGTTTTTGTGAATTGTGGGGACATTACATAAGCGTAATGGTTTTTATACTGTACAAACCGTATTTTCTATCCCCCTACACTATCCCTACTCCTAAACCTACCCATCACAGGAAACTGTGCACACTTTTACTTTCTCACAAAAACTAATTCTGTATGATTTATAAGCCTTTTCAAAAATGGGGACATAGGGTAATGTCCTCATAAGTCACCGTCTCCTTGTAATACCTATGTCATACCCATGTCATTATACAAATTTGTGTCCTGATATGTCACAAAAACGTGCACGCACACACACACACACACACAATACTGGTTAACACTTCCTCAGGAAAGTTATGCAAACAAAAATAATGCAAAAATCTAGATTTTCTAGATCAAACCTTCTTCCTTTGTTTAAAATATTGGTAACACTTTACAATAAGGTTCATTAGTTAACATTAGTTAACTACATTAGTTAACAAACTAATAATGAACAGCACTTATACAGCATTTATTAATCTTTGTTAATGCTCATTTCAACATTTACTAATACATTATTAAAATCTTGTTAACATTAGTTAATGCACTGTGAACTAACATGAACAAACTATGAACAACTGTATTTTCATTAACTAACGTTAACGAAGATTAGCAAATACAGTAACAAATGTATTGCTCATGGTTAGTTCATGTTAGTTAATGTATTAACTAATGTTTAACTAATGAACCTTATTGTAAAGTGTTACCAAAATATTTTAATAGACAGATGGATTTTGGCCTCAAAGAGAAAAAATAACTCTGATAAAACTGAAATTAGTGTAATAAGGGGATTTTGAAAGCATTCTTAACCCTCCACAAGTGAAAAAAAGAGAAAGGGAGAGAAAAAGAAAGAGGGGGAAGGGAGAATAAGAGAGAACTTGTCATAATGTTTTTATTAACTCTGATTACAAATGAAAGTTTTGCCCTTCCTCAAACTTTCCACTAAACATCAACACTTTACCTCGGTCTCAGCCACAGCACTGTCATTACACATCATTAAAAAGAAAATGCGTTTATATATTCAAGCTTCTGGAAGTAATTCTCTCATTTAGAAAAATAACCTGAAGAGTACAAAAAGATTCAACAGACTTTTAGTTCCATGAGCGCTCCTCTACCATACAGAATGTCATAATTATTCAATTTAATTGAATATAATTACATTTTGAATCTTGAAATAACTTTTTAATTATAAATGTAAACACTTTTTCTTCTCATAATCTGGCACTAGCTCCTTTTTGATAATACAATCAAATCTAGTCATTCAGAGAGGATCACTGATTATATTTACAACTTCCTTTGCGTGATAAAAATCATATAGATTGAGTGTCATGTCTTCAGCAACTATAGCCACATCTTTCATTATCCCGAGCTCAATTATGGCAGCGCACATTTTAGGCCTATGGAGATCAGTAAGCAATCATCAAACCGAGACTTCTGATTTAGGAGTCTACTTGTTCAAATTAAGCAACAAATTAAATGCAAGTAGGCCTAGTCTTATGATCAAACTAAGATTCTTTCATGGATGGCTGCCTCATTTGGCTGTCCACGTGCTGTTACAAAACAATAAACTAAGTGTGCAAAGCTGGCACTTGCACGGGTTTAGTGTGCTTTCAAATATTCAAGGAATACGTTTTTCGCATAGTACTGCAAAATAAATAATTACATTAATTATTACACGAGAAAAAAATACCCTACAATATAACAATGTAATATTACAAGTTTCCCATGACAAAAAAAGAGATTAAGATTAAAAGATTATGTAAGTAACCCAAAGCATCAGTGTATTGTACAAATGTAACCAATTAGTCGCGCGCTATATAGGCTAGACATACATAATCTTATTCCAGTCGACATGGACCTCTATCTCCATTAACTTATTTCCAAAATAAGTTACACAGGAAGACATAAAACGAGTTACCTCGTTTCTCTGAAGCTGAAAGAAGTTGTTGAGATAGTTGGAGTTGAGAGAGGAGCTCAGGTCATTGGCAGGAGGTTTGCTGTAGTTCAGGTCCGGATGGGAAGAGTTGGGCTCGGGTCGGAAGGCATCGAAGGCACTCGTCTGATGCGTGTCTTGTAAAGAAAGGTAAACCCAGTTTAGAAGCTGTGCAGGCTGGTACACTGAGGTACTGGTGTCTATAGCAGACAACAAGCTCATGTTGTTACTGTAACTTTTACTCTTCCACTGTTGCTTTTGGAAAAGGCAAACTTGTTCAGAGTCTACTGTGAATGCGGCGTCCGGTTTTCCACACCCCAAAAAAACAGCGCTTCTCTCTCTTCTTCCAGCTCAGACCCTATTCCTTCGCTGGGATCCGTGTCCCAGGTTTATATTTACACAAAAGTCATTGCTCTGACATGTCAGAATAAAAAGTTTTAGTCCGCTGTCCACGGCCCGTTATCTCGCTTTATTTGCGCTGTTACAGCTAGGAACTCATTGAATATTCATATCGCGTCTGCGCGCGTCATTGTCTTAAACAGCCAATCAGCCCCCGTTGTTTATCATATGCGCTTGTATATAGGGACAACCCGTTGATTATTGGCTACTAGCTAATTTGAACAGAATATTCATATTTATCACGGAACGTATTTAAAAACACTTCTTACAAAGGTTTTATATAGCCTAAAATAGTTTTAAACGAGAACATTTGTAAATATATGCGATTCCTGCAGTTTTGGAAAAGTATTTTGGAAAGGTATTTTAAATGCTTATTTCATAAGCATTTAAATAGGGCCGTTTAATGATATATAAGTGTTTTTACTCCCATTCTTAATATAAGGCGAAAGAAAACCACTAAAACGCTTTAGAAAATCCCCCTCCACAAAACAATTTATTTGACAGCAGTTCACATGGAACAGGTTAGTGGTATATGTGAAACTAAACACCTAAAGGAAGCCAATAGGCTGATGTAAGCAAATGGTTTTGTTTATTTAACATCAGGGGTGAGATTCTTAAGTGATGATGACTCATAAACAGAGCCCAGGGAAATGTGCCTTAAAAACACCTGAAAAAAAGATAAATTAAATATTAGTTTTACAATGAACATTTGTTTGGAATTTAATCAACCATACTGAAGTAGAGAAGTATAATAATAACGAATAAAGAAATCAAGAACATAAAGGTTGAATTTTGCTGGATAAGAGGATTTTTTAAAAAAAATAATCTAAAGGGTCATTACACAATAAACTGATTAGCTATTTCAACTTTTGATTAACTCACCTAAGGGATCTTGTCCTACAATCGCAAACTGATTTGTGCTCCACCTTGTGGCATTGTTAATATACTCGACTTGTCCTTTTGCAGACTCTTTAGAATGCCTCATTCACCTAACTGATCTAAAACGAACAGGTAACATTAACCCTCTGAATGTATATGGGCTTCGATGAGATAGCATGCACAGCATTCGCCAAATAGTATAGATGTTTGGTAAACAATTCAATTTTGATCATTCAAAATGTTCAATCGAGTTTAATCCATAAAAATGATCAAATATCAATGAATTCAACATTATATACAAAAAGACAACTGTCAAATTTACTTTGTACAATTACAGATCATTTATTAAAGATTAAAGTCCCCATTTTTACAGCACACATTGAATCTTCTAAACAATATTACTTAAAAAGATCTTAACTTGTCAGAAGTACAGTCATTATCAATACATAATAGATGTATTGAAACTGTTAACGCATGCACTGGTAGCAAATCACTATTATGTGACTGTGTTCTCTGCAGACAGGTTTACTGCATTCACAACAGTAGGTGTTCACTTTTCTGTCTCTTGCAGCTCGACAGTAATAACATCTCTTTCTTCTTTTGTTCTGACAGCTCTGTTCTTGGATTTCAGAAGTGACAGCTGACAGTGATGTTGGTACCCCACACCTCCCCATGGCCTCGAGGATGTTCTTGGATAATCCATGGCTTTCTTCTCTGCGCCTATGAATCTGAGGCACTACAAGCTCTTTCACCAGCTCTTTTATGAACATCCGCTGGGTGTTATGACCACCTCCCATGAAGCTAGGGTGCTGCGCATTGAAAATGGAGTAGGAGTTTACAATGGCAATATTCAACATGTTATACCACAGCACCATGGGCCACCTCTTTGTACGGCGCTTGCAGGTGTAAATGTTGGCCATTTGCTGAACATTGTTGACTCCTCCTTTGGTGCGGTTGTAGTACTGGAAAACCTCTGGCTTGTTTTTAGCACTTGTTTCATTCAGTGCTTTGCTGGTATGCAACGTACTTAAAAGAATCTCTGCCTTTTTTCTTTTTGGTACATAGCTCACCATGGACACATTGCCACAAAAACCAAACTCAGAGGTATGTAACGCTCGTAACTTGGATGGCTTCATAATCGGTGGCACGTGTGGATTCTTATGGTCAAGGGTCCCAACCATGGTCAAGTTTTTCTCAAAAAGATTCTCTGCCAGAGGGACACTGGTGAAGGAGCTGTCCATTGTAATGTTGAGACCTATCATGAGAAACAAACACATAAAAAGGCAACATAGTTAGGTTACACAATGATGGTCTGGCACAGTGTATGAGGCTCATGGCTGGTATCTAGAGGGCTGCTGGTTTGATCCCTACAAGAAGTAAACTATGAACTATGTGCTTTTGAGTTAATCCAAAGTGCCTCAAAGGGCAAATACCGTATAGTGCTAGTGGCTTTGGATGAAACCGCCTGCTAAATGGCTACTTCCTGAACCAGTGTTTCCTCCGCTGCTGAATCTTAAGTGCAACGGCAGAAGAAACACATTTTACCTGAGTTGTGAAGGTGAGTTTTGAGTCTTTATTGAATGTGATAAGTAAAAATACAGTCTTGCTACTGAGTTTTCATTCATGCAAACACAACACAGAACACGACCAGATTCACAAATAAATAACCCTTACACACACACACACGCATATATATATATATGCTGATTTGGTGCTCAAGGAACTTTTATTGAGAAAACGTTTGTGCTGCTTAATATTTTTGTGGAAACGGTAATTTAGATGTTTAGGCAGTTCAAAAGAACTGCATTTATTTAAAATAGACTTTTTTGTAACATTATAAATGTAATTTCTGTCACTTTTGATCAATTTAATGCATCCTTGCTGAATAAAATTTATTAATTAAAAAAATCTTTTTACTGTAAAAGACTTATTTGTATACAGGGCTACTGTTGTTAGTGGTTTTCCATAGTTACAAGCCACAATTTTGACATCGATACCATGGGGAAAAACTGCCATATTGATATTTTAATATTATCTCATAATTTGGCAGCCGGTATATTAGGCTGGTGTCACTTTAAGACCTGACGCACGGATCCATTATACTGTTACACGTTTTCTTTCTCAACTGTTCACGTTCACTTAAAACCTAACCGACTGTTTACATGAATACTCGCCAAGTCCAGCATTTTAACATTATCTTGTGTGTATTTGACTGAACTCAATTTAGCACTGAGAGGCAGCTTTATGCGTGGAATTTGGTTATGAGCATAAAATCTGTACGTGGGGGGGGCAGGTTTTTGTGTCAACTTGCTATCGGAGAGATGAGAGAGCGAAAAAAGCACAGCTGGTATCATGTATCTATTCTGTGGAAAATGAGTATGGGAAGCGTTTCAGAAATTTCAGTATCGATATATATTTAAAAATGTATATTTTTGACAACACTACATTGCACTTAGTTATTATTTCAGATATATATTTATAAATTCTAGGAAACACCACTGCTTACAATTCACAAAAAGGTGTGGAGAAAAAAATACCTTTTTGCTGAAGTCCATCGGACAACCTCAGAACTGTGTTCTCTGCAAGGTTTTCTTCAGTCTCCTCTGCTGGCTGCTTGCCTGTGTAGACAACAGCATCAATGGCGTAGGGGACCACGGCATCGCACATCCAAAAGATTTTTATGCCATACTTGGTTGGGAGGCTTGGCAAGTGTTGCAGAAACTTGCATCTTCCATGGAATGGCACGAGCTGCTCACCCACAGTGACACAATCCCTGGGGATGAACCTTTTCCTACAGTTGATCAGGAACAGGTCCCACACATTTCGGAAGGCAGCCATGTGGTCTGATGCCTCTCTTAGCACTCTGGTTTTCCTGTCATCAAATTGTAGGCATCCGTGAAGGTCTTGATATCTTCCAACAGACATGGTAGCTCTATAAATTGGGTTCTGTAACGGATCCATAAACAGTTCCCGTATTGGGACATCACCATTTCTCTCTAAACCAATGAGGAGGCTTAGACCAATAAAGGCATTTAGCTCTTCCTTAGTGACCTTTTGCCACACTTTGCCTTTTGCTGATGCTGCTCTCTGTCCACCCAAGTTGGTGCATTGCAGGATTTCATCAATGATGTTTTCACTTATGAAAAGCTCCCAAGCATCTTTAGGTGTCACCAGTGGTGATTCAAGTGCAGGCCCTTGACAGCTCTGAGGGAAGGTCCTAGTGTCACTTTGAGGAGGATATCTGCTCCAAAAAGAGTCTCCTTTGCTCCATCGACTCGAGCGATCTTCACTCTCCTCATCACAGGATTCCTCAGATGAGAACTCAAAGTCTGTGAGGACAGTTTTCTGACCCTCTGTCACATCTGGGACACTGCTGCTTTCTGGGCCATCACTATCAGAGACCTCCGATTCTAAATCAGGGGCAGCAATTGATTCATATTCTTCTCTTAATGGAGCTGTAACCTCAGCCTTTCTGTGCACCATGGACAAAACTGTAAAAAATATAAACACAAGAAGCACAAACAGTTATACTGGCATCATTAAATTTACAAGCAAATTCAAAGTATGTTTCAATGGTAATTATTGATGTAAATTAAGCTTTTAGCACAAACAGTACATGACTTACATGATTCCACCTTAAACACACATACTCACACACAGAGAGAACTTTCTCTTTCCTCTTATTCAGTATAAACCTGATCCTACATGCTATACATATTACTTCATACTAAACTTGTGTTTTTAAAAGGTGTAATTTTAATTTAAAAATACTTTTTTGTAGTCAATATTTAGATATGAACAGTTCTATTGAAACTGGCTGCATATTGGGCCTTTGCTTACTCAGCAAAACTTAAAAGTGAAATCAGGAGAGGTCAGAATGTGCAGAATTTGGCCTCCCTCTGGTGGAGAAATGTTCAAATAATAGCTCACCCCAAAGATTCTTTCATTTACTCAACCTCAAGTCATTTCAAACCTGTATGACTTTCTTTCTTCTGCAGAACACAACATAAAGACATTTTGAAGAATATTTCAACTGCTTTTATTTATACAGTGTATTTCATTGTATGGACAAAATGTCATCTTTTGTTTCACAGAAGAAGTCATGCAGGTTTGAAATAAAATGATGGTTAAGTAAATGAAAATAAATAAATAAATACACTACTGTTCAAAAGTTTGGGGTCGGTACATTTTTTTAAAAGAATATTCTATTCAGCAAGTACACATTAAATTGATCAAAAGTGACAGTGAAGACATTTATGTTATAAAAGATTTTGCATTTAAATGCTGTTCTTTTGAACTTTATATTCATCAAAGAAACCAGAAAAAGTATCACTGTTTGACCATAAATGTTAAGCAGAAGAAGTGTTTTCAAAGTGGATATTAATTAAAATGATTTCTGAAGGATCATGTGACCCTGAAGACTGGAGTAATGGCTACTGAAAATTCAGCTTTGCCATTACAGGAATAAATTACATTTTAAAATAAATAGAAAACAGTTTATGTAATAATATATCACAAAATTACAGCTTTTTACTATTTTTGATCAAATAAATGCAGCCTTGGTGAGAATAAGAAACTTCTTTCAAAACCATTAAAAAATTTTTACTGACCCCAAACTTTTGAGTATACATACATATATACAAATACAGAAAATGGGTTATCATAGTGAAATTACATTTATTTCCAAACCATTACCATTCTATCAGTACTTCACTCAAACAAGGTTTGATACTTCAGATCATAGACAAGGAGTTAATTCTATACTAATTTGTGATATTTTCTCTATGCCACATTTGATTTTTTTGCTGAATCTAGCTGAATCATTTCTTCAAACACAAAATGTCAGAAAGAGAATTGAGACTTGAGTCTGTAATCCCCTCATTTTTAATGCAAGCTTGCAACAGAAAGCTCACAGAATCCTGCTTTTAAAACATAAAAAATATGTAATCAGCAAGAGTATGTCATTGGACAACTTCATTAGCTGCATACATTCTTCAAGAGTGAAACAAGAGTGATTCAATCCATTAAAAAAAAAAAACATACAAAAAGCCTGCTCAAATCCAATAAATATTAAAGCACATTTTATGCTTTACATAGGGAAATAATCTTCCTTTAAGGAAGGAATAAAAATTTAGTCCCTTTCTTTGTTAACAAATATGCCGATACACATCCAGGACCTTAGTCAAGATGGTCTTTCATATGCAACCTGTAACTGTAGCCATATTTGTATGCTTTACCACACACAGAGCACTGGAAAGGTTTCTCCTTTGAGTGGGTCCGTTTATGTTTGTTAAGTATGTAAATGCGTTTAAAACCTTTCCCACACTCGGAGCACAAATAAGGTCTCTCTCCAGTGTGATCTCTCTGGTGCACCCTCAAGTCATAGATGTCAAAAAACTTCTTCTCACACTGGTCACATGGAAAAGGCCTGTCACCGGCATGTCTACGCAAGTGTATTTTCAAATAAGAAGGCTTGGCAAACTTCATTTCGCACTGATCACAAGCGTACGGCTTCTGTCGCCTGTGAATTTTCACGTGATCTGTGAGAAGATCTGACCGCTGGAATATTTTCCCACAGGTTTCACAACTAAATCGCTCTTCTTTTTGCTGTTTATTGGAAGTTCTGCCTTTACCTGATTTCTCTGGATGTTGTGTGGCATTTCCCTGCATTATTAAACATTTGATTCCTTCACTTGACACATCATAATTCATTTTAGTTGATATAATTTGTTCTGTCGTCTTACTCTGCTTTGTCGGACATCTTATTGTATGGCTTGATGCATTAGTTGCTTTTCTTTTATTTATTCTCTTTCTTTTGCTTGATGAACCAGTTCTTCTGTCTGGTTCATCTGGAGAAGTGTGCGAGTTTGTCGCGATTTCAAGGTCTTCTTCCATCTCAACTGGAGGCATTAGGCCATCTGGTAAGATCTGCAGACCAAGGTCCAAAATCTCCTCCTTAATATGCCCATTAAAACGAGGAAACGTTTCTAGTTCATTCACATCAAGAAATGAAGAATCATCTTGATCAGGTTCCACTTTAACTTGTATTTCTGACTGAATGAAGTCTGTTTGCAATTCATTTTCACTTTTTAAGCATCCATCCTGTGAAACTGCTTTTTCAGATGGCAACCCTTGCTCCATTTTTACAAAGTCTTAGACTTTTGATGCACAGATTTAAAGCTCTCATTCAGCTGTAGTAATTGTTCTTGAGACTGGACGTGAATCCTTCCAATGGCTGAACCAGAACTATAACAAGAAAGGAAGATATTAAGTGCTCTGTCCAATGATGTATTTGCTGTTTTTATATGAAGAATGACAATACAATCTTAACACCACCATGCGTTTTCATACTTTTCTAAACTAAAAGAACCAGAAAATACGCCCGTGGTAAATAAACATTTGGTAACATCACTGCAAAAAAAATACCCTTTTTCTGTTTTGTTTTGTTTTGCTTTGTTTAGGTTACAAATAAAAAGAAATGTTGCAGTTCGACGCTTAAGACAGTCCACTCACCAGTTATTGGCATTCAGGAAAGTTACTTTTATTGTTGTCTTGCTAAAAGATAAGCAACATTTCCATCGCTGAATCTTCTTCTTCTTCTATGGCTTTAATAACGAGTTGAGAAGCAACTACATATGTGATTACCGCCCCCTACAGCCCAGGATCGAGACCATTACATAAATTCTAGGTCACTGTTTCCCAACCCTGCTCTTGGAGGCACACCAACAGTGCACATTTTTGATGTCTCCCTTATCTGACCCATACATTTTTAGGTCTTGCGGTCTCTACAAATGAGCTAATAAGTTGAATCAGGTGTATCTGATTAGGAAGAGTTGGAAAATGTGTAGTGTTGGTGTGCCTCCAGGAACAGGGTTGGGAAACACTGTTCTAGGTAAATAAGAATGGATTCCTATATTCTGCGCCTATATTCAAGGCCAATTTTAAAATAATATTTTTGTTTTAACGGCTCCTGGTATGAAATTTAACTCTAACTAAAAAAAAATACTGAGTACTGTGAATTCAGCACATCCCAAAACCTGTAGTTCACTCTGGATTTCAACCCTCCCGTTCACACACAAACAGCAAAATAAGAGTTCCACAGCCACTATTGATTTTTATTTGATTCTACTTTGCCTTACAGTTGTTTGTATTTTCATGGTAATACTTTGTAATGTCCAAATATTTTAACTGAAGTAGGCCTACTATTTAGTTTCCTTCCTTTATCAAGGCACATCTCAAGAATGTTTTTGACTGTGAATGGAGACATGCTTATATATTAAATATAATTGTTTAAATCAATTACATGGGTACCTCACAATCCAAAGCAGCAGTCTCTAAAATGTGACAATGCTGTCTATGCTTAACTTCAGTACTGAACAATAATTTTCATCTGAGCAATGGTAATCTTGATTTTTAGGGACAGCTTCTGCCATGATCCAGGTTAGGTTTCAGGCTTTTTAACCCATACCGACTTAATGCATCAGTACATTACAGTAAATTACAAATGGCATGAAATCAAACATTTCCTAAGATATTATTGTTTTGAAAAAAAAAAAAACCCTGAAATAATCCAGATATGATCTGAACAATTTGAATGATCTTACATTAGTATAAACATGGTTATAGCCCCAAATTTAACCAGAAAATCTGTTTGTTTTTAACTTCAAGTTTTTTTTAAAAACTAAAAACAAAAAACAAACACATGCTTCATGATGTAATAGAAAATTAGTTTAATATAAAAATTATTTTCAGATCACAAAAAAAACAACATTTGTGCAAAGTACAGGCATTCAGTGAGGAATTATTTGTAATTTAAACATACGCACAAATCATCATTTGTTGAACGAAACTTTGATGACATGTTGAACATGTGTCATGCAGTGCATTCATGATGTTTTAAATAATTCAGTTTAACATTAAGATTTTCCTTCTATTCCCCTTATAAGGCACATAATCCTTCAGATTTAATGAAAATGAGTTGTGTCAATCCTTCCAGCTATTCAGAACTTGAGGACAGTTTTCACAGTTTAGATGAGAATGACCCAGAGGCAGGAGTGTAGTGAGATACAAGACGCTCTGCTTCTCTCCAGCCACTTAGCAACGCTCCATGCACTGTAGAGAAGAAAGACCCGTGTGTGGCTTCTCCTGCAAATAACACCTGCAAAGGCTGTAAAAACAAAGTGTTATTCATGTTATAAGATATTATCAGTTACGTAATTTAAGGCCAGTTTAAGAATAAATGAAAAAAATCTGCTTACAGCATACAACTTAGAAAAACTGCTTGACTAAACATTGACAAACCTTTGAGCCTTTCAGTGGCAAGGGTTCAGCAAGGTTGTCTATATCATATGCTGAGCAACCTTTGGCCACATAGCTGTAAGATCCACAGGAATAGGGATCATGGAACCACTGAGATCTTAAAAGCTTCCTTGGTGTAATAGTTGGATTTCCTGAAAAGTGTTATAAAAGATTTGACAAGCTATTGGCATTGTTTTTTGTATATATAGTTACTTATTTTTAATGCGGTTAAATGTAACATATGTACTTATTTTCTTTAAAAAAAAAACTGTTTATTTACAAGTATTACATTTTATTTTTAAAGGATTAGTTCACTTTGAAATGAAAATTGCCCCAAGCTTTACTCACCCTCAAGCCATCCTAGGTGTATATGACTTTCTTATTTCTGATGAACACAATCTGAGAAATATTAATAAATATCCTGACACATTCGAGTGTTATAACGGTAGTGAGCAGGTCTGGTGAAAGCTAGATCCTTTACTTCATAACTTGTTAAATATGGATTTCTTTTTTTTTTTTAAACAAACGCATTGCTTCGCTTCAGAAGGCCTTCTTTAACCCTCCAGAGCCATGATCCTCACTCACTGCCATTATAAAGCTGGGATGCGTCAGGATATTTATTAATATTTCTCAGATTGTGTCCATCAGAAAGAAGAAAGTCATATACACCTAGGATGGCTTGAGGGTGAGTAAAGATTGGGCTATTTTTCATTTCAAAGTGAACTAATCCTTTAAGTCAACATTTTGCATGTGGTCTCAGATTTTTTTATAAACAATTTCCTATCAAGCTGTAAAATGTTATTTACCAGTAAATAAGCAAAGAAGCTGTGTGACACTGTGCAGCACTTCAAATTCCGACAGAGTTTCCATGTACTCAGATTCCCTTCCCGCAATCCATCCACAGAGCACGTGTCCATATCTGCACAACATCAGAAAATCATATTCATAATGGTTTAAACAGCAGTATTGGAGAAAATTCCATGATTTTTACCTCTCTGTGGGCTTCAGCACAGTGAATCCAATCAACTTTCTAATCCAGGACATCTTTAAATCTGAAACAACATCAGCAAGATGGGTTTCGTCCTCCCATACGAGGTAGATCAATTCACAGTCTTCATCCCAGAAAGGCTGCTCAAACTCAAGAAAGATCTTGTTGTTGGTCCCAAAGCCCATTCTCTGGATTGAGTGCAATTTGTGCAGTGGAAAAGTAGGGCTCAGAAAAGTGTTCTGGTGCTTCTTCAGGTATCCTGTAATGAAATAGCACATCAGATGAGTTAAAGGCCTTGCAGAAAGTAACAATAATTTTATAAAGCGACAATACTAAAATTATTTCTTTTCATTCATATAATTATAATAGAATGAAAATTATATAATATAAAAAATATTACACTATATTAAAACAATGTTTTAAGCAACAATGAAAATAAGAGAAAACCTAATCAGTCACCTGACTTTGTATATCACACAAAAATGAGGGCAGTACTTTTTATTTGTTCTCAGTGTCTTACTTTCAAAAGCATCTTAGATTAAATTGAATAGATTATGCTATTTACAATTACTGAACAAATAATGTAGTATACAAATGAGTGTTAGATGTAAATTGTTAACAAAGTCAACAAGTCATGCTGAAGCTGAATGTACTATACGTACCGAGTGGAACGGTGACAATAACATGGTCTGCTGCAAATGTCTCTCCATTAACACATTCAATCATAATGGGGAATAACATTCCTTTAGTATCTGGTCCATTCTTGGTGTAGTTCCAGTGAATGCACTTCACTGGCTTGTTGTACAAGACTATGTCACTGGGAAGTTCCTTCATCATGTGATCAATTAAACCTTCATAACCTCTAGGGGGAAAAAGTGTGCATGAACACATTTAGAAAACATTACAAGATTCAAGAAAGCATTGTAGGAATTGGATAATTGAGACACTTGATTCAAAAATGTAGAAGAAAGCCTCAGACTCTGATCACTCACCCTGGGAAAGTGCAGTCCAGTCCTGGAAGAGTCTTATACATGCCAAAGGCTCCAAGGCCAACATCATCCATTGTGTGTGTTCCGCTGACACAGCACTCCAGCTTGAGCAGTGCGTTTATCATGGCCATTCTTATCGCAATGTTAGCCTGGTCCTCCTTCCACTCCTCCGGGGCCAGCCGTTCAGCCTCTGCTTTGACAAACTCCCCAACACTCTGCAGAGGTTCTCCACCACTGTCATAGAACTGCTGGCTCCTTTCCAGTAAGTTCATGAAAAACTCCACCGCTGGCCCCATCGTCTCAGGCCCCAGTTTCCGACCTGAACTGGTAAACCAGTTGGGAACAAACAACGGATGACCACCAATGTCAATGGCCTGGTTTTCCTCAGACATTGATTCTTTGTCAAGGAGCTGGTAGTCACATGCCAAACGAAACACTGGGTTTTCCTTTGATGGGCCATGGATCCAGTTGGCACCAATCTCTACAATGTTGTCACCTTGAACAAAAGAAAAAAATGTGATACAAATAAATGTGATTTGCATCTATGGAGATTTTTTTCTCAGGGTACATTCAAATCTTAGAAAAAAAAATTACTGAACATTGAACACACCTCTTGTGCCTTAATAGCGAGACATGTTCTCACACTTACTATGTAGAAAAAGTTGTCACAATGAAACCTGCCCATCTTTTCAACAAAATGTAAACATTAAAACAATTATAAAACAGATGAATTTTTACTTGTCCATTTGCCAGAAATTCCTTTTAAACTCTGCCCACAAATCCAGCGGCTTCATGTTAGTTGTAAAATACATAATTGCAGAATACTGAATAAATATCAGTATAATTATACATCATTAAAATCTAAGTTTAATAAATAAAATACGCTAACCCAATTTCCTGTACATGTGTCAAGAAACTATAAAAGATACGGTATCCTATAGGATGATGGTCTGCTATAGTAACGGGGGTCTGTTGATTGTGTTGTGGATATTTAAAGGCCCACTGAAGTGTCTTGGAACACCAGCATTATTCAATGTGTTGACATAATTTCAACTGAAACAGGAAGACAGGGCGATATATATCGAACAGCCCCGCCCCTTTTTTAAAAATAGTCAATAGCATTTCGTTTATGTTACAGAGCCGTTAGACTCTGTAAAACCTATGTTCTAATCTCAAATGGGTCCGATACCTTTTGTGGTCTGTGCCGACTCGCGCATATGATCCACTCTGTGCTCTCGTATCTCTGGACCAGAGCAGACTGCTTGCGTTGCGGCGGTTCATGTGACACTAATGCAAAAACGGACTGCATTCGCTCAAAGGAAAGCATAATTGCACTGTCTGAATCATTCCCTATTCTCTATATAGTGCACCATATGTGCCATTAACCATGTAGAAACAAGTAAATGTGTGAACAAATTACCGATTTCGAGTGTAGGAGGAGGCGGGACTTCAGATTCTAGAGAGCATTTGATTGGACAGAAGATTTGATGAGAAGCTGAAGTGCGATGTGATGTCATGAAAATCCGTGATCCATTTAAACGGAAGTGAAAGACTAGGTTTTGAATGCTTATATCTCTTAAATGCGAATTTTGTCATTGTTTTGGAACACAGCAGCTTATTCATAACCTTAAGGCTAACATATTCATACTAAAAGCTAAAAAAAACTTTTGATTTCAGGGGGACTTTAAGAAAAAACGTTTTTACAGCTGTGTAACTGAAATGCGCACAACCTGTTTTCCCAGTTGTTTTCCTCTGTGAACATAGGCTAAATTAGGATGTCTGCCAACTTCGTTGCTTTTTATATTTTTTAGAATTAAAAAACATCTAGAGATAGAGTAGGCTACACTCGTTCGGTACCGTTGCTCTCACTGATGGTCCGAAAGGTGCATAATACTTATGCTTTAACTAAAAACCCTTTGTGTGTACAGTCGGATGAAATCCTACAGGTGTCCATGTTTTCTCCGTCCTTGCAATAAATGCACATCATTGAAAGAGAACGGATTTCTAGCTTATTTACTTGAACTTCTCAGGTAATATCTATAGTTTGACCCATTTCAGAGGCGGCCATAATCAAAATTTAAAATGGACTTAATGAAGCTCTCTACAAACTTGACATGCAAAGCCGCGCTGACTGACTGACATCTATGCGCGAGAATCACACGCACACGCTCAGAACAATACGTTACTACAGAACATAATACATTTTTAACACGCAGAGTAATACAGTCACGATACACATATTCTCACTTTTAGCCATGTCTTTTAACTATTATTGTTTTTCGAAGGACAAAAACATGAACTTTAACTACTGGCTTTACATCATGAAGTCAGCTGTCACTTTACTTTGCTCGAGGCCCTGTGCAGTCGCACACTTGGCACAGCCTTTGCGACAGCTCTGCATGTACATACCCAGTCTTCCCGTTCGTATTCTCCCACCGCTTCTTGCAGTCGCTTCTATGATGTGAACATTATGAAAACCGTGTTTTAGTAATTTCTGAGCAGCACCAATTCCCGAGATGCCGCATCCAATTATAAATATTTGAGAATCACGAGCTGAACTTAGTGCCATTGAATCTGTTTGTGCGCGACACCTTCATGGAGGACTGAACTAACTGCTCAACTGCTCCTGCGCTCAACGCCCCTCCCCACTCGCGTGAACTGTACTTGACCCACGAAAACGTCACCTAGACGCTTGTCTCAGAATCATTCTATGGAAATTTGAGGGTCTGAATTGATGCTTTATTACAACTAAGTTAAACGGGTCCACTTTAATGCTGCATTTTTGCACAGAACAAAAATGACATCTGATAGACCGGAAGTGATTTGTTTCCGTTGTCAAGTAATAAATTGTTCATTTAACATTTTGTAATTTTTTATATTGTCTCCATATGTACCCTTAAAAAGTATTGCCGGTCAGTTGTACAATATGCATATTTATTGTTTGTATTCATTAATTCATTTCACCATGGTGAATGTTCAGAGCCCAGCAAGCAATTTTATGTCTAAAAGACGTCTAATAGCCGTCAAAACACAGCCCTGACGTCTAGGCTAAAACGAGGCAAAATTTGGGATGTCAGTGAAAATCTAATAGACGTCTAACCGCAGCCCAAGAACAGTCATCAAATATACAGCTAATGAATGACTACATATATACATGTTATAGACAACAAAATAATGTCTAAAGGATTCTTTTCACTTAAATATAACAGGTTCTCATAAATGACAATCCATTCAAACAAATTAAATATAAAGGTTTTATTTAGAAAAAGAACTCAAGATATTACAAAATGAAAAACAAATAATAAATAAAATTTTACAAATACAATACAATTAAATATATAAATATTTTTTTTAAAATATGAAACATTTTACAACTTTACAAAAAAGGACAAAAAAAAGTTAAATAAAAAAGGTTAACAATGTTTTTTGGTTTATTAAACAATCTGATTAATTGTTGGTTTTATTTCCATAGCATTCTTTAACTCAAACTCTGTTGCCGCTGGAAAGTTCATCTTCCAAATAAGAAAAAAAATGCATGAGAAAAGCATTGTTGACATAAGGGAGTCATTCTCTTATGTTTGGATGCACACTAGGGCTGGGCAATATAGTTTTTAGGAATATATGGATATCTTTTTCAAAGCAATATAGATTGAGACTAGATTATTTATATCAATATAGCCTGATGTCACATTAAAATAATTTATTTAACCAGTTCTTTAAAAAAAAAAAAGATGAACATTGTGTATCACCATTCAGCCTAAAAACAGAGGTAAGTTGTCTGGTCAATGTTTGCACGCACACACATACTTCTAATGACCGAAAACAATGCAGTGTTCTCAAAAGCCTCCTTCTGCAGAATTTTTTTAAACCCTAAAATATAATACAATTTAAGGTGGTTAACAGTTGCAGACAAAGACTGACATTTAAAAAATGACCGGTAAAGGAAATCTTTTTTTTTAATTTCTGATTTGCATTGTGACCGCATGAAAGTACATTTCTGATCTTTTGCTACGTTATGAACCATCCAGACCTCTCAGGGTCATCTGGGGCAGGTCTGCTTTATATCCCTAGAGTCAAAACTATGGTGAAGCAGCATTCAGACTTTATGTACCATATATCTGGAACAAACTCCCAGAAAACTGCAGGTCCGTTGCAACTAGGGCTGTAGTCAAGTCCACCTTTGTCAAATCCAAGTCCAGGACTAGTGAATGACCATGTGGTGCTGAATGAGATTGGTACGCCCCGGCAGGGGAGAGAACACGTCAGCAAACTCTGCTTGTATTTTAAATAAATCAGTGAGCTGGGAGGGCGAGAGGTGATCTCCCCCCGGGGTCAGGGCGAGGGATTGTTTTTTTACATTCGCCTCTGGCCCAAGATCATCCTCTCCGCTAATCACCATCGCCAGCATCACTGATTCTGCCTCGTTCCACTTTTTGAGGAGGTTGAGGTGATAAATTTGACGTGCCCCCCTCCTGTCAGACCGTACCACTCCATAATCGAGCTCACCCACTTGCCGTGAAACCTCAAAGGGTCCTTGCCACTTTGCAAGTAATTTAGAGCTTGAAGTAGGGAGCAATACAAGCACTTTCTCTCCCGGTGCAAATTTGCGTAAATTAGACATCCTGTCATACAGCTGGCTCTGTCTGTGTTGGGCTTGTAACAAATTCTCCATCGATAGCCGCCCCAAAGTGTGGAGTTTTGCTCTCAAGTCCAACACATACTGAATTTAATTTTTGGCCTGAGATGGTCCGTCCTCCCAAGTTTCTCTCAGGACATCCAATACCCCACGGGGCTGGCGTCCAAAGAGAAGCTCGAAGGGGGAAAACCCCGTGGAGGCTTGCGGGACCTCTCGCACTGCGAATAACAGAGGTTCTAACCACTTATCCCAATTTTTGGCGTCCTCTTGAACGAATTTACGGATCATGGATTTAAGCGTGCGATTAAAACGTTCGACCAGGCCGTCCGTTTGTGGGTGAAAGACGCTGGTACGAATCGATTTAATGCCCAACAACCCGTAAAGTTCATGTAGCGTGCGTGACATAAACGCCGTGCCCTGATCAGTGAGGATTTCTTTTGGAATCCCCACTCGGGATATTAAACTAAACAGCGCGTCCGCAACACTCTTAGCGGAAATGTTGCGGAGAGCCACTGCTTCAGGATATCGCGTTGCATAATCCACAATGACTAATGCAAAGCTATGCCCTCTTGCTGATCGTTCCAATGGCCCGATGAGGTCCATACCAATTCTCTCGAAGGGGACCTGCATTAATGGGAGTGGCCGCAACGGCGCTTTTGGGGTGGCCGGTGGGTTTACCAATGCCCGGCCAGAAGAAACGGGTCATGAGACGATTCAGTGTTGCCGCTTGTCCTAAATGCCCCGCCATCGGATTAGAATGAGCCGCTTGGAAAAGCATTTCCCTGCGGCTCTTTGGAACTAACAATTGGGTTGTATCCTCCTTTGTCTGAGTGTCTTGGGTCACTCGATACAACCTATCTTTTATAATAATGAAATAAGGATAAGTAAGCAGACGCCCAGGCTGGAGAGGCTGACCATCGATAGTGCTGACCCTTTCAAACGCATGTTTCAGCGTCTCGTCGTGAGACTGCTCCAGGGGAAAATCATCGCGATCCGGAAGAATCAGTCTTCCGGTTTCACTCAGTTCCCCTGAAGCTGAACTCACCGGTCCCTGATCAGTCTCTCCCACCTGCACTCGCGCTTGCTTACCCCGCGTCTTTTCCCCCCAAGATGCATCCGAGCATAAACATCCCAATAATTGACTGAACGCAGGCCAATTCGTTCCCAGAATTATCGGATGCCGGAGGTGCGGATTAACTGCCACCTCAACACTATGCTTTTGTCCCCTAAATTTAATCATGACGGGCACTACAGGATATTTCACCACATCCCCGTGCACACATCGAACCCCAACCATGCGGCCTGTATCCAATGCCCCAGATGAAATCAGGCTTTGATGAACCGAGGTTTGGTTGCAGCCCGAGTCCACCAAAGCCTGATAGGTACCCCCTTGATACTCACAGGTATTTGGTACCCGCCAGCTTGACCAGGGGCAGCCTGTGGATCGTCGGGGACCCGGATCATCATCCCGACCTCCATAACCGGACATTTGTCCACAAAATGATCCGGGTCCCCGCACCGCCAACAGGCCGGCCCAGACCTGCCCGCCGCTCCTGTGGCAGAGAATGGGCTGAATGGTTGGCGCGGAGAAAGGGGAGAAGCAGGAGTGGGTCCGGCCCGGCAGCAGGGAGTCCCGCCCCCCTGGGTCCGTAGAAAGGTGCCTGTCCCGTTCTGCCCCGCCCCCGGGGCGGAACACGAGGTGGGCCGGGCGGACAGGACCTGGGAAGAGGGACAGGTCTAGAGAGAGATGGGGACAAAAGAGAGTGAGAGAGAGAGGCAGATGGCAGGGGTTCGCCATCTGGTCCATGTGGTCCTCCGCCAGTTGGATGGCTGAGTCCAGCGACGTGGGGCGGTGGCACTGGACCCATTCGGCAGTCTTTTTCGGGAGCCGAGTGATGAACTGCTCCAGTACCACACGATCGACGACCAGATCCACGTCGCTTCCCTCAGCCAGTAGCCATTTGCGGCACGAGTCCCGGAGCTGTTGGGCCATCACAAAGGGTCGGCCGGACTCACCCAGGTCCAGGGAGCGGAAGCGCTGTCTGTGCTGCTCCGGGGACTGACCGACCCGCTGGATGATGGCCAAAGACCCGTAGATCGTCAAAGACCAGGAGGTTCTGGACTGGCAGCTGCTGTGCCGCCACCTGCGATTCCCCTGAGAGCAGCGGGACCAGCCTCATTGACCACTGGTCCCGCGGCCATCCATTCGCCTCGGCGGACCTTTCGAAGAGCTCAAGGAAAACTTCCGGATTGTCCATTGGACCCATCTTGTTTAAGGGCAGGTGGACAGGCACAGCCGGCTGCCCGATGGTCTCCCTAGGAACCTCCAGGTCAATCCAGCTCCAGAACCTCTCGCGGTCCTCCTGCTGGTTCTGTAGGATGGTCTGATAACACCGCTCCTGATCGTTCCGTAGTTCCAGCAGGGCCTGATGTTGTTCGCGGTGCAGGACCGCGAGGGACGCGATGATATCCGCAAATGGGGTGGAGGACGTCGATTGCATGGCAGCGGCCACCCGTCTTCCTTCCCGGGTTTCGGCACCAGTGCAGTACAATTAAGTTCGTAGTGGGGAAGGAAGAGGACAGGGTCGACGAATAACTGCTGACTGAGCTTTTATTGACTTGAAAAAGATTCAACAGAAAGACTGTGCAACGCACGACAACAAAATAATTAATCCACAAAGGGCTTCACTCCAGGTTCAATCCACACAATCCACAAAGGGCTTTACTCCATATAGGTCGGCGTTGTGTCTCAGTCAGCAGATCCCCTCTCTCTCACACACTCCTGCTTCTCAAGGCGTTTTATCCTGTCTCCGCGCCAATCACTGGAATGAGAAACAGGTGTTCGTGATTCATTCAACCCACTCACTCACCAAGCGTCTCCTGCCACTCTCTCCCGTTGCAGACCTCGCTGAACCACGCTCCCCTCGCCACAGCCTATTTTTGCCGATTCTGATTTTCTTTCTAAGAACTATAATTGACAGCATATACAAACAAAAATCTACTTTTCTTCAATGCAAAGTTTTTTTTTCATAAAAAAAGTAAAACTCAGTAATAAATTAAGAACGTATTAAGAAAGTAATCAAATGTAAAATAAAACATCCAGTGTTATTTTATATTGGTTACCTTAATTATGTGTTTTTTATTGTAAATATTAAATACAGATTTGCTCTTACCATTAAAGTTATAAAACATATTCATTCAAGAGCAGAAAGTGATTTTCTTTGTCTTTTGTTCTTTAAATGACATGACAGACAGCAGCAGGAATATTGGACTGCTGTCCCTTTAAGAGTTTATGAACGGACCCAATACTGTTACACAACATGCGTTCTCTTTCTTAGCTATTTAATGATCCAAAACTGACTATCTGAATAATCGCCAAGACGGCATTTTGACATAATTTTGTATGTATTTGACCTTTTAAGCGCAGTAAGTCACTCATTTTGGTACTTGTGACTCTGTTTGACTTCTGTCTCTGTTTGAGACTGAGCGAGGCTTGTTCGCTCCACTAATATAGATCTGTGGTGCGTGTGCTTTTGGTGTGAGCGCGAAACCTGCGGGAACCGGAGCGAATGAGATGAGTGAGAGAGAGGAGGCGCCCGCGCGGGTGTGTGTCACTTCACTGTCGGAGAGAAGAGAGCAAGAGCAATATTCTTTCGACCACCAAAATAACGACGCAATGCAATGAAAGAAAAATACAAAGTTCTGTCATGAAACTCTAAATGCTGAATTCTGAAACGCTTTCAGAAATCCTCCACCTTCCCCAGCTCCACCTGTATAGATCTGCTACGGGTAATTCATGTATGCTATATTGTACAGCAGCAGCATGTCTTTCTTGCTCACAGCAGCGTGTCGTGTATGTATTGGCAGTAGCAAATCCCGTACTTGCTCTGCAGCAGCAGCAGCAATATTCAACAGCAGCAATAAAAGCAGCAGCAGCGTAGCAGATGTATTCCGCCAAGACCAAACATATCAACATTTTCATGCCCATTACCATGCCAAACACTCAGAGAGTTGTCATGACAGAACTTTTATTCAGCAAACTTCAAATCAATAATACAAATGTAAATAAAAACAAAAATGCACCTATTCCGATTGAGAACAAAGATCAATGGCTGTCTGGCCCTTCTGGCGTCCTATACCCCCATATCTGTCGGGAGCTGATCGGAGATAGTTCTTTATGTATTTAATGATGTCAGCCTCAGACGATTCTGGATTTGACTGCTGTACAGCACCTGTATGAAGATGGAACAACTTGTATCACTCATTTTAAGACATTATAAACTACAGCATTAATTACAAGATTTTCAGCCACCATCACTCATACTAACATACAGTAGCAATCCACAAAAAAATTAAAGCTCTCTAAACAAGCATGGATAACCACCTAGATCAGTAATCCTCACTATTTCTTCCAAGTAAGCCATACCAGCAGGAAAAAGTCAACAAGCAAGTCGCCACAATAAAAAACAATATACAATACAATATGCAAAATTGTCAAATGTCAAATTGACGTCCACACATTGATGTCCAATTGTTGCTGAAAAAAACCATCAAATTGACGTCAATTTGACGTCCACACACTGATGTCCAATTGATGTCGAAAAAAACCCCATCAAATTGACGTCAATTTTTTTACATCAATTTGACGTCCACACACTGATGTCCAATTGATGTCGAAAAAACCCCAGCAAATAGATGTCAATTACTTACTTGACGTATTTCCTGTATTTGGTTGAAGTGTTCAGGTGGGTGTGAAGACTGCAAGTGTGTGTAGAACTTTTGATTACCCGATAGGACACACTTATAGTCTTGCAAAAAAATGCAAGGGTTTACAGAGCTTTTTTTATTATTATTATTTTCAGTACTTTGCATTTTAAAATACACTTCTAAATGTCTGTCCAGTGGTCGTTATGTAACTAAAAGAAGACAGAATTTGAAAATTGTGGTCGAATGTTTTCCTTTACATCTCGCGATTTCAGGGCATGTGAGTTCCCGAACACAATGCATGATGGGATATGCTTAGCCTAAAGTACCGCTCTGAAGCTGTATTCAAGATAGTGGCCCTGTCCCAAATGGCACCCTAAACCCTCACGGTGTTCCTCTGAGTCTGCACTTTCATGACGTAATGCCGCTTTGACTGCCGGGTAAAGTCCACTGCGTAGCTCACAGTCTTGCGGGCTCAGCAGAAGTGCGCATCGAGGGCGCATACTCACGAGCACCCTTCTTTAAGCTTAAATGACGAATGGGACACCCTATGGTCTTGTGGACTTAACGGACACGCGCACACAGCGGCCATTGCAAGTCCACAAGACCGAAAGTGCACATAAAAGCTGTGTCCCAATTCACGGGCCGCGCACTTCGAAGTGCATGAAAGGGGTGGGGTTTTGGAGTAGAGGGTTGCCAGGTCTGCGCAACAAAACCATCCCAAAAGTAGCGTAATCACAGCACAAGCGTAAAAGTATCCCAATCCCAGACTTGGCAACAATGAGCCGAGCGTCGATACATGGCTAGCGGCTGTGTGACAGACAGAGACAGTTGACGTTTATGTGTGCATATCTATTGGGTTTTGACATGCTTCACTGCCGACGATGACGGGACACGGGACCAAAATATGTATGGTTAAGTAATGTTAGTTTTATATCGCACTTTGAAGTGCGATTCACCGCGGCGCGAGGAAGGATGACGTAACTCGAAAGCGACTTCAAGTGCACCCTCTCCGTTTCCCCGTGAAATGAAGCACCGATCTCAAGACACTTCGCGGTCTACACTATCCCACAGTTCATTGCGTGCCAGTGACGACAGGAGTTCAGGTGTGAATAGAGTGCCCCAGGGATGATGCGTTTTTGTAGGCAAAACCCGGAAGCGAGTTAGCATTTTAGGACTTCCGGTTCCAACGCTGTAAAGCAGGGATGGACAACTCCGGTCCTGGAGGGCCAGTGTCCTGCAGAGTTTATCTCCATCCCTGATAAAAACTCACTTGCCTATAACTTTCTACTAATCCTAAAGACCTTGATTAGCTGGTTCAGGTGTGTTTGATTAGGGTTGGAGCTAAACTCTGCTGGACACTGGCCCTCCAGGACCGGAGTTGTCCATCCCTGCTGTAAAGTCTATGGGTTTTTTGAATGGGTTTTTGCTAAATCGCCTGAAATAAGGTCTGTGGTTAACAAAGCCTCTACATATTTTCACGTTTTCATCTATGACATAAAACACACCAGTTATAACCCACTTGTGATTTTTTAAACTTTTACTGTGTCTTAAAATCGGCGGTTGCTAACAAAGTGCTAAAAGGGACTACTTCCTTTGACAGGGACTTTAGACGTCATCATTAGAAACGGGACATTTGGACAGCATTTCTCATGAAAAAGTGGATAAGTATTCATACACAGCGCAGATCATAATCAGCGAGCATGTTTTTAAATAGAGTTCTTTTTTAAATACAGTTTAAGGAAGCTTGGTGGTGACGACGTTGATCTGCGACCATGGTGTGCTGTAGTCCGTTTATAGCCTACTGTTAGCCTTTTATATCTGACGACATTATTTAGGCTTCAAAATCTATAAATGTTGTGTTAAGTTGTAAAGATTATCTTGATAGACAAAACGTGTAAGTGTCATAACCCTTTGTTAAACACAGAGCTTATTTTCTGCGATTTTCCAAAAGTCTATGGTGAAAATGCATAGGCTTTCAACCGAGGGAACCCGTGCGGCGCTAACTTCCGGGTTGGCCTACAAAAACGCGTCATCCCTGGGGCACTCTATTCACATAAATGTAAGCAATGCCCCGGTTTCACCAATATCTAAATCAAACTGTAATATCCGTGATATCCAAAACATCAGTTTTTCATAAATTCAATATTTGTCTCTGAGATGGAGTGCAGTTGAATAAAATCCTAAAGTACTGTATTTTAAATTCAGACTTAAATACAGAGTAAATGTATAGATATGAATGTATATATTTTCCAAGTTAATATTTCATTTAACATAAAAAACTAACAAGGTTAACTTGCTAACGATATAAACTAACATTATAGTTTAACCATACATATTTTGGTCCAGGGTCCCGTCATCGTCGGCAGTGAAGCATGTCAAAACCCAATAGAAAGTCATAAAACCTTAAAATGCACACATAAACGTCAACTGTCTCTCTCTGTCTGTCACACAGCCGCTAGCCATGTATCGACGCTCGGCTCATTGTTGCCAAGTCTGGGATTAGGATACTTTTACACTAGTGCTGTGATTACGCTATTTTTGGGATGGTTTTGTTGCGCAGACCTGGCAACCCTCCACTCCAAACCCCCACCCCTTTCATGCACTTCGAAGTGCGCGGCCCCTGAATTGGGACACAGCTAAAGTGTGCCATTTAGGACAGGGTCTAAGGGCACTGCACTTGGGCATTTTTAAGACACGGGACAGTCTTGCACACCTACTTCCTGTTGCGTGCACACGCTCTCAAGTGGCCAAGACCGCAAGTGTGGGTAGTTGCCATCTAGCGGTTGAGAATTGTAATTGCATTTTTATTTAACTTAAAATTAAAGAGAGTCATATATATATATATATATATATATAATATCTATGATTGTGTGACAGCAAAAATAATAGGCCTATGCTGTTTCAAATGTTTACTTGCATTTGATGGTATATCATGCATCTCATAAGCTTTGTGGGCGGAAATTACTTAACACTATTTTGGCTACACTCATTGCTGGTCTGAGTCAGGGCTATAGCCAAGCTGTAAAAAAATAGACTATAGATTGCTTCAATTTCGCCGGGTGGACTAAAAGCAGACTGCACATAGCCTATCCAATTCAGAGCTAAATTGTGACTACAGATAGATCATGTCATGAAATGACACTTAAATCTTGTAGATATCATTGACATTGCGAACATGATGAGATATCAACCATCTCATGCACTTCCTGTCCAAAAACTACAATAAATCAGGATTGACTAAAGGTGGGCTACAAATAGCCGGTCTGACTACGAGCTAAATTGTGCTACGCACAGCCTATGCATAGAACATGTCAAAGATATGAAACCAAACACCTTGTAATCACTGACTTCGCTTACAAGAAACTCATTATTATGAAAGAACATTTCCGCCACATAAGAAAAAATCATGCTTTGGTAAATTATAAGATAAAAAGTAGAATTTGGTAAAGTCGAAGATGTTATGTTAAAAGCCTATAATATTGTTATATTGATTAGTGTTTTTTTTTGGCTTAAGTTTTCATTTATGTATTTAGCACTTTGAATGCAAATTAAGGTTGTTCATGGAAACAAAATCTGTCTTATTTCTACCATTAAATCAAACCTTTCTGAGATCTTTTGAAGACCGTTCATAAAGATCATAAAAACAACTGCAATTTTCACACAGTAAGGTTTTTTCCCCAGAAGGGGACAGTATAATCTTATTTTCACCCCGTTAAACGTTTGTCGTATGTGAAATGTTGGCAGCAGTTCCTTAGCAAGCCAGTTACAAAGGGTAAACAGCAGACAAAATCTTTTTGTTTACTCTATACAATTCATACAAAAGGCTAAGTTGCTAGTTTCCTCAGATAACAGTGTAGTACAAAGTACAAAAATCAAGATCGTTTATCCTCTGTGGGACGGATTGTGAAATCACATCAAGAACAAATAAATGACTTTATATTTTACATATATTTAAGACTAAAATCATTTTCAAACATTAGTTTTCTACATCTGACCTTTGACTTATTTGTTAGGGTCCCATCATGACTGATGCCACTGATGCTGATGACCTTTTTTTTTTATCATAACTGACTTTGTCCTATACCTATAGGGTAAATTATTAAACTTCAGCCCTTCAAATGCATTTTCACTGTCTGAAAAGGAGTGTAAAGGTCTTAGTGTTTCAAAAAACATCAAGCTTTATTAACATTCGAGTCTAAAAAGAGCTAAATGCCTTGACAGCATGTGACCTAACATGTGCTAATGTCTCCTTCACTTCCTTGTTGCCAGAAATTTCAAGCACATGGCAAATAGATTTTAATTTGGGATGTCATATTATATTACTTTTTTTGTTGTTGTTGAACATTATTAATATATTTTAAATTTGATGTCCCATAGAGTGTTAAAATGTAGAGATGCTGTTACACATTAACTAATGCACTGCTGATGCACACAAATGTTCACGTGTATTTAATATAGACTATTGTGTACTATATTTTAAGGGCTTGCAAAACAAATACTTTGGCAGAATGTACTGTCATGTACTTATAGGCAGCATGCGAATGAAATGGTTAGTTCACCCAAAAATGAAAATTCTGTCATTAATTACTCACCCTCATGTCGTTCCAAACCCATAAGACCTTCGTTCATCTTCGGAACACAAATTAAGATATTTCTGATAAAATCCGATGGCTCAGTGAGGCCTCCATTGACAGCAAGTTAATGAACACTTTCAGATGCCCAGAAAGCTACTAAAAACATTTTTAGTACAGTTCATGTGACTACAGTGGTTCAACCTTAATATTATGAAGCGACGAGAATACTTTTTGTGTGCCAAAAAAACAAAATAACATACACATTTTTCAACAATATCTAGTGATGTGTGATTTCAAAACACTGCTTCAAAGCTTTATGAATCTTTTGTTTCAAATTAGTGGTTCGGATCACCAAAGTCACGTGATTTCAGTAAACAAGGCTGTGTTATGTCATAAGTATTTCGAATTTTTAATAGTTCACGTTACTTTGGCAGTTTGATACACCCTCCGAACCACTAATTCGAAACAAAAGATTCGTAAAGCTTCGAAGATTCATGAAGCAGTGTTTTGAAATCGTCCATCACTAGATATTGTTGAAAAGTCATTATTTTGTTTTAACATTATTTTGGTGCACAAAAAAGTTTTGTCATCGCTTCATAACATTAAGGTTGAACCACTGTAGTCACATGAACTGTTTTAAATATGTCTTTATTACCTTTCTGGGCACTGAAAGTGTTAATTATCTTGCTGTCAATGGAGGCCTCACTAAGCCATCGGATTTGATCAAAAATATATTAATTTGTGTTCTGAAGATGAAAATAGGTCTTGGAACGAAATGAGGGTGAGTAATTAATGACAGAACTTTAATTTTTGGGTGAACTAACCCTATAACACTCAACAAATGTCAAGTGTGCTTGACAGGTTATAGCTAATATTACTAAAGCCAGAAATATTCCTACATTAGTTACAAATTAACTAAGATATCATACAATATGATGTTATGTGGCATAGATGACTAACTCTACAAGTGTACACAAACGCAGTGTTTAGTTTTTCTCTTTGTGCTACTTCTCCAGGAAATGGGAACCACCTTAAGTAATGTTCCTTGTTCCCAGGATGCCTCCCACTGTGTAACATAGGCACTCCAGCCAGAAGCCACTGACTTCATGTGTTAGTCTCAATAACATGAGCTTTTATAGCTTGTGGGAACTGGCTCAGTGCAAGGGTCACTCAAAGAACAATAAGAAATGCTAATTGTGAACATAAGGGAAACACCACAACATTTTTCTCAAGCAATAAAACAATGATAATGAAATAATGAGATAATGAAATGAAACACCATGGGATTGTATTGTAATAGAATAGGCTCATGAGCATCAATTTTAAATATAATGATAATGACAAACAGACTTTTAATAAAGGGTTAGTTCACCCAAAAATGAAAATTCTGTCATTACTTACCCTCATGCCGTTCCACACCCGTAAGACCTTCGTTCATCTTCAGAACACAAATTAAGATATTTTAGTTGAAATCCGATGGCTCCGTGAGGCCTGCATAGGGAGCAATGACAATTCCTCTCTCAAGATCCATAAAGGTACTAAAAACACATCTAAATCAGTTCATGTGAGTACAGTGGTTCAATATTAATATTATAAAGCGACGAGAATATTTTTGGTGCAAAAAAAAAAACGACTTATTTAGTGATGGCCGATTTCAAAACACTGCTTCAGGAAACTTTGGAGCATAATGAATCAGAGTATCGAATCATGATTTGGATCGCGTGTCAAACAGCCAAACTGCTGAAATCACGTGACTTTGGCGCTCCGAACAGCTGATTCGACACGCTGATTCATAAAGCTCCGAAGTTTCCTGAAGCAGTGTTTTGAAATCGGCCATCACTATATAAGTCGTTATTTTGGTTTTTTTTGGCGCACCAAAAATATTCTCGTCGCTTTATAATATTAATATTGAACCACTGTACTCACATGAACTGATTTAAATATGTTTTTAGTACCTTTATGGATCTTGAGAGAGGAAATGTCATTGCTCCCTATGTAGGCCTCACGGAGCCTTCGGATTTCAACTAAAATATCTTAATTTGTGTTCCGAAGATTAACAAAGGTCTAACGGGTGTGGAACGGCATGAGGGTAAGTAATAAATGAATTTTCATTTTTGGGTGAACTAACCCTTTAAGTCTTTTAATGTGTCATAAATTAGATATTTTAATTATAGGCGAGAACAAAACTAACATGACACTGTATGTTAGCAAAACAAAGACAATACTTAAGACCAAATGAAATGTTTTGTGGTGTGTACTTTGATCTTAACACCTTTAATCATATTCTTTATTCTCAGGTTAGGTAAAGTAAGAAGACTTCTCTGTGGTATGTTCTTAATCAAAACACTATAAATCACTCTCGGTAGGCAGTTTCTTTTTCAATTCAATTTCTTTTTATGATAAACAAAAATGTAAAGGCAAATTATTCATTATTAAAGTATAAAATACAATAATCACACTTTGAATCAAAGGTGTATTCATCTCTGGTCTTCGGGTTTCTTGTCCTCAGGTCTGGGCTTCTAGGCGTCGGGGGTACTAACGTATCAGTACCCAAACAGGCAATCAACTCATCAGTCTTTTATACTCCTGTTGTTTATCGCCCAAGTTAGGTTCAAATCTTCTTGATTTGAAGCAAGTTGTAACTTTCCCAAGATCCTTCTCAAGGCCTTGCAGGTGCAAGCTGTACGCCTCTTCCTGTCCTTGAACTCCAGTAAACTCAACCAAGATGGCTGATGCCCTTTTATAGGAGTAGAACCACAGTTCTTTGTGTCCTTGAACACACACACACATAAACGCACAGTCCAGTTTCGCTCCTACTTCTCATGGGTAGACACGCACATACATAATTGACAATTACTGTACATCTCTGTCCGTACAGTATAAGGCATTTCTTCGAAACAAACAAAAATAAATAACAACATTGTAAGCAATGCATTATATTCAATACATTGGTTACATATGGGTAGCAAAATGGCATCTAAAATAAACAAGGAGGCAGGGTAATTGCATTTCATTGATATTGTACAACAAAACAATTCCTCATATATTAGTTTCATTTTTAAATGTATAAAAGGTAACATTGTTACAGTAAAAACTTGTCAGGCGTGTATATATTATGTAACATACAATGACAAAAAATGTCTTTTTCATAAAATAACATTCTAGGTCATTTGTATGTAACACCTGAGAATTGTGGGTAAAAGTACTTACAGCTGCTAATTACTAAATACCAGTAGATTATACTTTTCTTATACTAGTTATTGCGCTGACGTCTTCACCATAAATGAGAAACCTAAAACTATCTGTGGCTCACTGCTGTTGAATGTACAATAGAGAAGATGCCTCTGCTCTAAACCATCAGCACATTTTCTCACGCATAATTTGCACTGTCAGAGATGCCATCCAATTTCTGTAATATCATTGACCTCAGTGCACTGTATCTGTAAAAAAAAAAAGTACAA
>RJVU01026577.1:13493926-13519734 GCA_003731715.1 Anabarilius grahami
AGAATATTGTGCTTGCTTACTTTCTTGTCAGTTTTAAAATCTCTCTCTCTTCCTCCTCTTTCAATTTCTTGATGAAACTGTCCAAAACTGGCATTTCAAACTTAATATACTGTGCAACCTGAAAGACAATGCATTAATGTATTAACCACTGAAATATAAGCAATGAATGTTCTGAATATTAACAAAAATAGCACAGAGAACTTGCACATACACTACTGTTCAAAATTTTGGGGTTTGTAAGATTTTTTTTGAAAGAAGTCTCTTATGCTCACCAAGGCTGCATTTATTTGATCAAAAATACATTAAAATGTTGTGAAATATTATTACAATTTAAAATAGCTGATTTATATTTGAATATATTTTAAAATGTCATTTATTCTGTGTTGGCAAACATTAATTTTCAGCATCATTACTCCAGTCTTAAGTGTCACATGATCCTTCAGAAATCATTCTATTATGCTAAGAAAACTTTATTACTATCAGTTTTGTACCGATTAATATTTTTGTGGAAACCATGATACATTTTGTCAGGATACTTTGACGATTAAAAAGTTTAGATGAACAGCATTTATTTGAAATAAAAATCTTTTGTAACATTATAAATGTCTTTACTGTCATTTTTAATCAATTTAATGCATATTTGCTGTATAAATGTAATAATTTCTTTAAAAAAAAAAGAAGCATACAATCCTCAAACTTTTGAACTGTAGTGTATAAATATGCAATAGAAATATTTGTACCATTGTTAGTCCACTTGGTAGGATACTAAAATTAGACTTGATATCTGAAAGTGACATTATTGTTTACTGTATCTATATTTGAACAACAGAATGTAAGTTTGCCAGGGGAATCACATTCTGAATGACCTATTGTGAACTTTGAAATACTCACAAAAATACTCACATCGTATGTAATCTCTTCACCAAGGTCCTTTTCCATAATAAATATTCTGGCGATTTTTTCACATGGACCATGCAGCAGGCGAGATACCAAAGGGTATTCTGTGTCCTTAAGTTTTGTTCTCTCTGGGGAAAAAGGATGGGGAAATCCACAAATTCAGTTGACTCTTGCAGAAACTAAACACTGTAAACTTAAGAATGACAAGCCTTACCCCCTGATGCATGGACTAGGTAGAGGGCAAACTCATCTGCCTTATTCTCAACCTGTAAAGAAGTACAAAACAGAGAAGTAATGAGTAGTAAAGATCATCATATTCAGCTGAATTAGGGAAAACTTACCCGAAACTTATTAAGAAGCAGGTTAAGAACTTGATGTGTTGTTAAAGTGCTGTTCACTCGCACATTAGTCACTGATCCATAAGATGGAGTAAAAACTGATGTCTGAAAAGAAAGGAGATCAAGTTCAGCAATAATTGATTGTAAATGTTTAATCTTTCATAAATTATGTGGTACAAGTTTAGTGTAAAATTTGGCAAATAACATTTGGAGGAAAAAAAAAAACAGGCCACAATTAAATTAATATAATGTACTGTACAATATACAATAAGTTATGAAAGGTAATATAGTCCATGGTGATAAAAGCCAAAATGAGGTCCTTGTATGCTGTGCCATTTAATTAGCATAAGGCAATAAAATGACTGGCAGCTATAGAATATTTTTAAAAATGTGTTTTTGTTTCCGAATATATACATTAAATTTATCAACAGTGGCTGTAAAGACATTTATAATGTTGCAAAAAAATTCAATTTAAAATAAATGCTGTTCTTTTGGACTTTCTATTCATCAAATAATCTTAATATATTAATATATATATATATATATAAATAAAAAGCAGCAGTTAATTAAGCAACTGTTTTCAACATTGATAATAATAAGAAATGTTCTTTAGCACTAAATCAGCATATTTGAATGATTTCTGAAGGCTCATGTGACATCTCCACATCTGCAAAGGGACCAGGCCAACTTATATGACCTTCGAGGACCATTTATGAGAGGCGCAGATAACAACAGATAATAAAAGCACATGGTACAGCCAAAGGGAAGGCCTGCACAGGAAAACACTGCCTCTCAACAGCTGCATCCATCTCACAACACTGATGTACAACATAAACACTTAGACGACGGACACTTCCCTTTACAGATGCTGCTGTGGCACTTTATGAGAGCACCAGGCCCCTTGCCAGGCACAAGGAATGTTATCTTTCAGTGAGCTCTATTGTACTATTGTCCTGAGCTTGGAGCATGGAAGACTTCCAACTCATCTCTGCCTTCTGCCTGAGAGGTGGCTCTAGTGTTCTCTGGGTGAAAGCTTTATGGATAGTCACAGTTCAAGTTTAACTGTGCTTATTAAGAATAATAAAGTACAAGTACTTTGTGGTTGTAGAAATGGCCATTGATGGAGAAGCGGTGTCTTTTTATTCTCTGTGAATCAGCAGAGTTGTGGATTTTAGATCTTCTTTGGATATTCACAAAGCTGGCATCACTTCTCGTTCTCAGCAGTTGAGGAATGTCCTCCTCAGCACCATCCACACCTGCAGCAGAACAGCATTCAGAGACATGAGTAGGCTAATGTTTAGATGATACATTCAAAGATGAGATCTTTACTAGAGCCCTCCATGTCAGAAAAATGTTGGGAACATTGAATTATGTATTTAGTTCAGTTAATAAAAATAATCTATAACAACCTTCAATATTAAAAAGAGCATTTAAAGGTTTTCCTACTTTTGTGTGGAGAGGTCTGGATGTTTTTCATACTCACTAGGTACAGGTGTGGCACTGATTTTGTTGTTGTTGGGCTCTAAATAAAACTGGTGTGAAAAACTCTGTTCACCATTTTCATTCCTGTAAACAACCACAAAAAGGTCTAATTGAACAATATCATGGCTAACTATAAGCTTTCAACAGATATGGTACAAAAAAAGCCTTAAAATGGAATAATGTCAATTACTGTTCTTATGTTCTTTTTCAGCAGTTGTTGTATGGCCATCTCAAAAATGTTGTATGATGGTCGCGAGATCACACTACATAATATTTTCTATTTATTTAAATGAAGTTCAGAAAATTTGCAACCACATTTTTATTACTAATATATGGATTACACTTTAAACCCTTAATCTGTGTGATTTTATTATCCAGCATTAAGCAGTATTGATTTTACATTAACATTTGATGTTAAGCTAATTTTCATGTTAATTTTACTTTAGATATTGCACAATTTGTTTCACATATCTAATAGTTTTCTCTATAGAAGATTTTTGTCTTTTTGTATAATATTCATGGAAAGTGTTCAATAATAACCTTATTTATATTTATTTACTTGAAATTTTCTATTAAATATCTGGAATATTTCATTGGAAATTCTGATTGATTTATCTGTGGTAGCTATAATATTATATAATAATGGTAACAGATTTGACTAATGTGATCAAGATGACAATCTTCTTATGTTCACGTGCTGAATCTTTTTGCTTCCAGCATCAAATCAAGGTCACCACAGCTTTGTATATGATACTTGTGAGCTGATTAAAATGTACATAATACAGATGAGTGCTGCACGTGAGCCCAAGTTAATAGCTAGTTCCTCTGTCTGTGAAAGACAACTGCAGCTTTCACCCAGTTTCACTCATGTGCCAGAATATTCCTTTCTAACAATGACCACAGGTCATCAACGCTTACAGAATAACAGCTATGATAGAAAGTGCATGAAATCTCAATGAAAAGTATTTATTGGATTTTAGGAAAAGTACATTATCTATAATCAAATCTACACTGTAAAAAATGATTGTAATTTTACAGTAAAATACCATTCAATTTACAGTTTTTGGAAGTGAAAAATAACAAGTCATTGTATAATTTACAGTGAAATTACTGTAACCGTACCGTAAATTGAAGTTCCCACAATTCCCTGCATGACACTTCACATTTGATGTATTTTTGTTGAAATAACAGTTTTTTCTTAGTTTTTTCTAATTAGTTATGTACATTAGGGTTTTTCTAAAGTTGTTAAATTAATGTTTATTGCATTTTTAAAATGTCATGTGTGTTACCATGATGGTGTTTAGTGTTTATGTGAATGATACTGTATTCACCTTCTATATATTAGTATTATCCTTCTCAGCTTTTGGAAAAGCTTGATGAGCTTTGATTCATCATGTGACTCATCACCACTGTGTTTGGTGGTTGTCAGTGTATTACAAAGGTACAAAACAGATATTAGTACTTCAATAGGTTGGTAAATTAACATTATATCAGTTAACACAGTGTGTAAAATAAACAGTTATGAACCGTAATTATTACAATATAAATGTACAAATGATACGGTTTTGAACTGTAAAATACCTAAAATGTTCTGGCAACCACATCTGCCGATTTTTTTAACGTAAATTTTACGGGATTTTTTTTTTTTACAGTGTTAGCTGACTGTGAAAGATATGGGTTTACACCCATAACATAACCTATGAATTGAGACATCTACGATTGAAATAATGAAACAAACAGATGGAGTTACGACCTAATGAAAGAAGGGGACATCTGGGTGTGGTGTAGCAGCAGGATTCAGGCTGTTCCACCCACCTGCTGGACTCTGAGCTCTCCGCCCTCCACACACCCGTGCAGGCATAGCGAAAGCGCTCGTTGTCGTCGTGCATTTGGAGTCTGATTGGCCTCTTCAGGCCCCAGGAGATGTTGAGTAAACCCTCCACGATCAGCTCGCCCTCTTCCTGCAAGAAATAATAATAATCATAATTTACTCTTTTGTCAGAGGGAGGAAATCCTGCCGGCTCATGTCTCAGCTCAGTTTCAAGTGTACGTGCTGAAGAGGCAGTTGCAAACCGCAGAAATTCAATTGAAGATGGTGAAGTTATGGAAAGTCACTTTGGGAGGAGTACAAAACAGCACACGTACTAGATGTATTATTTTCGAGTGTGACTCTGAACAACGATGTGCGTTAAATTCAGTAATCTTAACTATCAGTTAATTCAATAGCAAAAAATGCCAAATACATGTTTCATTCACCCTCAGAAGTGTTGAATGAAAATTGTTAGTGCTGTAATACAGGCTACAGTCAGCACTTTAGGAAATACACTTCAAATTGACATGACATATGACAGACTACAGATCAAATATTTCAAATAACTGAAAACAGGAAATTGTAGGTAACACTTTATTTTAAGGTGACATAGTTACATGTTACTACATGTACTTACTATAGTAATTACAGTAAATTATGCATAATTACAAGTAACTAACCCTAAACCAAACCGTAACTCTATAGTAAGTACATGCAGTTAATATTAATCAGTACTCATTTGAGTAAGTACAATGTAACTACGCCACCTTAAAATAAAGTGTAACCAAATTTGATTGTAAAATATTATTACAATTTAAAATAACTGTTTTCTAACGAAGCTGAATTTTCATGAGTCATTAGTCTCACAGTGTCACATGATCCTTCAGAAAGCATTCTAATATACTGATTTGGTGCTCAAGAAACATTTATTATTAACATTATTATTATTTTTGTGGAAACCATGATATATTTTTCTTTGATAAATAACTGTGATATCTTTTGTGAATATAAAGTACAACAGAAAAGCATTTACTTGAAATAGAATTCTTTTGCAACATCCCCAATGAATAAAAGTATGAATTTCTTTAAAAAAAAAATCACAATGAGGTTGTGAGCTTTTGAGGTTGGGAATTGGGAGACTGGAATTGGAAGTTATTGTAATCAGTTGGATTAAATAATAGACAGCAAGTGATGTCTGGCCAAGGAAAATGTATGTCTTCTTATTAAAAACTTGATAGATATATATATATAGATAGATAAATAGACAGACAGACAGACAGACTGCATGCAGATCTTTCAGGCAGAAACGTGCCATTTAAGCACAGTCTTAATACTATCAAGGCCTAAGTCAACAAAGTAGATAAGTCTCTTCCGTTCACATACAAAGAACAATATCGTCTGACTAAAACATTTGACAGAGCTAAATATACCACAGAGATTAAACTGCAAGATTCAGGACAGCTGCTTAAAATAGCTGGTTGTAGCAGATGCATGTGACACTGTCACAACCTTCTATTTATGTGTTTAAAGGATTGAACCTAATTTGATGAACACCTTTCTTAGCTCTACTGTATATCTTTGCTTTTAGCTGAAGGGTGAATATGAGGTGAGAAAACATAAATTTAACATTGCTGTTCATATCTAATATTATTACCACAGCTGCATTTCACCTTAAAAACACACAGTGGCACTTTAATTCAACAAACCACAAAACCACCATGTTAAAACAAAATCCTTTATAGTGATATTTACATAATTATATAGCTGGAAGAACTTGTGCCTACATCTCATTTCAATCCTAGGTTATTTACTTTCTGAATTCACAGAAAACAATGTTTAATTCTCAGTCCTTAACAGCAGATTCTTTGACTCATTCAATGCAAGGTCAGAGCTGCAGCCCACCAGACTTTTTCCCACTGGATCTCTGCTCTTCAACAAAAACCTGTGACCAAAATAAAAATCTGTAATGATGTTGGCAGCTGCTCTAATTGTGAGTGAGTGTAGTCAAGTGTCATGTAGGTGGAGGGCCGAGTGCTCCCAGGGTCTCATTGTTACTGCAATGTAAACATTCAGGGCAGCTGCGGTGAGAGCCCATTGGTCAGCTTCCTCTCTACTCTCTGCTCAGCACACACACACTTCCTGTCAGGCATGCAAGGTCAGAGCTTAGCTAAATTTAGTGCCTTGGCTTACGGTCCTTAACTGCCGTGACTGTATAAAAGGGGTTGAGCTGCCTCTAAACCTGAACAAACCACAGACACAACCTCTGCATAACAATCACCACTCTGCTCCTAGAAACTTGTCCTACAGGTAAATTTGAGATGTATGATTTACTGAATTATTTACGTTAATTAAACATTCAACCTAACATTTCTTAACTGTCAAATGTCATTACAGATGCACACTGCATATATAACTAACTGTCGCTCATCTCTTTCCAGGATGAAACCCAGAAGATTACTTTTGTCTGTGGCTCCTCTACCGACAATAACAGAATCGCACGAGGACCTCTCGCAGTCTCTGGATGAATATGTGAAGTCCATTAAAGAACTGGCCCAGCCTGCTTTCGGCCCTTTGAGGATATCCAGGACTCACAGGCGTAAACCCGTGGGGAAACATGCGGGCTCTACCTCAACGCCGCGCAGCGCTTCCCGGGCTCTGCAGCCCCGCCGTGCTTCCCTCGGCCTGGACGAGGTCACGCTGAGGTTCAGCAGCCAGGTGGCCTGCGGCGCTAAAGATCCACTGGACTGGTTGTTTGCACAGACACACTTACAGTCACGCGGTGAGAATCTGCGCAGGACTGACAGCGCACCTGCTGCTTTGTGGTTACTCTAATGCGCCAATGCGTAATAACATGCTGATGGGAGGATAACTCTGAACGTTTGATGGATGAACGCAATGGAGGATCTCATGAATTGAACTTCTTAATTTATTGTCTGAACAGACTTTTTGTACAAAGATGCTAATGTTTACACCCTGTCAAAGTCATGGTTTTCTACATTCTATGCTTTTTAAAATAAATTGACTTCAAGAACGTTAATGTTTTCTTTATTAACATTTCAATCTATTTATCTATCTATTTGTTTATCAGTGTGTGAGTGATTAAAACTGATAAAGAAATGCTAATAAGACCATAGACGATCATGTCTCTAATACACATAGATCATATGATCTAGAGATATGTAATGAGTACTTATGATGGTGAGACAAGGGATAACAAAATGCAACACGAATAATAATAGACATACTAATTTCATCTATCGCAGACAAAAAGCTTTCTGTGCACCTTCATTTTCACAGATCAGCAGCTTCCCACGGTATTATCCCTTAGCAAATTATGCAAATAAAACAAGGCCAGGGGCTTTACAATACAAAAGTAATTCTCTTTGCGGTTAGAAGAACCACGCAAGGCAAGAGATGGCAAGTTTGTTAGGCCTAAACCAGCGGTTCCCAAACTGGGGTACGCATAGCCGTAAATCCAGTACATTTAATCAAATTATCTCATCATTTGCAGTCAAAAATGACTGTATCCACAGAAGCAACATGAATATGATAGATTGCGTGCAGTCTGCTGCCTTAAATCGCGCTAAATTACTGCCGTTCTCGGCAATAATGCCTTTGTAAAAGGGGGGATTTAGCACTTACGCTCATGAAGAACAAATATAGACACAGATAGTGGATTGATATCGATTTAAGACTCAAACTTTCTTCGATATATACAAAAACATACCGTTTGAGTTCTTGTATTTAATGCTAATAACGAGCAAGAAGCATTAAATTGTTCCCAAATATCCACATGACTGCCGTGACATTATTATACAACAGGTCAAAAAACAAAACGTACATTTTAAACAGTTCTGTCAGTATTTACTCTATTTTGCAATGAAATAATAGTTCTAACGAAAACCACAGCAGAACTACAACACACGTCTGTTTCGCGAACAATTCTGCGGCTTTGAACGAATCGTGAGAGTCAATGATTCAATGATTCATTCACAGCCACTTGCTTCGTTACTGAATGAATGACTCGATGACTCACTCATAAAAACAGTGACTTGCTGCAACCTACTGGCGGTTTTAGTTTAATATTTAAAAGTATCACTACACTATCATTGCATATTTATCTATTGAACATTATATTTAAAACATTATATTTTATAAAGTTATATATAAAGGTAAAAATATGCACTGGAAAATCAATTTAGGGGGCAGATATTGTCCCTTATTGGTAATCCCTTCAAGGGGTACTCCACTCTAAAAAGTTTGGGAACCACTGGCCTAAGCTCAAGTCCAGTTATGAAGCGACCTCTGTAGGCTGCATGTAATTTTACAGCACTGTCTGAACAGAACCAACAGAGGGCGCTCAATGAACGTTATGATTCTGATACTGACCTGCTGCAGACAGAGAAAACAATGTTGCTAAGAAAAAGAAAACATCTTTTCTCGTATCATGAATCATAAAAGATACAATATGTAATGCAGAACGGAAGATTTGAGTTTCATTTTAATAGCGTTTTAGTGGCTTCTAGTGTTTTCCAACCATTTCCATCGCAATGGTAGGCCTATCTCACATGAAAAAACTCAGCATGTACATTAAGTTCATGGCCGACTGTACAGAAAGGACAAAAAATATATATATAATAATAATCGAAAATGTGTATTTTTCTGTTCAAATTTTGTTTCGTAGAAATTACTGTCAAAAGAGGAATTTTTATTCTTGCGTTTGATATCTAGTCTACTAAAAGAGGAAAAAATACAATAAAAAATCATTCCTTCAAAGATTCTTTCAGACCTGGCAAACTGCAGTTTTTAAAGATTCGTTTTTCTGTAGTATATTAACACGTTAACACGTAAGTGCACCCAGATTTCTGAAAGTTGCTTGCGTTTTTTTTCTGAGCAAACAGATGTGGGTGGTCGCTGGGTTCTGCTGAGTTTAATCTCATAATAAAAGACTAAACAAACAGCAAGAAGAAATGTGACTGGAATGTGACCTTACACTAAAGTGCTTCTACTAAAGTTAACCTCTAGATGGAGCTGTTTATGAACAGTAGGTTAGGCTGGTTAAAATAGCAAAGACAAATGTATCTCATGGCAGTTACTCAGCTAGCTAGACTAACCTGACTGTCTGCTGAAAATGTTAGGCTAAAGTCGGCAGAAAAGGAGAAAAGTAATTTATCATGTTTTTTAAGAGTCCTCAAAAATAGGCTATATTGAACACTGGTAAATCATCTTTATTTTATATGTTGCATTTTTTCAGAATACACAGCTAATTTTGAATGACCATGAACGGAGATAAATGCTTTTTGGGTCCAGATGGTGTTTTACTTATTTATTTATTTTTTTTAAACCAGAAGTCGCCATGCAGGTTAAACAAGATAATCTCAGAACAACAACATTTAAACACAAAGAACACTGCTCACAAATTTTTTTTAGAACATGTTAGTTGATTTTAAGTTGATGTCTTTAAAGTTGACATGTGACATATATCCAAAAGAAACAGCTTTTTTGAACAAGAAAAAAATGTAGTACGGGTCGGGACTTGATTTTGTCCATTAGGAATTATGGCGGGTTTAACGGGGGGTGGGGGTATTTTGAATAAAGATTGGCACATGGGCACATGAATTAAAAGAAATGATGTGCACATATAAATCATTTATAATAAATACTGCAAAATTCAATAAAAAAATATTCTTTGCAGATTAGTCACTGCTTAACTGGGCTGTTAATTTTGTTCTCCACATTAAAGGGTTCGTTCACCCAAAAATTAAAATTCTGTCATTAATTTCTCACCCTCAAGTCGTTCCACACCCGTAAGACCTTTGTTCATCTTTGGAACACAAATTAAGATATTGTGATGATATCCGAGAGCTGTCTGACCTCTCAATTGACAGCAATTTAATTACCACTGTCAAGGTCCAGAATGGTACTAAAACATAGTTATAATAGTCAACGTGACTACAGTGGGTCAACCCTAATTTTATGAAGCAAATACTTTTTGTGTGCAAAAACAAAACAAAAAATAAAGATTTTGAGGAGTCAGAGAGCTCTTGGATTTCATTAAATGTCTTAATTTCAGAAGATGAGCGAAGATCTTATGGGTTTTGGACTAACCCTTTAATACTCCCATAGTGCCGGGGCTGCTACCTAGAAAGTTGCTGGTTTAAGTCCCGTAACATTTAAAGGTGCTTCTAAGTGATCCTGGGTGGAATAACTTTCTGTCGACGTTCGAAGTGTTGTCAAACAAAACAGAGGCTAGCTAGACCCTCCCTCCTCCTCCTCCTCCCCCTCCCCTTCGTGCTTCCTGAAACAGTCATGAACGCGCATTTAAAATCATTCTTGTCGGTTATTGGCTGGAGCGTGTTTATTATGTTTTGTGGTCCAGGCTGCACCAGTTTGTTTTTGTTGCCGTTTTTGGAGCTTGTGGCGACTACAGAGACCGCATTTTTTTACAGTGTGATCAGGGGACAGGCAGCTAGCGGATAGTGAGGAGATGTTTGCAGTATGTGACAAAAAATGTTTTGGCCAAAAAACGCGTGACTTCGCTTAGAGCACCTTTAAGCTATCATCATCGGGACCCTGGGCATGTCAACTCCTGCTACATAAATTCTTTTCTATAGGCTCCTGCAATCCATCAAAGTTACAAATTTACTTTCAGCACTCTCAATTTTCCCTTGAACCTTCAGTCTTTATCTTATGCAATGTGTCTTTATCTGTATCTGTACTTATCTGTTGACTCTCTCTCTGTACAGGTATTGCCTCACAATACCTGTGACACAGCATCATGTGATTACTTTCAATAAAACAAAACCTGACAATTTTTTAAACGCCCTCAAGGTAATTACACAGTGAAATCAGTAGAATACTAAGGAATATGTTAAATACTGTCACTACACATGCATGTCATCACTTAGATCCTATATCCCTTGTCAGCTGTAAATCTGTCCAATTCAACATTTTCAACAATACTAATTATTATAAAAATGTAACAGCAAGCTGAAGAAAAATGTGAGTATGAGTTGCAGTTATTTTAGACTTTTTAGACTATTTATCTATGTCTGTCTGAGCAGTGGAAAATCTCTTTACTTTCAGTATCATACTGGCTGAGGTTAAACTCGTTCTGAAACACAAACAACCTGTAGGGATTTCCCAGAGACTGTAACAGATCCAACAGATCATAACAATGTGACAGTCTGTCCTGTTTGCTGACACATCAGACAAACCCTCCTATTAAAAACACTTGTTAAGTTAACTTGTTGAGATAAAATTAGAAATAATTAGTTTTTTTTATCTATCTCGGTCATGTTCACAGACAGCAACAGATTGTAAATAATTTGTAGATTGAGTTTAATGAATAATTACACCTCTTGCAATGACCTTGCAAGTGGCCTCAGTGTGAGAACAGATAGAAGGCCTCGTTCACTAGCCGTGTGTGCACATATGTGTTTTCATCCAGAAATCATGATTCATAAAAATGTTCACAATTAAATTTAATCCTAATGTTGGACAAAATTTAGAGCAAGCTAGGAAATTATTGTCTTTTATTAGCACTGTTATGATATATACTGTATATTTGACATTAACTTTTTTGCTCACCAGCCACTGTGGCTAGTGGTTTTACTAGCCACTCAGCATTTTCACTGGCCACAATTTTGACATCAATACCATGGGGATAAACTGCCATATAGATATTTTTAATCTTATCTCATAATTTGGCAGCAGGTATATTAGGCTGCTGTCACTTTAAGACCTGATGCACGGATCCATTATACTGTTACTGTTTTCTTTCTCAACTGTTTACGTTTACTTAAAACATAACTGACTGTGTTTATGTGAATACTTGCCAAGACCTGTATTTTGACATTATTTTGTGTGTATTTGACTGTTTAAGCGCAATAAGCAGGGGAAAAAGAACTCAATTTAGCACTGAGCGGCAGCTTTATGTGCACGCACTTTGGGTGTGAGCACAAAATCTGCAGGAATGAGTACAATTATGCGCAAATGCGCACAATCCCACACCAAAATTCAAGCCTTGTAACACCAACAATATTCATCCGGAGCAAATGAAACGAGCGAGTGAGATGAGGTTGGTTTGTGTGTCAACTCACTGTCGGAGAGATAGGAGAGATAAGAGAGAGAGAAAGCGCAGCTGGTATTGTGTATCTATTCTGTGGAAAATTTGTATTGGGAGCATTTCAGATATTTCAGTATTGTTGAAAACACTACATTGCACTTAGTTTATTATTTCAAATGCCTTTTTAAAAGCCTACAACTGAAAAATGAATATATTATATAAAAAATTCAACCCATCAAAGTGGCTAGTAGGAGTGACTGCGTTACACCCCACTGCTGAAATCCAGTGGTTTGGCAGGTGTTAATGTCAAGCCCTGTATATGTATATGTACATGTATATGTATATTTAATAGCCAATATTCAGATTCATTCATGAATTCATTCAATATTAAATAGATAAAATTTAATTTAATGTCACAATGAAAAGGAACAGATCTTTTTTTCCACATTGCGCCATATATCCAAGTGTTATTAGATTTTAGATTTTCTGGGCAAAAACTCCCTGCGCATCCATGCGGCCTAGCATGTGTCACCAGTTCACCCTGTTTGGACTTCTGTTTTGCACCATTTCCTGCCACTAGTCTGTCACCATAGTTACTGATCACTATCATCATCACTGTTAGCTGTGTAGCATTATCCACCTCGTTTGTCTGTGTGTATAAGTCATGTGTTTTCAGTTCACCTTGGTCCGGTATCGTCTATGTATGGTTGTGCTTCGTTATTTGCCTGTGTGGATTTACTTGCCTGTGGATTTATGAAAGACTGTTTGACCCTTCATCTTCTTCTTCGTGCGTGTACTTACAACCAGGTGTGACAGAATACTGGACCTAAAAAGTGAGATAGATTGTGGCGTGTTTTTTCGAGTCGAGCTTCCCGGACAACTGCTTTTGTTCATTCCTCTTCGTTGGACTCAACGCATCGACAAAGGCACAGTTGTCTGGGGAGGGACCTCGAGGGAGCTTCGCCGCATATGTGGAGTGGGTGCTGGCATCTTGTGGATCGTCTTCCACAGTTGGATTCGACGACAACGACACCAGCCCCACTCCTCCTCCAGTGCCCAGCCAGGAACCTCCAGACGGTGAGGAACGGCAGCACGATCCCACCAGAGACAGAGAGCGCGCCTCTACCGCGATGCAGGAGCCAGCGACCAATGGAACGACTGAGCGAAACATCACAGGGGAGCCGGAGCACCGCGAGTCTGACTAGGTGTGCAAGTCAGCTGCAACATCCGTCGCCGAGGGAGTTTGTGATGAGCGCAAGTGTATGGAATGGAGCCCCACCCACACTCCCGCCACTGAGAGTGAGCTTCTGGCATGCACCATAAACTATTATTTTGATTTTGGAGAGGATCCCCTACCCCCTTTAATCCCTCACGAGCCTGTCTGTTCTGTTTTGGAAGAGCTGATCCCGGCCAGCCTCCCTCTCCCACCTCCTCTCCATACATCTACCCAGAATTTTTTGTTTTTCTCCATTCCCTCTGTTTATCATCAGTCCCTTCTCCAGCCCTCAGCCATGCCTGCTATCCAGCCCTCGCTGTCTCCCATCATTCCCTCACTTCCGCATCACCCTCCTCTCAGTGGCACGGCTACACCTGGGGGCTGCTGTGAGCCAGCTTCTTCTGGCTGTGGAGATCCTGTGGCTCCGCCCCCGGCCTAAGATCTCGTTGTGCCACCTCGGCCCATTGTCCTGACTCCTCCGCTCCTTCCTCCCTCGACTTCAACAGCTACCATCGAGCTTCCTCAGACCATCGACTCCGCCTGGCTCAGACATCGCCATCGCCACGGACTTGCGGGCCGTTCGTTGCTCTCCGGCCCTCCACCCCTACTGCTCCATTTGGCTCCGCCTTCCCTCAAGTTCCGCCTCAGCCCTCTGGTACCGTTTGCGTCTCGGGGGGTCATCGCTGCGACTCTGTCACAGACTCTGAGACCTTCTGCATCACTCCGCTCCTTCGGCTCTCTGTCTGCGCCCAGGGCTCCACCTCCATCGGCTCCGTCACCTCCACTCATCCCCAGGGTGGCGTGGAGACCATCACCACCATGGCTCCACCCTCCAGCAATGCCGCCGTGGGACGCTGTCCTGGCTGTGGCCCGGAGCACCATCAGGACATTCCTGCTCAAGGCAACCCCCTGGATTACACCACCATCTGCACCTCCCTGGACTTCCCTCTGTTCCAGCCCTCTCCCGGACTACCGTCCTCCACCGAAACCTCCTCCATCAATCTGCCGGCACGAGGACGCGCCTTTCCGGGAGGGGGGGTGTTATGTCACCAGTTCAGCTCTTTGGACTTCTGTTTTGCACCATTTCCCACCATGTGGATTTACTTGCCTGTGGATTTATGAAAGACTGTTTGACCCTTCTTCTTCGTGTGTGTATTTACAACCAGGTCTGACAGGATGGATAAGAGCAGGGAGAGCAGCAATAATCCCCCTTAGGGTAAACAGAACAGAACCAACATATGCAGATATCATTAATGTCAATAATTTAACATGTACACATATTTCAAGAATTAGTCTGATTCAGGGGAATCAGAAGGCCAAATCCTGACTGATGAGGAGGAGCTGGGGATGGAGGAGGGTAATTAGCTCCTGAGAAATGTAATAGCTGCTGATAATACTTGATTTTGGATTTTGAGATGGGCATTGCTCTCAAAAGTGAAAAAATAAAAAATGTCACAAGACAAAACACCAATTGTTTACATTGGAATGTCCAGTTATGATATTTTGATTAAACTTTATATGGTTAAAAATCTTTTTTATAAAATGAAATAAATGTAAGAATGAATTGTTCACTATCAGATCTATAACACGCATTTAGAAAATCTAGCCCTAACCTAAAGGGACAGCAATAGATTACAGTGAAGATTTAACCCAGTATGTCAAAAGAAAAATGTATTAATCTTTCATCCTCTACATTATAATGTCTATATTTACTTGAAGCACACAAACTATTTGTGTCTTTAAATTTTACTTTTTATTAAAACTAATTATAATATTAATATGGGCTATCTATATTATTCATATTTACAATAGGAAAATAATTTGTGATCCTACAATAAGTATTTCAGAGTAACAGAAATTATAATGACAACATAATAATAATAATAATAATAATAATGATGGTTTGTAATGATGTTATAGATCTGGGATGCAACTTCCAGTTCACGGGGACTTTAGGGATAAGGATTAATTTGCCAAGAGTGACAAACAGCTGTACTGATCACTCACTCCAATGCTCCAGATTTGAAATCCCATTATGAGACAATAGCCTTTTTGTTTAGCTGTTTCAAACACTCTGACTCAACTCTAGGTCAGATTAGATCTATTAATCATCAACTAGGAAACACAAAGGATATGAATCAGATCCACTGATAGTTTCACTTTCTATGTAGATACATACCTCACGAATGCGAAGCTGAAAGCTTTTTCCCTCATGGTAGCAGTTGTACGTTTTTAGAAGGGACAAAATATCAGACCTGAAAAAGACATAAGGTGTTACATTGAGAGCTTTTAGTTGGGAGGTGTGTTTCTAATGTTCAGTGTGTATCAGAGGTTGAACTGTTACTTTGCAATGACTTTCTCCTCGTTCAGCCTCACATAGGAGATCTTGTCAGTATCCATGTTGGGGTTCCCTCAATGGAAAGACTTTCAGCTAGAGAAGAGCAAGACAATGGGAGAGAAAGGAAGAAAAAAGAGACCTTAATAATATAGAAAAATAAGTGAGTGAATAACAGAATATGTTTATACCATGTGTAATGTTATTCATGATCCAAATGAACCATTAATGTCACAGTGAATCTTGTCCAGGAGGACCAATAAAAGTAATCACAGGATTTAGGGGAAATCACATGGTCCTTCAGTTACCACAGTGTGCAGTCTCGCAGTAAATCTTGCCTTGGCATGTTTTCAGACCTTCTGTAAATAATACTTTTTTTCATTGGAAAAATTTGAAGAATCGTCATGCAGCAGTTTTGTTTTCTGTATGAATACTAATCATAGATCACATCTGACAAAAAAGAAAAGAAAAAGAAAACATCATAAAACTAGCCCATATGACTTTAATTTTTCACTTAAAAAAATCTTCTGATCCCAACTGTCCTGCCACGTTTGGTCATGTGACAAGTGTGAATTAGTGACTGTTTGACACATTCCCACACTAGGCACGGTTGCCTTGAAGCGAGCCCGAGCGCGATTGCTCAGGCACGGTTAGCGCTCACACTGCATGCGAACCACGCTCTGGCCCACCTCTTCCAAGCGGGCCAGGGCCGGCTAAACGAACCACGTCTGGGCACGGAACGGAGCGATCACACTTGTCAAACGAACCGGGCTTCGGGGGTCAAACGCGCTCGGGCACGGTTCAGAGCGCATAGTGTGAGTACAGCCTGACTTGCCGTTTTTGAATCTGGCATAGATGCAGATGAGATTCCCCTCACAAATAGGATGATTTTTTTTTATGATTTCAGTCTTTTCCACATATTAATTATGGTTTCAGAAGATTTTCAACACAGTGAAAAAATAACAGCATATGGGTTTGGAATGACATTAGGGTGAGTAAATAATGACAGAATTGACATTTTGTGGGTCAGCTGCATTTGTGATTGCTTATATAATGTGCACATGTTTTTGAAGATTCCTGCACCAATGGGTTTTTTTTGGAAATCTCTCACTTTCTTATCTGTGTTACAATGGCTTGATCCTGTGGGAGTAGTGACAAGGCACAGGAATTTCCAGTAGAGGCAGCAGGGAAGTCCCTCAGAGTGAGTATAAATTGAGGGCAGGCCATTCAGCACTTACACACAGAAACACTCTCATCATGACGCTGATAGCTTATGCTCTGCTGGCTTTCAACCTCAGTATCGTTCTAACAGGTTAGTGTATGAGAACAGATGAACTACAGTAGATTCCCAGACCATCTAAAACAGTAACTGAGCTGGCAAATTTCTATTTAGTTAAATCTTATTACATCTATGCAAAACTTATTTAACTTATTTCATGCAAATATTATTTTAATTATACAGCGTTCAAAAGTTAAAATAAAATAGGATAAGTTAAGATAAAATATTTTTTAAATGTTTTTAAAAGCAGTCTCTTGTGCTCACTAAGGCTGAATTTATTTGATACAAATACCATAAAAATAGTAATATTGTAAAACATTTTCACTTAACTGTACTTTAAAGAACTGCTTTCTTTTTTAATTTATTTGAAAATATAATTTATTCCTGTGATGGCAAAGCTAAATTTTCAGCAGCCATTACTTCAGTCTTCAGTGTCACATGATCCTTCACATAGTAGATTTTTTTTTTTATGCTGCTTAATATTTTTGTGAAAACCATGATTCTTTATTGTTTAGGATTCTTTGATGAATAGATAAAAATATAAGAACAATATTTTATTTTAAATAGAAATCTTTTGGATAAAAATAGGTGTTACTTATAACAACTATTAAACTTGATAAAGGTATTTACTGTCACTTCTGATTAACTTAATGCTTCCTTGTTTAATGAAAATTAATTTCTTTTAAAAATAACTAAAATCTTACCAAACCCAAACTTTTGAGTTACATCATGGCTGTTTATTAATTTGACCTTTTCTATTTTACAGCCCAAGTGGTAGAGAGTCATCATTTACCAAAGACCTGTCAGTGTCCACAGGCCAAAATAAAAGTCAGGGGACGATTTTCAAATTTCACAGTCACTCCAAAAGGACCTAGCTGCTTACAGGATGAGATCATGTAAGGAGTTCACATACATTTTACTTCATAAGATTCAAAATGCATGTGCACCGTTGGCTTTACATGTTCTGTTATTCTCTGTACTTTTCATTAGAGTCACACGGCAGAAGAACAATAACCCTGTGTGTCTCAGTCCGGAAGGTGACCAAGGCAAAAGACTTCTGGAATGTTGGCAAAGGTAAGAGAGTGTTATCACCGAATGAGTCTGTAAACTAAAGCACAGCATATATAAACATCACTCAATCTCATCACATCTCCAAATATTATGGTGGTCTGCATGTCTTAATAAGCTTGATCCATCTGTTTTTCTTTCTTTTTTTCAGGATGCAAAAGGATGGCAAGGGCAATAAAGAATGCTTACGCCAACTGAACCCCAGGCAAAGAAAGAGGATCCAGGCAAAACCCACGGTTACAACTTAACCTCAAATACTAAACAGATGGAGGCAGAGAACCTAAAAGATTACCAGAGGAGAATACTGTACAAAGCCTGTGCAAAGTGCTGTGGTGCCACTGTACTTTAATATGCACTAAACAAGCCAAGGACATAAGAAAAAGCTGAAGAGGAGTGCGCATGTGTACTGAGGCCAAAGGAACGGCATATAATGAAGGCGTGTTGCAACAGGGACAGTAACTAAACCTTGACATATTATGCAGGGATGAGTTGAGCCCTGCTATGCAAGTCTAACGTATCGTACAGTTTGAAGACGGAAATTTATGTTTATTATAAATATATGTATTCTTTGATTAAAAAAAAGGAAAACATTTATTTTTACAGTTTAATATAAAAATAAATTAATATAATAAACAAATTATTTGATTTAATAATTGTGTTGTTGTTTGCAAAGCATTGTATATTGGTATCTGCAAGCATTACAATACAGTGCATATACATGTGGGACGACTGATACCGGTGAAAAATTCCTTGTATGTTATGCATACTGGCCAAATAAAAGCTGATTTGATTTAATTTGATCAACTATCACACAAAAGGAGAACTTCAATGTGTTTCTTTACTTATGTTTGTTGAATAAATTCTGCTATAAAATTCAACTGCTGCACAGATATCATGTTTATGTAATATATAAAATTACATATTTAATAAACATTTATACAATAAAAATTTGTTTTAATAACAATTTTTTTTCTGCCTAATTTACTGGTTTTGGTCACAAACAAAGTATCATGCCAAAGGTTTTAAGGTCAGGGTTCCCACAGTTATTAAAAACCTAGAATTTCAGGGAATGTTTCCAGGCCTAGAGAAGTTATGGAAATTAACAAATTCTGAAGTAAAATAAAAGTCCTTCTACATTATAAAAAGTGCAATTCAATTCCTAAGGATCCATTTCTACCTGATCAAACCCATAATTTTACTTTTGATGGTATAACCTAATTTAGTCAAGTTGATTCAGTCATTTTTAAATATAATATAATTTATATGATAAGCACACAGTTATCAGAAAAAAACAATAAGAAAGCAATTTCTATATAATATTTCTACATTTAAACATCTAGTAATCACTTTTAATCCATTAATAAAAGTCATGGAAAATTCTTGGAAATTCATTGATCAAAAGGTGTGGGAACCTTCAGTGTGAACAATTTATCCTAAATGGAAAATCTCTCTGAACCATGTAATCACTGATATGCACTGAACGATAACATCCCAGACCACAAAACCAGCCTACACAAGGTGAATACACAGGTGTTGAGAAATCACTCCTCTTGTCTTGAAGCATTTACTTGAAATCATGTGACTCTGATCCTACTTAATACGGCAAAACAGGAAATGCATAAAGGAGGGAAAGTGAGGGAGAAAAGCAGGACAGTTCTGTGCACACTCAAGTGCAAACGCACATAAGAGAGCCATTCTTGTGAATGACGCAGCTTTAGTAAAATGGCTTTGAGGACTCTGCGATCGAATATCAGCCTGCTGCTCCTGCTCTTAGTCTGCTTACACTTCACAACAGGTACAGTAGCATTTAAAGACATATCAGGACTATTTACAGATTTCCATCAGATACTGGTCATGGAGGTGATATGGGACACATGCTTTTATGTTTCTGGTTTCGTCTTTAGAAAAGAGTACTGCTGCAATATCTTCTCGAGAAAAATGCGAGTGCATTGAGGAGGCTGGCTCGGTGCAATGGAGAAAAATCACAGACTACAAAATCATAGAGAAATATCCTCTCTGCAACAAGGTTCAAATCATGTAAGTAAAGAAACATTATTCCGATCCAATTTTTTTGAATGTGTAGTGCTTCCTAAGATTTATGAATCAATTGGATTTTGAATGAAGCTTCCAAAAAACTTAAAAGGATCTTTGATACATTGTAGGTAGAAAGTGGTTGTCTAAATTTGGTAATTCCGATTGAGTCACACCTTCCACAGATCATGTGCTTAAAACTGAAATCATCTATCACCCTCATGTCACTGAACACTTACAAGTGTTATTGTCACATTACTCTTTAGCATTTTTGAAAATGCTTGGTGATCACTGCCAGTCTAATTGGCAAAGTGCAATAAAGTGAGCAAATGACCTCTCAAAAAATGTGCACAACGCCCCTGCCTCCAAAATCTATAATAATATGCAGATATATTCAGTACTTTACTGTAAAACTAAGTCAATAATAATTAACTTGCAATTATATCATTTATGTTTTGTAATCCAGTTCATTATTAACAGTGTGGGAGGATATTACACAATATCTCGTGTTGAGGCACATCATGAGTTGAGATGAATTTTTCATCATATTGGATTCGATTAATTCGAACTTGGGCATGAGAGGGCATGATATGACAAATAATACCACTGCATTCTTTCCCAAGAAACTCTGGAAACATTAGTGCTGTTACAGCAAGATCTAGTGAAAAACAAATATTCTTTTTACTGGTATTTTGATGCCAAATGGCTTATCCCCTCACAAAATACTTTAATTAGCTCAAGACCCTCAATACACTACAAAGAGGAGAAAGGAAGAAATATAAAATTCAAAACTTCTCAAAAGGTCCCACTACCTGTATTTGCCTTTTGTCTAATGCTTAAGTTTGATTTAGTAAAAAAAAAATTTCAATAGTCTAAGTAATAACCAAATGCTTTTGAAGTAGACTTAGCAATAATAGTAATAATAATAAAACAATGCTAATATTAAATACATTTTGGTATAATTAATTTTAGAGTTCAATTGAAGTTTGTTCAGAAGGGTGGCATGAGCAAATGCCTCAGATGAAAAATTATGTATCTTATAGCAGCTTGCAGTGGTTTGCTCACATTTGACAACATAATGATCTCTTCCACAGACTTCAGCTGTCAGGTAAAGAAGTTTGTCTAAATCCAAAGTCCAAGCAGGGGAAAAAACTGCAAAGATGCTGGAAAAGGTATGTGAACAACAGCTTCCTGCTAAGACAATTTTACTATTGTTTATAATTAATCCACTCATTAAAAACTTGAAAAAGTATAAATTAGGAAGTACAGTGATTTAGAACCTCACAAGCAATTTCAATAAAATGAAAAATACTGCCACTCTGTGGCAGAAGTAAATACTGCAATGAAAATTCTCATAGATTCACTAGCTCTCCTCTCTACAAAGTACAAACCATATACAAAATCTATAGCGTTATAGTTTAACATTTAATACTTTAAATAATGTTTTGTAGTAACATGATTTTTTAAAAATATAAATAAAAATACTTGTTATATACACTAAGCCTTACATTATACAGACTGTACATAGTTGCCGATGCTTTCAGGGATGGTTGAGTCAGAATAAATCTGGTCTCTGGTGAATTTTAAGTGTTTACGGTGCCATTAATGGTGGGCATTGATTTAGGGTTGAGAATGTGTTTTTTGCTTGCTCAGCTTTTCAAGCTTCCCTAATAATTAAACCCCTTCACTGTTCTATTGTCCAGGATTAAATTCAACATACGCAAGAAGAAGGCCTGCCTGATGCTCAAGAGGAAAAATGGACAAAAAATGCCCAAGAAACATTAACATAACAGTTCTGTGTTGAAAGACTATATTCCTGTACTTTATCATTTACCCTGCCTGTCCTTTATTTGCACAAATAAAAGATATTTGAATTATATATATGGAATATGTATATATTGTTTTTATACTGCTCATTTCTAATAAAAACCTTTAAAAAAAATTGTTATTGGTATTTGTGTATTGCATTTTATGCACATATTTGTGCTAAATGACAGAATTTAAAAAATACAAAATATCAGAAAGTGTCCCAATTTACCTGTATTCACCTAACTAAAACAAACAAAATGGCCCCTATTCAGTGAAGGAAAAGAATTTGAATATTCTATGAACTAACCCAACCTTTGTCTATGTCCATCCTCATTAATTATTAATTAAGCCATTTTAGTCTCATGGCAAGAGCAGCCTTTCAAGGGGGGGGAAAAGACATACACAATCTACTGTGTCCACCAGAAAGAACCACACTTATAAAATGCATTAGGCTGATTTAAACACAAGAGGTCCAGTCTAGAGATGCTCCCCACCTGCATGAAGAAATTACACTGTGAAGCCCCCGTCCACCCAATCAATTACTGCAAAACAGATGTGACTCTCAGCTGCAGGAATTTATCTAGCATACAGAGCCGTTAACCTCTGCTGGATTTCTGCGTGACTATTATGCAGAAGTTGGACAGACACAGGAAAAAAATGCAAAGTTTAATATAGGCTATATCTGATTTGCTTCTATCATGAAAAGGAAAAGTGCACATATAAAAATATCACAATGCTGGTTCACATGTGGTGCAGATGTAGTCTGTCAGAAGGTTCACTAGAAGCCTACAGTTTGTTTTGACTGCTGAATAAAGACACATACCAGAGAACAGTTTCAGGGAAAGCCTAGGTAGCCATCAAAAGAAGACAGCAGTACATACTATTCAGAAAGAAACACATCAAATAAATCCATTTCCATTAATAATACACTCTAAACTAGGGAACATATCTTTTCTATTTCCTTGCATATTGTCTCCTTACCATCTCATGAAACGCAGTTCCTTTGTAAAAGTCTACAGAGCCCAGCTGTTTTGTAAGACAACGTCTTATCTTCCACTCCACTCTTCCACTTCACCCTGCCGCTTTCCTCAGGGAATAGACGGTCAAAATAATGCTACTCGTTGAGAAGAGTGGCAGCTGTGTAAGCCAATCCTACATTCCGCTGAGTACCGGAGCCAATCAGAGCGGTCCGTGGGCGGGAGTCTTTTACGGTTGCCCTGGGAAACGCTGGGACCGTTCACACCATTATTAGCATGTCTGTGAGATAATTATCACGAGCCTTGTGATAACCATGAGACAATTAAACTGCAAATGAAAGGGTGCTGTTAAATTGCATTCGGCCCACCTGTCATATTACAACTTCATTAAGATGTAGGCTTTAAAATGTAAAGGTTTAGTTAAAATAAAATGTGTGAGGATTAACACTTAAGCCAGATAGTTTCTTACAGTCGCGTTACTGGGGAACATGAGCTTCCTGTTTTTAGCTCAGTTTAGGAAAATATGACACCGAAAGGTCGGATAAAATATTTGAGGAAGTATATGCTTTGAGCTGCCAAGACACTTCCCCCATGGGAAGACGGATTTGTTAAAAGGGAAATAATTGTATTAACGGGACTGCCAAATAAGGAAACGTATTTTTGAATATAGAAACAAATATTTCATACTGCAAACCCCAAACCTTACTCAAATAATCGAAATATTTCAGTGAGTACATTTGTTTCCTCAAACTGATTAAGTAGAGTACCATGGGGGAAGATGCCCCCCTTAAGAACAATGTAATTTTCTTTTAAACTGTAACATATTTAGATATGAGTTCAGCATGTGCTGGATGATGATGCATCAGCCAATGTGATATTATAGGAAATAGAAACATTTGCTAATTTAGTTGGTATAGAACAAAATGTCCCCTACTGAGGTAAGAATCTTTTATGTTCCACAGAAGAAAGAAAGAAGAAATGAGGGTGAGTAAATGATGACCGAATTTCTAATTTTGGGTGAACTATCCCATTTAAACTAGCTAGTTTCAAGATTCATCTCAGATATGTGTTGAAATATAATTGTTTCGACTTTTTCATTTGAATTGGCTCAAATATAGAAAAGATACTTTAATGCTAAATATAGAAAGGAAATTATGACTTTAGGCTAGACACTGGATAAACTTCCCACAGAAGTAGAAACTGCACTTCTGCTATTCATCTGTGTGGAGACGAATTGAAATTTATTGAGCAGGGTCCACGTTTACCAAAGGGAACATTAATCATCCTAATGGTGACTTCACCCAAAACATCTATTTAAAACAGCATTGATAATACTAAGAGCTAAAATCTCTGCGAATTATAAATAACAGGCTATTCTTTTAGTTGCCATGTTTACATAATTACATCATTAAATCACAAGGGCTTATGGGTATTTCCCATTTGTAGTTAAATGGGGTGAGTTTTAAGCAAAGAAGATAAAGGAAGATAGATTTTTGGGTTAATTTCTATATGATGGTTTACTGGGTTTATTTGGGTGTGTAATTCTTGTTATTGGTGAAGAATCATTGCCTGACCCACTGATTCTCATAGATTTTTCACTCAGTTCTTCTGAACAATTTCTGCTGTGCGACTCTCCATTAGCAGTAAAACATTGAAGCTATTTGATTAACAGTTAGAAACACAACACAACAAGTGCAATGAATTTACTGTTAAATGGAATAATGTCTATAAAGAACAACACATGAATGCACAATATCCCATGTTACTCAAGTATTAGGGATGTTGAAGGCATCCATACGGGTTAATGGAGAGGAATAACGCCTGGAGGGTTGCTGTCCAGTCTTTAGACTGAAAATCCTCTCGTCTGGGTCAGTATGATGAATGGAACCTCTTAATTGTATTGACGTATGGAGACTGGATGCAGGAGAGCCAGGCTTAAGGTTACAGACTGGAATAAAAGGCAGCTCTTTGACTGACAGTGTTTAAATGTTGTGTAGGGAGCTCACTTCTCTAAAAAAAAGATGATTATATGCATGTTTTTTTTGTTTTTGTTTTTTTAAATCTGTCCTAGGTGATTTCCTCAACCAGAGTTTGAGGGCTGTTGTTTTTGCCATCTAGAGTCTCTTTGTGCCTGTGCCTTTTCAAGGGAATACCTGAGAGCACATCACCATAGTGACATAGAAGAGGTGTGTCCTAATTGAACACATACTTTAAACAGATAATGCCTAAAATATATATGTTTGAAATGCATTTTAAAAGATGCAAGTTTCCAATTGGACGGTTACAATGACAATGTGCAGTTGAGACCATATAGAGCTATATTTTTTACCTGATCTGACCCTTATAGTGTTAATTCAGTCAAATTACATAATACTTGAATAAAGCCAAATGATTTTAGATGTTACCACATGAAACAATTTCTTAGGTTACTCAAAATATTTTTACAGTATTTGTTTTTGATCTGCTGCTAATTATTTTATTTTTATTACATTATTGGT
>RJVU01026577.1:13522211-13552071 GCA_003731715.1 Anabarilius grahami
TTTTTTTTCCTCATTAATGTACACACAGCACCCCATATTGTTACTGTATAAGTACACTATAATTATCGAGAGTTACGCTGTAAATTCGTTGTAATTACGCAGTACTTTCCGGGCTGTAATCTAAAGCGTTACCCAGTATTTAGTAGAAGCACCCTTTTGATCTAATACAGCCATGAGTCTTTTTGCGGAAGATGCAACAAGTTTTTCACACCTGGATTTGGGGATCCTCTGCCATTCCTCCTTGCAGATCCTCTCCAGTTCTGTCAGGTTGGATGGTAAACGTTGGTGGACAGCCATTTTTAGGTCTCTCCAGAGATGCTCAATTGGGTTTAAGTCAGGGCTCTGGCTGGGCCATTCAAGAACAGTCACGGAGTTGTTGTGAAGCCACTCCTTCGTTATTTTAGCTGTGTGCTTAGGGTCATTGTCTTGTTGGAAGGTAAACCTTCGGCCCAGTCTGAGGTCCTGAGCACTCTGGAGAAGGTTTTCGTCCAGGATATCCCTGTACTTGGCCGCATTCATCTTTCCCTCGATTGCAACCAGTCGTCCTGTCTCTGCAGCTGAAAAACACCCCCCAGCATGATGCTGCCACCACCATGCTTCACTGTTGGGACTGTATTGGACAGGTGATGAGCAGTGCCTGGTTTTCTCCACACATACCGCTTAGAATTAAGGCCAAAAAGTTCTATCTTGGTCTCATCAGACCAGAGAATCTTATTTCTCACCATCTTAGCAAACTCCATGCGGGCTTTCATGTGTCTTGCACTGAGGAGAGGCTTCCGTCGGGCCACTCTGCCATAAAGCCCCGACTGGTGGAGGGCTGCAGTGATGGTTGACTTTCTACAACTTTCTCCCATCTCCTGACTGCATCTCTGGAGCTTAGCCACAGTAATCTTTCGGTTCTTCTTTACCTCTCTCACCAAGGCTCTTCTCCCCCGATAGCTCAGTTTGGCCGGACGGCCAGCTCTAGGAAGGGTTCTGGTCGTCCCAAACGTCTTCCATTTAAGGATTATGGAGGCCACTGTGCTCTTAGGAACCTTAAGTGCAGCAGAAATTTTTTTGTAACCTTGGCCAGATCTGTGCCTTGCCACAATTCTGTCTCTAAACTCTTCAGGCAGTTTGACCTCATGATTCTCATTTGCTCTGACATGCACTGTGAGCTGTAAGGTCTTATATAGACGTGTGTGGCTTTCCTAATCAAGTCCAATCAGTATAATCAAACACAGCTGGACTCAAATGAAGGTGTAGAACCATCTCAAGGATGATCAGAAGAAATGGACAGCACCTGAGTTAAATATATGAGTGTCACAGCAAAGGGTCTGAATACTTAGGACCATGTGATATTTCAGTTTTTCTTTTTTAATAAATCTGCTAAAATGTCAACAATTCTGTGTTTTTCTGTCAGTATGGGGTGCTGTGTGTACATTAATGAGTGAAAAAAATGAACTTAAATGATTTTAGCAAATGGCTGGAATATAACAAAGAGTGAAAAATTTAAGGGGGTCTGAATACTTTCCGTACCCACTGTATATTAGTTTTAGCACGTTATTGAATATAGCTGTTACAGGTGAGGCTCCCTCTCCGCTTCCTCCGGATCATCAGAGGGAGTTCTCACCAGAATATTGACTCTTGCATTTGGACTCCATTTCCCATAGGCCCTCACACCTGGGACTGATTGCGCACACACCTGCAGTTCATCACACACACACTATTTAAGCAAAGACACACACACCACCATCGCGAAGTCTTGATTTGCTAAGGTGGTCTTTTCTGAGCGTTTCTTTGTCGATTGTTATACTGTGTTTGATCTTGGACTGTTTACCTGTTATCTGATCTTCTGCTGCCTGCCCTGACTATTGCCTGTTTATTGGATTGTGATTGTACTCTGCCTGCCCTGACCTTTTGCCTGATTTCTGGACTGTGTATGTTTGCTGCCTGCCTCGATTCTGTTTTGTCTCCGCCATTGCTGTGTTACGACCCTGTACTGTCTGTCTCCAGCTAAAATAAAGCTGCAGATGGATCCTCACTCCACTGACTCTGCCTTACAATAGCAATGTTAATGTATTTGGTGTTGACAAACTAGATCTGCTATGCTGCTGCTACATGTCAAGGAATGCTCTGAGACTTTAGTAAGATCCAATTGCAGTTTTATTGGGAAATCCAACATCAACGTCGTATGCGATGCAAAGGGTAAAAATACTTGCAAAATCCAGCAAAAACAAGGAACCAGGGAGAGTGCTCAGAAGTGCAGGGTGACAACAACAGAAACTCGATGACAGAAACAACCCAGTATAAAGAGGCAGAAACTAACAAGATGAGTGAAAACAGCTGTGTGCAATGAACAGTGATAGTCCAGAACAAAGGATGATGGGAGTTGATGTTCATGGCTGAGGGAAGGAGAGTCAGGGAAGGAGTGCCCTCTAGTGGCCAACCTAGGCACTCCAGCAAGTGACTATGACACTACAAGTATAGACTTGTTACTGCTATACACAGACATGCTGCAGTGGACATGTAGCAAATGCTGCTGGTGCATAAAATAATAGACAAACAGAAGAGACATACATAAATCACATAGCAGATCTGGGCAGGTGGAGCTGGAGGGTTTCATAGAAACTCTGAAAATGCTGCAGGAATATCTTACAGCAAACAAAGAACCAGACTATAGAGTGGCGCAGGAATGAAGGCAAAACCCAGAAGACTAATTCGCCAGTGGTTCCCTCAAGATTTTCCTATGGGTTTTATAATGTTTATTTAATGTTTTATAATGAGCTTTTCAATTTATGAGTATAAGTTCTGTGGTAAACATAAGTTGAAGACATATTGTTCTATAATGTATAAACTGCACACACTCACACTCCACATGTTCTTATTTACTTATTTACTTTAATAAAAAAACAGCTTAAAAATTAGCTTTTTTCGATACGGCGTGTGTAATTTGAGGAGCAAAACATTCCAGTATCGTCAAGTTATGTTTACTACAGACCTTATTTTACTCATAAACTGTCAAACCCCATAGGAAAATCGTGAAGGAACCAGCGGCAAATCAGTCTTTTGGGTTTTGCCGTCATCCCTCCACCATGTTGATCAAGCAGTCTCATTGGCTGCAGGATCAGCAGAGCCAGTCAGCTTGTGCCTTGCGGTAATGATGATTGCTTGCAGATTGCATGTATTGATCGAAAGTGACAGTAAAGACTTTTACACTGTTACAAAAAATTATATTTATTTCAAATAAATGCTGTTCTTTTAAACTTTCTATCAAACAAACATGAAAAAGTATCAGTTTCCACAAAAATATTAAGCAGAATAACTGATTTCAACATTGATAATAATAAGAAATGTTTCTTGAGCACCAAATCAGCATATTAGAATAATTTCCGAAGGATCATGTGACACTGAAGACTGAAGTAAATTACATTTTAAAATATATTAAAATAGAAAAAACTTATTTTAAATTGTAATAATATTTCACAATATTAAAGTTTTACTTTTGATCAAATAAATGCAGCCTTGGTGAGCATAAAAGACTATTTATAGCATAAATGTACTGTATATATATCCACACTAAACTCTATTGATCGATGACTATTTTTAATTGAAGAAAATAAAAATTTTGAATAATTGGGCATACAAGAGGTATTTGTATTATCTTTTCACTTAGCATCTCATGCCTACAATGATTTATAACACCATTATCACTATCATTCACAGTGTAATCATTGGTGCTTTATCTGATGTGGTCTCCTCTGGCTCCACCTCATGGTATTCTTCCATTTCAGTATCATTACATCTGAGACTCTCAATGAAGTGCACATTTCTTGTGTCTGTTTGATTTTTCTTGCATTGGGCATTCTTCACTGACTGAGCCCTGTCTGTGGGGCCATGTAATCGGCTATTGCTTGGAAAAAAAGATGCTCTTTTGCCGGAGATGACGTGGAAGAAAGAGAATGTGTGTTCAGTGTCCCCCCTGTCTGCGACACAGACAGAAGACAGAGCCGGGTCACCATACGTTGCACTGGACTCTTTAGGCACATCTGCCTTTTTCTTTTTGCTCAATATGAAGTTAAAGAATCCAGTCACTACCAGCATAACTCCTGTAAAGTAATAGGCAAAGTTTCTTAATTCATGTTAACTTGAATGCTAGTGCAGTCCTAAACATTGTCAGAACTCACTTTTAGCATATATTTACATTGTTTTGATGTACAGTAATGCTTATCATTTGGTGAAATTTATTATTATTTACATATTTCTAAAATATACAATTAAATATTACAATAATATATTATTTATGTAATAAATTGAAAGCACCTGGTATTACAGCATGCCACGCGAGAACTGGATGCAGGAAACACATCACAGACATCATTGTGTAATATAGAAATTTCTGGAAACCTCCAACTTTGGCCATCTTCTTCCAAAGAATGAAAATTTTCCATGTGGGTGGACAACTGCATGCAAGAAAAACAGATATGAATGAATAAATGCATGCATTGATTAAAATCGCACAAGTACATGATTCATATAATCTGATTGAACGTACGGAAGGCATGTCGCCAACATAGCATCAATGAAATAGGCGACTTCAAAAAGCATAATCACCACCGAGGAAAGCCTGTAGGGAACACAAACAGGAGTAATGCAGTGGTTTATAAAATTCCTCTTCCTTTTTGTTAGGAAGAAAGTATGTTCAAAGGGGTACCAAATCATACTTTAAAGTCCATATGAAATCATGTTTACTTTATTAATGTTTTTGGTTTTGTGAACATGGATTTATGTTAACACTTGTTCCTCTTCATGCTTTTTATCCAGAGTTAGATATTCATTACCATTCAATAGATATTTGATCACAAATTTCCGGGCTGTTTATGATATTTAGGTGTTCATGCATGTGAACAACCACTTAATGTTTAATCCCTATGGAAATATCTCCCTGTTGTTCATGCAGAACCTCTCTGGTCTGGCTTTGAGCCCAGAAAGATCAGATAATCTGGGACAAGAGGCCCATTTGCCTCCATCTGTGTGTAATTCTCAAGAGGCGCTGCTGTATTGCCAGATATAGTTAGAAATGGAATGTCAGTAGCCTTCAGTGACCATGTTCCTATAGACCTCATGCACCAGAGAAACAAGCACGCAGCCATCTTTAGAAGTTTGTTGTTGAACTTCAGTTTTTGCGATTGCTCTGTATATTTCTAAGGCTTCGCTGTCAAATAGTAATTAGCTGGTGAAGTGGATTTACTTATTGTAGAGTTAACTAAAGTTATCATGAGTATTGTAATGTTTAAAGCGGATGTCAACAAATTTCAAAAGACTGGGAAGATTTTAAAATGAGCGGTTCATTCATAAATCCGTAAGATCTTAACTTCATGCTGTGGAAATACAAATCGGGAGACAGAACACAATGAGCGCAGTGCTGAAAAGGTCTACAGATGATCTATAAGGGTGATGATTTGTCATCTGTTTGCTTGTGTAACTAACTGAGAATGATTCCGTTCAGTTGTTCGAGGGCATCACCATACTACTAATATATTTCAACTAGTAAAATAATCTGGCTGGGCAGATTGTGGTATTGCACCACCTTTATAATTATAATGTCCCAGAATACATCACCCAATGAGTGGCATCAAAAGCAATGACAACTCCAGCCAAAGTCAACACTAGAATTGACCCTGAAACCAATACCATGTGTACATAATAGGGGGGTCCAAACAGTTATAACAGTTTAATTGTAAAAGTGCCTGAACACAGCCATACCAGTCACACATACAGTATACACAAATGGACAAGCATACAAAGCTAGTATCAAATACTACCATAAAACAAAACTGCAGTGCAAATGCATTAAAGGAATGGCCAATTCTAAAATAGGAAAACAAACTGATTCAATCTAAACATCTATAAAAATCACTGTGGCTTTATTTGCTCATTGCAGGAAAAATAAATCAACATCTGACAGGAAGGCATGTCTCAGAGGATTTCATATGAATAACAATGTGTTATACCTCCCATAGCAGCTCAGTTTTGATACTCACAGGAGATAGACGGCCAAGCTGTTGAACTCCCCCTGTCTCTGAGTCTCTATACCCACTGCACAAAGCACTGACAACACAAACACACAATACTGACATTAAACTTAACCTGCAGAAATGATCATCAATAGAAATAAATCAATATTCTCAAAAGACTTTTGCCTCAATTAAGTCCTAATTTACTGCTTATTAATAGTTAGTAATGTAGTTGTAATGGTTAAGTTTAGGTAGGGGGTAGGATTTAGGTATGTAGTATGGTCATGCAGAATAAGGAATTAACATGTGCTTTATAAGTGCTAATAAATAGCCAATATGCTAGTAATAAGCAAGCTAATAAGCAACTAGTTAATAGTGAGAATTGGTTCCAAATTACAGTGTTACCATTTTCAACAGCTGAATTTGAATAGCAGGAATAACCTTTGGACTTTTCACAAAAATGGAATGCAACTTTTATTGTGGCCACTAGATGTCAGATTTGCCACACACCACTGCTGGGCAAGTAACCCAAGGCCAGAATTGTTGTGCTGGTTTTGGAAACAAATGTACAAATCAAAAATAAATGAAATAAAATACATGTGTTAATAAATATGTGTGAGAATTATACAGTTCTCTGTGCAATGCGAAAACATTTTCATCAGATTTGTGAATTAAATACTTAAAAGTTTTTTTTTTTGTATTACTAAAAAGTAGTATTTTAGTATTTAGTAAAAGTCTTAGTATTCTAATCATGTAATTCTTAACACTGGCTAGTTATATTCACATTTCACATCATATTACACCTTGAAAATTACATTAGAAACTTTATTTCTTTTTACTTGTGAAACATAAGAAACAAAAACATTATACAAGCCAAGGAATATTGTAATGATGTGGATCTATTGCTTTGCATAGTCCCATTAATGTTTAATAAAATAAAACCCCTTTTGGTTTTAAAGTTTACTATTGGAGAATGTTTGCATTTAATATTGTGTATGTAATTGTTGGATTTAAGGAATCTCAGTCATGTGTATTTTTTATTTATTTATTTTTTATTCAACCTCTATTTCAACTTAAATGTGCCTTTTCTAAACACTGGAACAGTGCCTTTCTTTCCCTCATTTTAAAGCAGGTTATGTTGGGTAATGAGCACAAAATGCACATTTCAGAAATCTAAATGTCATTCACAGGGTAAAATATTTCAATTGCTCCTAATGCATTCTTGATGCAACTGGTGTAACATATTTTTATATTTAAAGGTTATTTATAGCACTTTCAGTGAAACAATGGCCTACAAAAGAACAGCAAAGACAGTCCTACCTGCAGCAGTCGAGATGCCAAGAACTCTGCAGGCACATTCCAGTATAACCCACAAAGCTGAACCCTTCATGGCCGAAATAAAAATGTTTTTTACTTTAGAACATTTGTTGAAAGTTAACGTTCTCTTTCGACAGTTAATTCATTGGTAGTTGAAAAAGGAAGTCAGAACTTTGTGTAAAGATGGCAGCGCCACCGCAGCCCCATGGTTAGTAATCTCCTTGCCTGAGTTGGAGGGTGCCGTCGGCTGCGTCCCAGTGCAGATTTTACCCTAGTAATCAGCCTAACAGAAAAAACTAAAACCCAAACACTCACCACCCCCTGCTAAATTCCACCTCTATTCAAGGTGAGTGGACCAAACAATGAAAAAGTTTACAGTTAAAGATTACCTGACTAGCAAAGAGCTCAAATAAGTCATGTTCCCTGAGGGAAGACACACACACACACACACATAAGTTATACACTTATGCACATGTTGCAGGACCCTCACAGGTTACAAGTGTGACCTTCATGAGGAGGTATTCCACCCTCCATCCTTTTACAGCTGCTGAGGGACGCATTCAAATTAAATTACCTTCAGCCAATCAGCCAATTAATCAAAAATGTCCATGCCCAAGGTCAGATGTGTATTTACGAAGCAAATGTACATGAAGGGAGTCTCAAACCTCTGCTTGATAAGCCCCGTCCTGAACCGATGATTAATGGTGGAGAAAGCAGCAGTACTTTCATAGCCCAATCCTGACACAAGACAGATGTTAATCATTCTCCAGCAGACGCACTGAACAGACACCATCTCTTCCAGTCTTTAGTTACCTGTGTCAAAGGTCAGACTTTTCTCAGTCATAACAGATCACAATTGATTAGAACGACAGTGGGGCCGCATGACGGCATGACACAGTGAGGGTCTGTGTAATTAAATCTGAACGCACATGACTACAGTATTGCTAGGATTTCAAACCACATATCTATGGCATCATATGAGACAGCACATTGTTATTTTGGTTAATATACTGACTGATTCATTATACTTCATATTTTTATAAAACTGCACAGAATAATAACAACAATGTGCCAAAGAAATATTGATAGCTAGAATATACAACAGAGTTAAATATTGAATGATAATAATGTATTTTTAAAATATTTTTATACCATAATAATAATAATAATTATTAGCAGCAGTAGTAGTAGTAGTATTCAAATAAACAATACTATTATTTTTTTAAAAGCTCATATAATATAGCTATTATTATTATTTCTATGTGATTTTTTATTTTCTTGCAGTAAACAAACAATAAATAGACCAATTTTGTGATTTAAAAATAAATACAGTTTAAAAAGCTGGGCAGAATAGAAAACAGGGTTAAATTAGTAACATTAACAAGTAACAAGATTAGGTTTTTTATATTAATAATCTTTTTTTACAATAAACATTTTAGATTGTGATCACAATTATGATATTTGTTTTATGTTGTTAGATTATCATAATATCAAATATATCTATATAATATTTAATCAAATGTGATTTGGGCCACTAATGCTTTAAAGGGTTAGTTCACCCAAAAATGAAAATTCTGTCATTAATTACTCACCCTCATGTCGTTCCACACCCTTAAGACTTTTGTTCATCTTCGGAACACAAATTAAGAGCTTTCTGTCCCTCCATTGACTGCCTACACAATTACCATTTTCAAGCCCCAGAAAGGTAGTAAAGGCATCATAAAAGTAATCCATGTGACTCCAGTGGTTTAACCTCAGTTTTATGAAGCGACGCAAGTGCTCTCTTTGTGCAAAAAAACATAATTTAGCACTTTATTTTAAAAATATTAATCGGCAACACATGCTCACGCAACGTCTGCTCTCGCATTAACACACGTCGTGGTGCTCCCGTGAATGCGCGTTGGGTCGTAAAATTTAGGTTAAACCACTGTAGTCACATGGATTACTCTAATTATGTCTTTACGATCTTTCTGGGGCTTAGTTGTAGTTGCGTAGGCTGTCAATTGAGGGACAGAAACCTCTCAGATTTCATTAAAAATATCTTAATTTGTGTTCCGAAGATGAACGAAAGTCTTTAATGGTTTGGAATGACATGAGGGTGAGTAATTAATGACAGAATTTTCATTTTTGGGTGAACTAACCCTTTAAAAGAGAGTCATAGGACAGCAAAATGCACCATAGCATAATGTGCATATCATACATGACAGCTGTTACAACATAACTAAACAAATTCATGGTCTACAAAGAGACAATCAATATCATAACTTCCTCTAGCTCTGTGCAGAGTCTCCAAGGTTAAATACCTTGTTGGCCAGCTCATCCTTTAAGAAAATATATCCTGAATGTTCATAAATAAGCAGAAAATACAGGGGACATGGGAGTAACTGGGAAAATATTACATATGTGAACTGTACATGAGACCTGGACATTCGAGGGACAACAGAGGGTTTCTGGAACCAACAGATGAAATGACTTCAGTTCTCAGTTAACTGAGGCCCTGAAGAAGACAACATTATGTACTATACATCCTACCGTCCAGAGTGAAATAGGCTATCTTGGCAAACACATGGAGAGTTCTACTCTGATTTACAACTCTGATATCCAAGTTGACTCCTGCTAAGAGGAAAAATGTAAATCCCCTAACATTAGAACAAGGCTACCTTTGTTTTCTGCCTGGATCAACTGTTTTCCAGATTAGCAGCATTTTTATTCCAGGTATGTGTGTGCCATTCTGTGCTATTCTTTATTCACACTGTGAATTCAAAGCCATGACCACTTAAAACCAGTTTAAGAGCATGATCAAACATTTTAATCTAACTCACCATTATGTGATGTATTATAACAAACTTATGCACTAAGAATGTGGCATGTAAAGGTTTTCCTTAACATACGATACATTTAATAAAACATTTCTGATTGTGATTCCTGCTCCGTTCTCACAGTCGCTAACGAGTTCTTGGTGGTTACTATACTAAGCCTTTCTAACACTCAAAGGCGATTTACAAAGACAAAGAAAAAAATATGGCAATCACAATTAACAAAACAGAAAATCACAAGAATTACAATCATAAATCTTCAATGTCTTTGGGGATGTTTTATTACCTGCCACGAGAAAGTCCAATAAGTTAGGAAAAACATGGTAAAATTAGTCAGAATAGACTGATGATCTGTAGTGTGGGAGTAGTTTGAAAAGTATAGTTTAGAAATGTCTGTCTCTCTAATGTTGAAAAAGCCCAAACCTCAGTTTGTGCAATAATACTATGTTGATTTTGTCAAGACAACATAATTGTCTCCTTACAATGAATTGCTTGTGTCATTTGTTTGTTGCTTTGGATGAATGTGTCTGCTAAATGAATAGATGGAAATGTAAATATACCCACTCGGTCCATCCCTAGTTATGAATCTTTTTGTGCTACTTACAACATCTTTTGAGCTCAGAGCAAGGCAGAGTTGTTATTCATGCAAAATGCAACAGTACCCACAAACTCTCATAGCATAACTGCACCACCAAGACAGCTTCAAAGCTGGACTATGATTAGCAGCGCAAGATAAAATATTTTTAGGAGTAGATCTAGAGAAAATTCCATGTTACTGTATGCTATGTGACGTGTGCTATTGTCTAAATAACGCAAACAGTGTCTATGGTACCATAGTAAGTTTTCACAGAGAAAATCAACAGAACTTGATAAATAATTGATATTGACATGAACTGAAAAAATATATTACAAAGCATGGAAAAGTAATTTAAAGCCACAATAGGGGCTTTCACATCAAATAGTTCTAGGAACTCAGTTATAGGAACTAGCCACTAGAATAGTTCCCTGAGAACTAATTTCTCCCCCAGGGCCATGTTCCTGGTTGCATTCGCACCGGCAGTAGGAACTCTGAAGCGGCCAACAACGGCGTCTTTAAGCGCGAGATTTACAAACGGTAAAAACCGGTGGATGGAAGACGTTGTCATCTCCTATGACAACTTTCAGTATTAGGTCTACATATCATCAAGGCGGAGAAAAGAACAACCCTGCAGACAACAGGTAAATGCCGTTATCACTGTTTTCCATGTTTGTGAAGTAAATATGTTTACACAGCTTTTTAAAAATGCCGGGTGCCGGTGTTTGACATGCGTTTGACCAATTAGCGTACACTCACGTCACTGATAGTTCCTGTAGAGCTGGTTTAGACCCTACTCTGAAGTAGGAGCTAATTTAGTTCCCTCAAAAGGAGTTCCTAGAACTAAAATCGTTCCTAGTTTCTGCAGTGCGAACACGGCAAAATCCGGGTACTTCAGCCAATAGTTCTAGGAACTATGAAAAGGTTCCTCCAGTGCAAAAGACCCTAATGTAACTGTAGCAACAGATCTTTTCTTATTGTGATGTACATTCGAGTGAAACGGATTATTAAAAAATAAAAAATGTAGGGCAGGTACTTGGTTCCATCTATCATTGTTGATTGATTGGAGGCAGAACTTAATGTGTGCTGCATGGAGGACATTTTGTTTCACTGGAGGATCAAGTTGTGATATTTTGATTAAAATTAGAAGGAAAAACATTAAATGCAAGCATGGATGCATCATTCATAATAAGACATGGGTTACACTTTATTTTAAGATGTCCTTGTTACAGGGTAATTATATGTTTAAGTACAGAGTAATGTTAATTAACAGCATGTACTTACTATAGGGTTAGGGTTATGATCAGAGGATATTTTAGGGTTAGTTGTAATTATGCATGATTTAATGGTATTACTATAGTAAGCACATCTAATGTGTAACAAGGACACTGTAAAATAAAGTGTTACTGATCAATAACATGCATTTTAGACTATAGGATGAATTTTCATTTCATGCCAACTTTAACAAAAGAAGATGTTATGACAATGAGAATATGACCACAACAACACAACATAGAAATATCAATTACTTGTTCCAATAAAACATAACCAGAACCCAGAACATAAATACTTGACATTTAGGTTTTGGTTTGGTCTGGTTTGTATTTATGGCTGTAATATGTCTGGGCTCTTTCTGCAAGGAAATAAAATAATTATTTTAGTCAGAGCTGACCCACACTGAGCTGTGATGCTGTAAAGACAGACTGGTTACTGGTTAATGCATATACTGAGGAGTCAAAGTGACCCCTAAGCATGCACTCAAAACATTCACGTTCATCACATTTATGGGCCTTGAAATGATTTTTACTCATTTGTCCCATGCATACATAAACAAATGTTGGGTGTGAATGACTCCCATAGGGAATGATATATGAAATTTGATGGCCTTTTGAGGCACTTGATATATTGCTTTACCTCAACAAGAAAAAATCTTATCTTTAGTGAAGTACAAACATCACTTATGACACAGAGCCATTTATCTTCCTGGCACACAGATGACAGACTTCTTCTGCAGCAAATCATCAGCATATCATTTGATAGTGACAACGGTGTTAATGAGCTTTATATGGTGTCATGGTATGGCAGGCAGCAATAACATAACATTTCATCAGACAGCCCAGTGTGTAATTGTGTTAATCATAAGTGAGGGATCGCTGTGAACTGTTGGAATTTCCCAACCCACTGTTGAAATAACAAGAGGTCAGAACACTGTGTTTTGCAAGCAGTGGTTCAATCATGATTTGTAGAAATTAAGTTAAAATATGATATTTAGATTAAAAAAAAAAACTGATGATTTGCAATAAGTTACAGGAGAAAATGTTGCTAAGTGTAGATGAACCATATTGTTTAATGTGTGTTTCTGGACTCCCCCTCATTTCCCATTCTATAATGAGATCTCTGCCATGGATCTATTATTCATCACAGCCTACTGGGGTACATTTAATCTTGATTACAATGGCAATTTTATCTCGCTTCATAAACATCTCATGAGATGTGTTCTTGTTCAACATAAAACTTCTCTGCATTCAGAAAGACCTTTACTTTTGTTTCAACACAAAGTGAAGAAAATTATTATTTTTTAGAAGGTTCTATACTTTAAGTAAATAATATCATGATGACTGATCATTAAAATACTGCTGCCTTTTTTTCTTTTTTATGCTATACACAATCATATGCACAAAGGCCAAAAACTGGAAAAATTCTGTGTGAATTTTTGAAAAAATAGAAAAGAAGTAGTTTTGTTTCTAACATAGCGCTTGAAGTCAATTTTGTTCTCATCAGACCATAGCACCTTTTGCCAGATGGCATCAGAGTCTTCCAGGTGTGTTTTTTCATAGCGCAAACGAGACTGATTGTGGCACTTTTCCAGGAAAGACTTCTTTCTTTCAGTGCTATGTTTGGCAAAAAGCAAACAAAACACACCATACTACTGTGAAGCCTGGTGGTGGCAGCATTATGTTGTGGGGGTGTTTCTCTTCAGCGGGTACTGGGCGATTGGTCAGGATTGATGGGAAAATGGATGCTGTCAAGTACGTCCAAATTCTTGAGGAAAACTGGTGTCCCTCTGCTAGACAGCTGAAGATTGGCAGGTCATTCACCTTCCAACACGACAATGATCCTAAACATACCGCCAAAAGAACAACGCAATGGCTTAAGTATAGGAAGGTGAATGTCCTTGAGTGGCCAAGTTAGAGCCCTGACTTGAATCCTATAGAAAATCTGTGGATGGACTTGAAGAAAGCAGTCCATTGCCACTCACCACAGAATCTGACAGAACTTGAGCAATTCTGCAAGGAAGAATGGGCAAATATTCCCCAATCTAGGTGTGCAAAGCTAGTACAGACATATCCAAAAAGATTAATGGCTGTAATTAAAGCAAAAGGTGGCTCTACAAAGTATTAAATTAGGGAACTGATGACTTTTCCAACCCTGTTTTTCTTTTCAATTAACTTTCAGAATTGTTTTTCTTTCATTGCTTTGATGTTGTGAGGCAAAAATTGTAAATAAAGCTGGAAAAGGTTTTTTTAATTTTTATTTTGATGTCAGGCCAAATCTTTTGTCACATTGTTATTCTCTTTTCTATCATTTTGATCAATTTAATGCATCCTTGCTGAATTAGGATTTCTTAAAAAAATTATTAATGGCAAACTTTTGAACAGTATAGTGTGTATAATGCCCATTTTATCACTTTCATATTGACTTTGTAACAAGAAATAAGCACTGTAGTCTTTAAATATTTGCTTAGTCATCTCTAAAACTCAAATTAATTTGTTCCTTGAAACCTGATCTTTCAGGAGGAGGTACCTTCATACAAAAACACTACATTTGGTTTCAAACAGTCAACATGTAACTTTTTGAACTATACTGTAAATCTAAAAACACCCAAGCTTTATGCTTTGAGACACATGATTAGTAAGGCACTTCATGCATTTAACAAGTTGACATGCAACACTGACACTATGTGGTTGCAGAGGAAATTGCATTTTTTTTTTAATTATAAGCATCCAAAAAACTTTATAAACAAACTTAATATTGCGCTACATTCCGACTCCACTGGTTTAGTAACAGGAATATATTTCGTTAATCATCCATGAGAAACACTGAGAATATGCAGGAATAGGACTCACTGACCTTCGTCTTCGGAGGGAGAAGATAAATGAGGTCAAAGGAGAGGTGGCATCGGCTGATGACATGAGGAACATCAGCGGAGTCTGTGTAGCTTCATGCTGGATAGGGAGCCACGTAACTCCAGCAGTGATTAAGAACCACAGCCACAAACAGTTCTTGTTATAGACTATTGCTGTGATCTTCTCCCAAACACAGCTATATCACAATAAGATGGTAGAGATCATAACTGATCCTGGACTAAAGAACCTATTTCATCTCTGCCATTTCCCATCCAACAGGATCACAGAGTAAATTACCCATGAGTCCCTCTGGGTACACAGGGATTCGGATGGCTCTCAGGCGGCTTATCTAATGAGTCATTTCATACTGGGAATGAGACGCAATTCCTGTTACACAAAAGTAAAAAAGAAAGTAATCTTATAAACTGAAGTCATAGTTCATCCTGTTATGCAAAACTTGAAATAAAATACAATGGGGGGAAAAAACCATCTGTTCTGCAAAACAAATCCAACAAAATATCAAACCATTATCTGCGAATTTACTTTTGCATCAATGTATCTTCCTAAAATATATGGGCTGCTATGCAGTTTTTTCATTTATACTCCGTAAGAAAAATATAAAGTGTGAAATAAATAAATAACTTGATTAATGCAAATTTAACAAATAATTATGTTAAACATTTAATTCATACCTTAAGTGCACACTTTAACTTAACCAAAAGTGGGGGAGGGGGTTCTTCAAAATTAAAGTATAGGGAGGCCACATCTTAAGTGTGCACTTATGATATTAATGAAATATGTTTAACATGTACCATGATTAATTACTAAAATTTGAATAGCACCCCTTTGCAGCAAAGTGTATCAGGTGCATCAGGACAACTTGCACACTAGATTGGCCCTGTCTTCGAATCCCCTTCATTTGCTCTCTGGGTGATCCTCATGCAGCTTTAGTGAGTAACTGGTCTGAGCCCCTCTCATTATTTCTGATTGCTCCGTTCTTTGTTCCTCTGAGCAGCGCTCCATAAAACTCTATGAGTGGAGATAGAGACTGACAACCATGGTGTTTTTGTGGGGCCCTCGCTGCACTTCAGCTGGATTAGAAAAAGCCACAAGTGGATGACTGCAGAGCCTGCCGTGGTGATGAGTATGTCCTTGTGAAGGACACACAAGGCTAATACCCTGCAGCTGGGATCTCTTAGATCACCATATAAAACAAATTGGTGGTGTTTTATCAGGACTTTCGACAAGAGCAGACATTGCATATCTACTATGAATCTCTGTTAAACCTCAAACTATCACATTTAGAGCTTCTTAGGATTATAACAATCCATGAGAGCCAGATGAGCACATACATGCATTTCTCAGCTCTGATTTACTCCAGTTTAGAGGAGTGCACCACAGCCCCTTCTTAACATCCCTGTAGGTTGAGTTGAAGGACACCACAGGTATTTTTCATAGAATTTGACATCTGAAACATTCTCTGTCCGTATTAACAAGGGGTGCTCCTGCACCTTCTGACTTTGTGGTTATTTTTTTGCCCCTTTTTTTGCTCTGTTTTTCAAGAACACAGGAAATCATTACAGCTCTTGTGCAAGATGGTAAGCTCATCATTATGTCAGTCATGGCTTTGCTTTAAAATGAAGACATCTGTTCTTCTCAAATAAAGGCAAGCACTATAAAAGTCATCTTAAAGCAATAACATTTATAATTTCATACACTGATGACTGCAGAAATGGAATTTATTAACAACCTTCACTGCACTTTAATGCATATTAAACATATATAATATATATAATAATGCAATCGATACTGTGTGGTTTAAAAGTCTGAGACCACACTGAAAATCTGGGAATCAAAATCTAATTTAAACCTGGAATAAAAATAAAACATACAAACAGAAAAAGGTTGTGATGTTAAGTTAAGAAACATCTAAATATTGCTTTTATAAAGTTAGCAAAAAATGTGAAAAAAGGTGACATTGAGCATGTGAACACAAAATGTATATTTTTGAAGAAAATACTTTAGATATTTAGATTTGAGAGAGTGTTTTTTCAAATGTATGTATTTTTTAATCAAACTGTTCTTTCAAATTGTTATAACGATAAAATAATTTGCAACGAAAAATGTTAAATTAAAGCATTTTCTCTAGTGCTCTCAGACATTTTAAGTTAATAATTTACAGATCATTACAGAATCATGTCATTCCAACAATAAAAGCTGTAATGAAAACCACAGTAAGATTTTACAAATTTTAGTATGTTTTTCAAAAGTCATCTTTTCAGAAAATGGATATATTTCACGAAAGTCATTTATACCTGGCTAGCTAAGTCTAAGGAAAACCACGTGTGTCAAAGGAGTAGCATCAATCTCTCACAAAAAGGAAACAGAGGGGAGATTCTAGCCGTGAGGTGAACAAATAGCTTTTAAGAACCCATAGATCTTTCCTCTCACTGTGGTCGTTTTTCTTAAGAACTGTTTTGTGGAATGCAATATCTCACTAGGAGTCAGAAGCTAATATACTACCTACTAAAATGAGTAAATAATACGTATGATTTTCTTTAAAAAAGAGGAAATAATTTCACAATTTAAATGAGAAACAGCACTATATTAGTATGGAGATGATGTACAGAATTATGCTATCCATATCCATCAGAATTGGTCTCTGTAGACCTCATATTCTGTTTGAAGGTGTTTGTTGAACATTGCCTCATGTTCCTGAAAGAGAAGAACCAATGACTCCTAGACTATAGTATTTGTTCAGTAATGACTAATGGGATTTCACTAAAGCTGGAGCAAATCTCACATTGCTTGTATAATAGTTCTTAAGAAATATGTGGTGGGGTATTTCTAAAGAACTTGACGTATAAAAGACCTTACAAATATATAGCAAAGAATTATTGGAACATTTCTGCAGCATTGAATCCCATCAGACTGAATAACTCTAACAAGTTGATTTTATAGAGATGCTGTATGTTTATTCTCCATTGCACCTCATCTTGCCCCAGTCACATTACAGATAGTGATGATAAATGAGTCAATTAGCTGTGGGCGGATTTCTACAGTCTTGGATTAAAAGAGAGTCATGGAAGACTATAATGAGCCAGGCTTCTGTCATTGGACTGATTTGTCAGGGAGATTAATGAGTGTAAATGAACAGTTTTTTGTGTGGAAGAGTGTAATACAGCTGAACAGTTTAATTGCCATCAACTACAGCTATCAAACAAAAGACGTGCTTCCACAAACAAAAGCAATGATTAATCTGCATTTATTCAAGGATCCACAAATGAAATGTAGATGTAATTTGCAGGTAAAAGAAAACTGCTGTTTATCCGAAAGCTTCACTGCCCTCTTTTGGAGACTTTCAGAATGGTGACGCTCTCCGGAGAGCAGCATGATATACAGTATCATTACCATTTGCAATGTAGTGTATTACTAGCTCAGCACAAGTTGATTAGGACCCATGTGTATAACATCTCTTAAACCATAAGTCACCTGCGAGGTTGCCAAATCCATGTCATGACAATTATAGCCATAATCTGTAATCATGTAACTGACTGTTGCACCAGTATTGCATCTTTATGTCTCGAAACGGCCACTGCACATGAAGAAAAAACACTCTCGTAACCCACATGACCTTGAAGTGCTATACCAATAAAGGCAGAATGTAAGGAACCTCCCGGCCAGTGCATTTGGCTCTATGTTGTGATTTTATGGATCATGTATGAGCCAGACTGGAGCCTGCTAAAGTCAGCGGCAGCTGGCAGCAAGTAGCACAGTTGTTCTGCCAGTGTGGCTGTCTATATAGACTGAACAGTTATAGAGCCAGGTGAATTCTGTCATGGCTCAGTGGTGGTCCAGAATTCAGATTCTGTGCAGCAATTAATCAGGATTTGAAAGGTAATTTACAGTACCAGACTGCCTAATTTCAACTGCTTTACCTAAAACAATGTATTAGTTTATTCGCTTCCACCAGATAGTGTGACTTTGCTCAGAGACAGTTTAATGGCCTGTAAACAGGATACATTACGCTTGTAGGGTAAGTGCTTTGGGCCAGAGGTACTATTAAACAGTATGTCAGAAACACCAATGGTAATTAATAAAATAAAAAGTTAGTTAGTTATGAAACCACAGCATCTAGTTTAAGAAATGTGATGAGGCTTGCACAAGTCTTTGGCATCACGCCACACTTGTCAGGACATTTAACATGCTAATATCCAAACATTTAACTCAAACTGTCTGCTATTATTTTCTAAACCTACATTCTACAGAAATGCATTTTAAAAGCCTGAAAAAACTGATTCTGGCTATGAATCAGTAATGAAGCATTTTCCCTTAATGAAAGGAACAGTCAAAATCTATAGCATGAGCTGTGACAAATCAATAAAAAAGAAAAAAAAAGAATTGACTTTGGTGATAAAACACGACTTGCACTGACAGCTAAAACACTTGTAATGAGATCAATGCAGGAATGATAGTTTTACCATACTAAATTGGTATTTGCAGGTTTACTAAACTTAACACAAAGCCTAAGTATATGGCTAACTGTCTAAGTGACAAAATATAAACTAAAGACAACAATAACCAGAGGTTTGGTTACCTTTTTTTTTTTTTTTTAGCTTATAATCAGTTGAACTAGATTACGTAAGCATTCATGTCAAAATAATGGAGAACACCAGGCTCATTAAAGGTGTTTGGGAACAGACCAACAGTGCTGCATGGTCTTCATTACACATTGCTCTTCAGTAGAGTTCTTTATAAATAAATTGAAAGAAATTTCTCTTTTAACCTCTGAGTCCATGTTTGGAAGCAACCCTAGACTCTCCATCTGAAGGGAGCTGTTGCCTTCAGACTCTTGATCTAACCCTAATCCTAACCATAACGGTTCCTACTCTCCATGATGAGGTTATCTAATAAGATTTGATATTTAAAATGAGTTTTTCTTGGATAGCTTTGCACCATTTGAATAAAGCCTCACATGAGGCATTACATTTAGTGGAGCACATCTGAATTAAATGTCACACAGAAGTAGTAGCCTATTTTTAGAGCTATTTACTGTGTCTGCCATGAATTTGTAATACAGAACAAATGTTTCAGAGCTTTTAAGCACTTGTTTTTGCCATATATCCTAACATTTTAAGTTCTGGGTCTACATAAATTTACAGGGTGATGCTCTGGGTGATGTTTTAGTTCTTGTCAAGAGGCAGATAGATGTCACTGCATGCTATGAGAATTAGGAGAGCGGGGTAAGTTGTCACATGGGTAAGTTGTCACACTGTTCATAACTCCAACACTAGAGGCTTTATCTCAAAAATCAAATAGCCACTTTGTGTGACTTCTTCTATAGTCAACTTCCTGTTCACATGTGGTCAAGATCGCTCTAATCTGAGGTTAGCACAATTTTCTTATTTTTTGGCTTAAAAAGTAAAAAAATGTGCACTTTAAATTATATGCAATACAACTTTGTTAGGTATGAATGTTAAAAATTATTATATTGCACAAAATAGAAGAGACAATAACATGTCTTCTGATACTTTAGCTGACGTGCTATGTTGAGCTAACCTTGAGATTTAGCCAACATTAGCACACGTCAGTTTGGGGCAAGTTGTCTCAATGACTTTGGGGCAAGTCGTCACATGTGACAACAAGTCGTCACATGTGTCAAAATCTGGACCTACGAATAACAAGGCAGCTAAAAGAAGAAAAATCATACAAGAGTCATTTTCAGATGATGAAGAGTGCTTCTGCCTCGTCTGTGTGGAGCCATTTTCAAACAGTCGTCCAAAAGAGACCTGGGTAAAATGTGTAAAATGCAACAAATGGGCCCATGATGCTTGCACCTCAGGCCAGGCAATTTATGTGTGCCAGAATTGTGACTCTGAAGATGAGTCTGATTAGTCAGATACAGGGCATCTGTTTTGTTCAGAGGTTAAACATGTTAAGTTAAGCGAGTTATCTGCAGCATTCCATTCCTTTATCATGGATCTATGTGCAAGCTCAAAGTAAAGTGGTCTTGCCACTTAATGTGTTTTGATTGAAATGTGTATTGTTTGGATTGAAATAATTGTTTTTCCAAATTCTCGAGGCATGATTGTTTATATTTCCAGTTCTGGTTTGAATTTAAAAATTAAAATCAATAATCACAATTAAGTAGTTGTGTTCTTATTTTTAGATAATCTAGTGTGACAACTTACCCGACGTTGGGGCAAATTGTCACAAGTGCACATTCTCTAGAAAATTTAATGAATACAACATATGTGCCCAAGACTTCATTCTTTCATTTGGTATGACATTTATACCACTGTGATGTATGGTGCTCAGTAAATGTTAAACAGTGTGAAAAGTGTGACAACTTACCCCGCTCTCCCCTACATTAAACATGACAGAATACATTATGTGTCTATCACAAGCACCGATGCTTCATTTACCATACCATAGCTATAAAACATTCATCAGTATGGTCTTTCTGCAAACAGATGTGAGTGCAACACTTAGGTTTGCTGAATGGAGTGTGAATCACGTCCGCTTATCATGTCAGCTTAAACTTCACAATATTTCTGTTGTATTTACATTATATCATATTTCTAAGTTCTGTCCAGTTTTCCTTTCAATCAATGTGTGAATACCATGACAAAGACTTGTACAGTCATCATTCTTAGTTAGTGCTGCATAGTTTTTGGGAAAAACAAAAATCCCAAAGGTCTATAACCCTGTGTGCAATGAACATTGATGTCCTAAGCAAAAAAATATAATCACTCTCACAATCAAAACAGGAAACGGAATATGAATGACTTGAGAACAGCGTTGAGTGGCTTCCTGTAGAGTACATCTTTCTAAACTTGACAAGGCAGTGAACTCTGATCACAGTAGCATGGATGTGTTCGGTAGTCAACATTTGCTTATGATGGGGTAAAAGGAAAATATTTTCACAGAATAAGGTTGCTTAGACCCATTCTCCAGGAAGTTGAACATTACTTACAGATTTTTGATTTCATGCCAATTAGAAATCAAAACAAACAAACAAACAAACAAAAATGACTTTCTGGCATCTACAATCCATTTAAACTCAGTCAAGCAAACATGGGGGGGGGTGATTCCTAAAGAGACCCCTGAGATTATTTTTAGGCATTGAAATCGGGTGTTTTTTGGAAGGCACACCGAGCACACTATAAAAAAAGATTTTTAAATTGTTGTTTGATTAGCAAACACTTCTGAGAGCTGTAATATTTAGCCTAAGTCTTAAATTGCCTTATTAACCACAAGTATTTGCACTTTGATGGAACATAAATTCATTTTTTATTCATCCCTTTTCCTTCATTTTATTTAGAACTTATGTACTGGTGAACCAATAATATCCCACAGGCTGATATTCTACTCTGGCAGAGCCAACAGCTACAGTACAACTCTTGTTTTCACAGACGGAGGACTGAACTGGCCAAAAAAAGAACTCACACCTGGCAATATAAGTTTGAAAACACAGATTTAAACACCGACAGGAATAAATGGATGGGAAGCCAAGAGAAACAAACAGACAAGAAGAAGCGTATGGAGCCAATGCAGCGCTGTGGCCATCCGCAGCTCATCTCTCACACTCCCGCAGAGCCCAGCTGAGCAGAATGACAAACACAAGCCTACAAAGATGAGCCACTAGGGCATTAAACCCTATTATTACACATGGTATAGATAAACATTGACCATGTTCTCCTGTTATTTCAATGTCAAAGTAAAGGTTTATTCCTGCAGCCTATAGACGGTGGTTTTAATGTTATACCACAGGAGCCCGATGTCTTCCCACAGAGGAACAGAAGTCCTGCAAGGCTGTGTGGTCATGTCAGCAAAGCTTTGATTAAGATTAAATGGTGTTTTCAGGTGATAATTTGTTTGTATTGATTGAAACCAGATGAATTTTAAGCCACAGTCGACAGCTATGAGTGTTTTAAATCACATCTGAGTTTCCACATCATACTTAAAAGCCAAAAATGATTTATTCATAGTACCTATTGGAATATAAAAGCACAATGAATATAAAATTTATAGAGTCTAGAAATGCATGCAAAAACAATTGTCCGTAAGGCCAATTTTTTACAGTAACTTTCCAAAGTTGTTTCAGTTAATATTATTTTGTTTACGTTATTCCAGATGTGATGAACTGCTGTGTTAGTGCCCCATGTGTACGTGCTGATTCGGTCATTAAATGCTAAATGACTTTAAAAATGTTTGTAAACATAATTAACAAAGCAGACATTTCCATATTAAGTCTCGCTGACAAATGTTCTCCATCTGTCTTATCTGGGATGTCTGCTGACGCATTTTTGCCAAACACTTCTCAGACAAATCTGACATTGCATGGAATTTTGTCACATTCATGGGAAAACTGCTGTCTTTTCAGCCATGAATTCTGCTGGACTGTGATAATGTAATAATCAGCCTGTCACACGCTATAAATGTAAAACCAGAAAGGGGGCTTCACGCTTACAATATTTAAACAAAACTTTAGATTGACAAGCCACACTACCCTACTCCTCGCCAATACTGGATGCATGATTTGGACTGCTTCATGACTTTAAAAAAATATGAGAACATTAAAAAAAAAAAAAAAAAAAACATGGCACTCACTTCAATCCATCTCAAAAAAATGTAGGTAGAGGAACATGTGGGAAATGTTCCCAGATCTGAAGTTTTAAATCCAACCTAGGCTCATAGGAAAAATTTTCCTTTACCTATATTTTTGCAAAAACCACAAAACAGAGACATATGATTCAAAGCAGTTTCCAGGGGCCTGATATGTGCGTCCAGATATGTGCGTAAAAAATTGCACAATTTTTCATGCACATATTGAGATTTATAAAAAAGAAACTAGCCGTAAATGTGCGCGCGCCATACGGAGACCGTGCATACGCACTCTTTTACTGGAGTGAGCGAAGTAATGAAGTAAACAGAATGATTTAAACTCTGTTTTACATCTGACATACACATTTAGATTAAATATGCCACTCTCATTCAGTTAATCACTGACATTTCATGAAAGTAAGCCCTTACAAAAAAAAGTAAGGCCTGTCTGTTTCAATTAAAAATATATAAACATCCTAAAATATATGTTTACATTATAGGCAAAACTGCATAAATTTGATTTGTTTAAAGTAATTAAAAATACTATATGGCCAGTGGAAAAGATGGAGAATAACTCTTCTCTGAAAACTTTCTCTAAAATGTTTTTCATACAATTTTGATTTATTTATTCTAAAACAAGGCAAGGATACTGAATGATTTTTAGCAATGTAATGTGGCGGCACATAGTCCGTATTTCATATTTTCCTAAATGTCTTGTACCGTTAAACATGGTGGATGAATATGCATGGAAATAATATGCAGATGACGTTATGTATAGTAAAATGTAAGCTCCATATATGGTTATTTCGAGACGGGGTAGAGATGAATGCACGCACAATCTTCCGCTGACTGGGTTTTATCAAGGGAATTTTGCGCAGGTTCTGGTGTAGGCATGGTTTTATAAATCTGAAAATGTTTGTGTGTATGCAAAATCTAGCTTTTGTGCATACTCACACTTTTAGGATTAAACATGGCCCCAGGTGATATGAACACTACAAGCAGTAAAACACCAACAACTTTGATAACACTTTACTCTAAGGTGATGTAGTGATAGTTACTACTTGTACTTACTATAGTAATAACAGTAAATATGCATAATTACAAGTAACTAACCCTAAACCAAACCCTAACCGTACGTATTTGAGTAATTACAATGTAACAATGTCACCTTAAAGGGTTAGTTCACCCAAAAATGAAATTTCTTTCATTAAGTACTCACCTCATGTCGTTCCAAACCCGCAAGACCTTCGTTTACACAGATTCGGCGTTCGGACGTAAACACGGAAGCTCTGCACTGCGTTCACTGCATCAACTGCATAGGAGACTGACATGGAAGAGGAAAAATTGTTGAATAAAGTCATTACTTTTGTTTTGTTTTTGCGCACAAAAAGCATTATCGTTGCTTCATAACATTAAGATTGAACCACTGTAGTCACATGGACTATGTTAACGATGTCTTTAGTACTTCTCTGGACCTTGAATGTGGTCATTTCATTGCTTTCTATGGGAGATAAAAAACCTATTGGATTTCATCGAAAATATCTTAATTTGTGTTCTGAAGATAAAAGAAGATCTTGCGGGTTTGGAACGACATGAAGGTACTTAATGACAGAAATTTCATTTTTGGGTGAACTAACCCTTTAAAATAAAATGTAACCACAACTTTTATTCCTTTTAAAACAAATTATGATGTATACAATCTATAAAAAGTCTTAGAGAAACTAGCTAAAATGTCATGTCATGTCAATGTCAAATGTTTTTTTTTTTTATCTCACATTTGCTTTTGTTAACACTATCGGTTAGGATTAGGGTAGGGTTTAGTGTAGGTGGTACGTTATTTTTAAATGTGATAGCGCATTAACATTTTAGTGCAACTTATCAGACATTTAATTTCAATACATACAAAAACCAATGCAATAAAATTGCCAAATTCTCACTGGATATTTCACTTGGAGTGTCCTGAAACATGCAAGAAGCAACATAATACACTTTTTCCACAGGCATGTATTTCCAATGAGCCTGGGTTGTTTAAGTCTGAAAGATAGACTCCACTTATAGCCTAGCTTAAAATTTAATTTTAGCCTGAAGCTATTGTGCATTTAAATGCAGTGCAGGGTTTATTTTCCAAATTACAAATTCTAGGTTTTTCCAAAACATACTTTTTTAGATGCACCAAACAAAAATGTGGGATTTTTGCTGATATTTCACTACAGACCTTTCTATCTGTGCTCACCTTACCAATGCACCAGGAGGCCCCTGACCTGTGTCCTGGCCCTATGGCCCCTCAACCCCTTTGAATAATGTCCAGGGATCCCTGGAGGATGTGAGATCACTGCCTGCAGGATGTTAGTCATTAACAAAGACCCAGTGCTCCACTTGGGGACCAGGCCTAATTGTTTTTCTCTCACCCAGGTTAAGGAAGGCACAGCTGGTCCATGCAGATACATAATAATTTATGGTTTTATGAATGCTGATTGCAGTTTGGAATCTTTATAGCTCTCATTAGTATTTAAAGTTGAGTAGACCTGTTCAAGAATGTAAATTAATGTTATCTATCTATCTATCTGTCCCTAAATTCACTTGCAGTGAATTTCACTTTTAATTTATTTTGACAAAATAGTATATGTAAAATATATTGGTTACTGACCAACATGAAAACTATTAAAATGATCTATATCAATGGTTTATGCACAAAACACCACTCTAAATCATTGATATCCACAATAATCATCTCGTACAAATGAGGGAACCTCAACACAGAGAAAGATGACAGCCCATTAATGAGGTTTATTTATCCATGTGGTTTTTATACAACTATAAAACAGCCAGCAGCCCTGCTCATCCCACCCTGATGTGATGAAGTGTTAAACCTCTTCCCATGGTGCCTGTTTCAAAGCCACACTGTCTCTGCTCTGAAACATTATATAGGCTATATATTCTCCAATGGGCCCCTAAATGCTGCTTATAAACCACTGAGTGACATCTATACTTGAAATGACAAGATCTTTGATCACTCTTAATATCTTTTAAATGTTGTGCTGAAGTGTGAAGAACTAGGAAATGTTGAATGATTTGGCAAATGAAGTACACACTGGCATACTCCTCTGGGATATGAAGTAAATTAATGTTTTCAAGGATGCTTGGTAGTTAAAAAAAACAACCTGGCATTAACCATTCAGTGATGAGATGAACCCTCAGGATTTGGTTCACTGACTGACAAGACGCAAAGCAGTAGTGGTGTTAAAAGCTTGTCTCGTTCTCTGAGCAGTAAAACGATCAGATTCTGACAGATCCACTCTGAGTCAAAGACAGGAGAATGTTAACATCTCTCAGTCTCTTAGCATTCCTTTCCCCTTCATATGTGGTTTAATGGCTGACCCCGCTGACTGCTCTGGCTGCCAGAGTTTACGGAGGAAATTGAAGCCTCGCTGTGGTTCACAAACAGAGGCTTCTCTCTGTGACACCAACAGTTAAGGATCTCCTTTTTCAAGCCGTGGTTGAGTCCAAAGACCTCTCCAATTGCCTGGTAAACTCACTCAGCAAGCCGATACTGCAAACCACAACATCTTGGAAACATTGAACGTTAATTTTGGATGTTCAGTGTTGTGTCTGTTAGGTCGAATGGTTTTCACATTATTGCTCATTCTTTATCTTCTTTTGCCAGCAGTTTAAAAATAAATTTTGAATGAAAAGCATCTAGCAGGTGACTAAAGAAAAGTTTTCTGTGCAATGATTACATGCACTGAAAATTCTTGTCTTGTTTTACAGTAAATGTATGTTCTTAAAGGATTAGTTCACTTTCAAAATGAAAATTGGCACAAGCTTTACTCACCCTCAAGCCATCCTAGGTGTATATGACTTTCTTCTTTCTGATGAACACAATCTGAGATATTTTAATAAATATCCTGATGCATCCGAGCTTTATAATGGCAGGTTAGGTAAAATATCCAGCTTCCGCCAGACCGCCTTCCATATTCAAGGTATGAAGAAAGTGTAAACTGGCATCACGTCAGTTAAACTTTTTCTGTAGGTTGAATAGGGAAGGCGTAGGACGTAGCTTATGCTTTTTGAACTGCAAGAGTTTTACACTTTCTTTATACGTTGAATACGGAAGGCGGTCTGGCGGAAGCTAGATATTTTACTTAACTTGTTAAATATGGATTTTATTTTTTTTACACAAACGCATCTCTTCAGAAGGCCTTTATTAACCCCCCGGAGCCATGTGGAGAACATTTTTATGATGGATGGATGTGGATGGAGGCACTTTCTTCAGCTCTTACTCATTGATCCCTGTTCACTGCTATTATAAAGCTTGGATGTGTCAGGATAATAATTCATATTTCTCCGATTGTGTTCATTAGAAAGAAGAAAGTCATATACACCTAGGATGGCTTGAGGGTGAGTAAAGCTTGGGCTAATTTTCATTTGAAAGTGAACTAATCCTTTAACATATGTTTTTTATTAAATATTTAGACTTTAGAGAATATATGCTGATTTAAGTTTATCTTATCCCAATATTTCTCCCCCCTTTTAAGCATAAATGTAACAAAATTTAGTGGTTTATGTTTAAAACAAAACAATAAATAAAACCATTTCACAAAAAAAGAAAACATAACTTAAATTTTTATTTATTTTTCCAATAATAATCTGTAAAAAAAAAAAAATTTAAATTAAGAGAAAAGAGAGTGAGAGAATACACATTAACAACAGTTTTGTCTGAAGAGGTAAAATGTTCCTCCATAATTTTACCACACTTAAATGTTCATTGGTTTTCATTTACATTGCCTACTTGTACAAACACTTATAACATATTCCATCATACTCCTGCCAGCTGCACAAATATGAATTGGTGGACCTTAAGGGAATATGAATTTCATTTCATGCAGAGTCACAGCATCAGCCATGGGTCAGAGGTCTTAACCTAGCCAAACGACCGCTTTCAAGTTTCTAAACGCCAAGAAGTGCTTTCTCAACTACTTCTGGTAAATTTTGCTTCTCGGAAGAAATACATGGAAAAGGAATGTTTTTCTTGGATTTGAATAAGTAAGTTGTAAATCACTCAGAGTTACACTACAGTTGTTTTTAGGTTAAGTGATAATACTGAAGTTTATTCAGTGCATTGTCACAGCAGTTGTTTATATAACTGAGTTACTTACGGAGTTCACTTTAGTGTAGCATCATTAATCACAAGTGACAATATGGCACAGAACACTATGATATAATCTAAAGGTTAAAACCACATAAAACATCAGCCAAAGAAAGTCTGTGTAATTTTACAGTAGCATTCTACAGAGAAGCGAACAGTGTGATACATTATGAATCCTGTATTCACTTCCACATCAAAGGGAATGAATGTTGGAGTGTTAAGCAGATCCTAATTCAGGTACTGAACTAGCTTAAGGTCTCTTGTGATGAAAACAACCTCTTTCCCCTACTGGTTTAACAATATCCACTATCTGCGCCCATCTCAGGCTTGTCATCATTAGCTATGTTTATGAAGGCGTACGAAAAACTACTCTCTTACCAAAGCTCTTGTCTGTTGCCTGTCAGCAGGTGGAAAGTTTATCTGAGATACATCTGGAGATACAGCTCAAGCTGTCACTATGCCCCGAGCACATGTCATTCTGCAGCCTCTGGGCCACAGCTTGCTGGTGAGCGCGAGAAAATGGCTATTAGGTTAGTGAGCTTTCACAGGCCTGAACAGCAGGGAAGCACGCAGACACACAGACACTCAGCTGCTGCTCATAAAGTCCTAAACAACCTGTTCTGTTAAAATTACACTCAAAATAAAAGATAATTATGAACGCAAAAAAAATGATCTAAAACCATGCCAGGTCTTAAATGGTTAACAATGGTTTGCATGAATTGAGAAAACTATGATAAGTCATTGGTTTTGTTGGAAAATTAAAAAATTTTGAAACTAATGTGCCGGTATACTATGTACTACAATATTATAACATATTGGCTTATATTAATAATAATAATAAAAAGCATGTATATAGATTTTTACTATACTGTAGAAAAATGTTTATACTTTTTACAGAAAAATACTGTAAAAATGGTAGAGTAAAAACATCATATCTATCATATACGCAAAACGTTACGTTAATCAATACATTAACCCTATCATAAACATGAAAAACTGTAAATAACATTAAATGTCATTTTAGTGTAAAATACTGTCAAATTGATGGTTTTTGGAAGTAAAAAGTATGAATTACCATATAATTTACAGTAAAAAACATCACATGATTATTTTTTTTCATATTATATTTGTTATCAGTAATGTACATAAGTATGTTTTGTTACATTTAATTTTGTATAGTGTATACACACACACAAACACACATATATATATATATATATCTACACACACATACATATACATACATATACATATATATATATATATATATATATATA
>RJVU01026577.1:13553120-13580933 GCA_003731715.1 Anabarilius grahami
TATAATAATAAAACACACAAAATTATTTAAACTCAATCTAAAAACAAATACATATATTTATATTAGTATAAACACACCCTTGCCCTTTAGAAGAAGATGGCTTTTGAGTCTCATATGAGGTTTCACAATATCAAGCACTTTCCATCATCACTTGCTGTTTATATTACAGGTTACTGGCTAGTAAAACTGTACAGTCTAGACATACTGAAATGACACTGCTGCTGCTGTTTTTACCATTTGTCCTGTTAAGAATTGGACACATAATCTACCTCACATAAACATAGGTAACTCCAGCTGAGCTATACATGAAAAAAATGAAGTATTTTTAATTTAGAGCAGGACCTTCGTTTCATTTATCTTCACTGTGCTTCTGAATACTGCGTAGTTGAGTATTTTCAGGGGCTGTGATCCTATGCAAACACGTTTATGTATAATGTTTATTATGTGTTAATGGGATTCAAGTCAGTACAGCTGAAAACCAGGCCCGCTTTTCAAAGGTAGACCTGCAACTGAAAACAGCAGATTATTTCAGAAGTACTTGAGCATTATAATGTGATTCAATGGAAATGAATTAGAAGTAAATTGAATCTAAAGATCTGTGTGAAATAAAAGCAGGGGGGAGAAAGAAATGCCAAAAGGAAGAAAAGGAGACGGCTTATTTTACATTCACCCGAAGCGCCCCAAAAACGCACATCCAGCCTACTGCTACAATGGATGCTTTTGTGACACAAGTCAGGGGTTAACAGAATTCTGTCAGCATCCGGAGACGACCCCTCTCGATGCAGTGAAGTGCTCTCCCTGCATTTGAGTCCTGTGTTCTTTATTCAGACCTAACAAGCAGGGCGCTTTTTGTGTGCGGCAGGCCAACACCAACACCCTTTTCAACAAAGCCTCGCCAGCCAGACACATTTCTCCCACTTTCTAAGCCGTTAAAGAGCAAAAAAAGAGTTAATTCTGATTCAAACACTTCAATATAACAGAATCATTTGAGAAAACAGGAGATTTTGGAAAATCTTGCTGTGACTTTGTCCTACTTTTTGTTAGGTTTGTACACCATGAACATCAATACTGTGCACTGTACAAATTAAACTTTGGTTAATTTTTATTACACAGCTCTTTTTAACATATGTTAGCTTTTTTAAATAAAACATGTATATGGTAGGTGTAAGTAAGGGTTTTTGCTGAGGCCAGTGGTCTTTCTCTTTGAAAAGGAAGGCCTTTGTCAACACCCTCTGCTTGCCAACTGCCACTATAATCCTTTCAAGACATGGGAACATGACAGGATTTTTAAGTTGCTTCTAAAGCAAGAGGGGGACTGATCGCAATGGAACGCTAAGCTCTTTGTAGACGGTTTTGCTCTGCATGCTTCATTGGTGGCAACAGCTGTTAAAAAAGCTCTTTTCAGTGATTGGGAATTTTTGTTACCACAATATGATTTATTTTCTTGCTGCTTGTATTTTTAAAATGTTTCTTTTAATACATTTATTTCACTTTGTAAAGAAATTATGTGAAATAAAAACAAATAAACTAACAAACAAAATTCAGTCAACATTTTTTAGGCCTTTCTGTTGTAAGAGTTGAAATATTCCATGTATGTGTCATAGCTTGCCGGACTTGGTGTGTGGTGAAGTTTCCTCTGCTTCATGGTCCTGTTTGTGTAGCCTGTGGTGGGTTTACGACCTCTGGACCGGAAAGGTTGCCGAGCCCGGTCCATGTGTCCGTGTAATGATGGGGTAACTTAGAAAGTTCACTTATTTATGGTTCCCTCCCTCTTCCCTATGATGGCCACATCAAAGAGCACCTGCAGGGAGGCAAATTGGTGTTAAGTGGAGGACCTCCTGTGGATGCCTGCCCTCTCCATCATGATAAGAACACGAAAAAATCTGGATAGGATTTTATGGAGACCTGCCACACAGGAGCAGGAAAGTCTCAGCTCATGCCAGAACATTGATTCACCCCGAACTGCACTCACATCTAGCACACACAGCTGAACACCCTGCAGGAATCACCCTTGCTTGTGCCCTAAACTCTTAATTAGAAGAATTAAAGGCCTTTCCCTCCTCTAAACCCTGAATACATCCAATCAAATGATCTGGAGAGCAGATAAGCTTCAGTGTTGAGCAGTGTAGGAATTCATTGAAATTAAACAGTGAGCGATGAATGTTAATTTGATCAATATTATATTATATTATATATAACTATTATATACATACACACTTAAATGTTTTTAATTTTTTTCCACTATATTAGTATAAATTATATAAACATTATTTTAGAATATTTAAATAAAATTAATTATAAAATTTAATATAACATGTCTATTAAATGTTATAAATTAAACAATATTTGTATTACATTATGGATCATTGGATCTGTACTTGTATAATAAATTTGTAAACTAATCTCACCTAATCTATTATTTTTTATTAAGGACAATAATTGAGTTAATGAGACTCTGATTGAATTTTTGCCTGTAGGAGTGATCTGTTATTTTTACAAGGAGTCTGTTTCACAGAAAACCCAATTTTACTTGGTAATTTTAGATACTAAAATGCCACTGCAGAGCATGTCATGCAAGTAAATCCAGAACATTTGGCAAATTCACGCCTTAATTTTATACAGCATAATTGGTGATCTGCTGATAAAGTGTACAATAACACAAATGCCTGAAACCTGAGCATGTTCACGTCAGCAAGATAATTACACACTTTTACTGCCTCTCTCGAGGCTAAGAATATATGCTGGGTGGCTGATAGTCCCTCATGCATCTTTCCAAGCCACCCAGAATAAAGAGTCCTCAAAGAAAGAAGAAAAGAAATGACTGGAGTTAATTGAGAACAGAGCGCGGCCGAAGCGGCTAATCAAACACAGCTCTGGCAACAACCTTCGCTCAGCTGAGCCCAAAACAACCCCTTTCTCTCTCTCTTACTCCTTTCATCGACTCAACCAGGGTTCACCCAATCATAAACCTGGCCAGGCATCTGTTGAGTAACATAACCAGAGAGAATTTGCACAGACTGTGGAGAAACAAGCAGAGCAACTTATTATATGCATTATTGCAATCAAAAAACAGGCCGTGCTTCTGTATGAGGCACCTGTGTCCTGTACGAGAACCACAAAAACCTGAGGGGGGCATTCACTCACAATTACAGATCATGTAAACAACAGTCACCAAAAGTCACATGGCAAAACCCAATGAATCATAATAGCCATTAAGAAACAAAGGCCATTAAGGTAACAGAAAGGTCAAGCAACTGAAAATTGAAGTCACCTACAATAATTTAACATCTGCTCTCTGTCAAAACGCTCACCAGAGAGTGTTTCACCTCTACATAATGAATCAATTCAGCCTAAGTAAAGTGAATTCAGCAGGACTTCGTTTACTTAGCGAGAATCATAAGCGTTTTAGTTTTTCATCAAGTCATTTTTTGCCTCTAATGATGATTTTTTTTTTATCTTAATTTTCCATTGAGGTCATTATGTGCAATGAAAACAGCGAACAGCTTCTTGCCTGCCATGACTGACAGCTAATGCCTGGACACTGAAGCATCTGCAAGCCCTCTTAAACGCACCTATACTGTTTAAATCTTTGAAATCAAGACGAAAATGTTGTAAAGTGTGAACAGATGTCGATTTATGGTGCAGATGGGGCTTGTAAATAAAGTTGAAGTGTCAGCTCTGAGAAAGAAGTTTGATGGACAGCAACATGTCTTTAGTGATGGCCACTGTGGTGTGCTCTATACGAGTCTTTTACCTCTTCACTTTTACTGACTTTGCGCTGACACATGCTGATCCCATTCACAGAGTAAACAAGAACTCTCTGTGGCATTAGTCACGGTGTTTTACCAACAGATGACTGAATTCATTAAAGTTTCTCGCCTGAGGAGCTGTAAGATGGCATCTTTGCTTTTTTAACTATTTAAATTACTATTTGAACCATGTATTCCAATATATGCTGAGAAAAGATATCAAATGATAATTGTTTCAGAATAAGTAAATCTTTGAATATGTATTTCAAAAAGTGTATTTACCAGTCAATACATTGCCAATACATTGCTTATTTTAGTTCCATACAACACATTTTGCAATCGTGTTCGAGGTAGACTTAAAAACGTATAGATCACCCAAAACGAAAATTCTGTCATCATTTACTCACCCTCATGTTGTTCCACACTGTGTCTTCTGTGGAACACTACAAAGAAGATTGTAGAATGTCTTCAACATTTTGAAGAATGTTTCAACCATTTTTGTCCATACAGTAAAAGACGATATAATATCCGATTGACTTTTACTGTTTAAACAAAAAATATGTATAAATAAAATAATAATAAAAAGACATCTTTTTTGTTTGTTCTACAGAAGAAAAAGGTCATACATGAGGGTGAGTAAATGACAAATGGATGCCAAAATAGTATCCCGTTCAGAAAGTCTACTAATACTAAGTACTAAAGTGGACTATAAAAATAAAGTGTTACTATTATATCATATCTAATAAAAATATCCCCAATATGACACAGTAAAGAGGAAGGAATCGTAAGTTATGAAAGTAGTTCCATGTATGCATCTGTGCAGAAAGTTTAGCGCACCAAAATCATGCCAAGAGTGATTCTTCAAAACGTAATCTGGTCCAGTTCATTGTTGTTGTTGTTTTTTAAATAAAACATATAAACAATTGGTATTTAAAGAATTAACATACATATAATTAACTAAATATGTTAAATTAAAAGTCAGTTATTATTATAATATATTACATTGATTTCTTCTGAGATTAATACATTTGGTACAAGTGTAATGGTTTTCTTTTGGGGTTTTACAGAGTTTCAAAGTTATCTAATCTGTTAAATGCAACTATAAGACATGAAAATATTAAAGGGTTCGTTCACCCAAAAATGAAACTTATCATTAATTACTCACCCTCATCTCGTTCCACACGCCTAAGACCTTCGTTCATCTTCAGAAAACAAATTAAGATATTTTTGATAAAATCCGATGGCTCAGTGAGGCCTGCATTGCCAGCAAGATAATTAGTAGCTTTCTGGGCATCTGAAAGTGTTAAAGACATATTAAAAACAGTTCATGTGACTACAGTGGTTCAACCTTAATATTATAAAGCGACGAGAATACTTTTTGTGCACCAAAAAAACAAAATAACGACTTTTCAACAATATCTAGTGATGGGCGATTTCAAAACACTGCTTCGAAGCTTTATGAATCATTTGCTTCGAATCAGTGGTTCGGATCGCTTATCAAACTGCCAAAGTCACGTGAACTATTGAAATTTCAAAACACTTATGACGTAACGAAGCCTCGTTTACTGAAATCACGTGACTTTGGCGCTCCGGACCACTGATTCGACACAAAAGATTCGTAAAGCTTCGAAGCTTCATGAAGTAGTGTTTTGAAATCGGCCATCACTAGATATTGTTGAAAAGTCATTATTTAGTTTTTTTGGTGCACAAAAAGTATTCTCATCGCTTTATAATATTAAAGTTGAACCACTGTGCACACATGAACTGTTTTAAATATGTCTTTAGTAGCTTTCTGGGCATCTGAAAGTATTAATTACCTTGATGGCAATGGAGGCCTCACTGAGCCATCGGATTTTATCAAAAATATCTTAATTTGTGTTCTGAAGATGAATGAAGGTCTTACGGGTGTGGAACGACATGAGGGTGAGTAATTAATGACATAATTTTCATTTTTGGGGGATCTAACCCTTTAAGATATTATAAACATCATGATTTTAAAGATGCTTTGAAACAATGTTATTGTGAAAAGAGCTAAAAAATTGACTTGACAATGTTAGTATAAGAGAAACTGAAAAAACTGAAATATAAAACTAAATATGCAGACCATAAAATATGTTTTTATTCATAAATTGTGCCAGATGAGGAAGTTCACTTACTGATTGATATATATCAAAATCTCTTAGGAATCACAAAGGAAATCATCTCTAAAAGTGAGCAAGAGAGCTGAGGAGGAAGCTGTATGGGATAACAAAGTAAACATTTACATTTGCATTTATTCATTTAGCGGACACTTTTATCAAAAGTGACTTACAAATGAGGAATGCTACAAACCCATAGTATGGATCCTTTTAGAGAGCAGTCACTACATAAAGACATTTTTGTCATTTTCCAACTCTTTGTGGCTCAGGGATCCATGAAGAAAGACACTTAAGGACTAGCCACAGCATAGCGGCACCCTGTCTGCATGTCTGGGTCACACTTCACCTAGACTCGCTCCGCTGCCTCTGTAGTGCCACTGCCTCAGTCTACCAGTCAGCAGCTTTAAAGAAGTCCCAGACTGATCCGTGATCCCGAAACATCCTTACAAATAACTGATGTGACCTTCTTTCAAACAAATAAAAGAGCCGTCTAGTCGTAACCTTTTTCCTGCTCTTAGAAGTCAGGGGATTTTAAGCAAGAAACGTTCTTGTTCACTCCGCTGCCTGAGGCACATGTTAGGCTTTGTGGTTTTAAGTTTCAGTGACAAAATAAACTTGTCTGCACTGTCTGAGCAAGCTTAATATTTATGAATGACTAAGACTATAGTTTGTATTCTTTGCCTCACTGCAGTTTCTCTTTCTTGGTGTCATGAGTGCAACATTTGTGTGAGTGCCTGACATCAACATTTAGTTTGACTCATTGCAAATAACTTATCAATAACATGCTTGAAGCCATCAAGATTCATATCAATATTTTTATTACTTTACTGGCAAACATACAAACTTTGTGTTTACTCAAAAAAAACAAAAAAAATGAAACTCAGTGTCAGGCTATCAGGCCATGGCTCTGTCCTGTTCTTAACCCCTGCAAGCAACCCTGTGCATTCCACTGTGTGATTAAGTGGAAATTAGGAATCTAGTCTCATATAACAGGATGCATCAGTTCATGACTGCAGCGGACAGGCTTTCAATGCATTGGGGCAATCAATGTCCTCTCTGCAGGCGGGCCCTCTGGGTTTGGTGCTGTTGATTGATGTGTGCAAAAGATCCCTCTGCCCTGATCTACTCCCACAAAACGCTCTCACACCCCACTGAGTGTCCATAACCTGCTGACTATCTTTGTCATCACCCTGACAAAATCCAGCTTTAACACACTGTAAAACGGGAATGCTACATAAACAAATAAATGAACACTGGCAATTGTAATCACTCAATCTTTTATTGTTACTTGATGTTATTGCATGCATTTTGCTGTTTTATATTTATAATTGTGTAATGTGTTAAAAAATTATTAGGAGTAGTTATGTCAACCATATGAAAGAATACTCCAGCTTTATAAACTGCTTTAGCTTCTTTGTAGGCCAGGTGGCAGGTTCTCAGACAGTGCTGAACCGTCCTGCCAAAATTTAGGCTTTTACAGGAATTCTAATTCTGCACCAGCCCTCAGTGTTGAGCAACCACTGAAATAAAAGCCAAAAAAAGAGACAAAGAGAACAACAAATGAAGACCTTGGAACATAGGAATGAGGAGAGAGTTAAAGCAACATTCTGAAGTCTCACAAAATTCTAAAACATGAAGAATATACACACTACCGTTCAAACTTTTTGGGCCAGTAAGATTTTCTATCTATTGAAAGAAATTGACTTTTATTTAACAAGGATGCTTTAAATTGATACAAAGTGACAGTAAAGACTTTTACATTGTTAAAAAAGAAATAATGTTTGAAATTTCTATTCAAAGAATCCTGAAAAAAAATGACAGTTCACACACACACACACACACAAAATCCACAAAAATATGGAGTAGCAACAGTTTTCAGCATTGATTAAGAAGAAATGTTTCTTGAGCATCAAATCAGGATATTAGAATGATTTCTAAAGGATCATGTGACACTGTAGACTAGTGAAGGATATTTTTTAATATAACTCAGATTGTGTTTGGCTGAAAGAAGAAAGTCATATACTGTACACCTAGGATGGCTTGAGGGTGATTAAATTATGGGATCATTTTAATTTTTTAATGAACATAGCATAAAGGTCCAGTTCATTTGCAAGTCTGTGAAATGTGGCACAAACACTGCAAATTACTGAAAAGTGATTTTAACAAAGACAAACAACACAAAAAAAGTCAAGCAAGTGCACTGTGATTTCTTAAACGTGGTAAACATACAGGCTAAATTATTTGACTTCTGGGAGAAACATTGAAAGAAATGGACTTTTATTGAGTAAGGAGGATGCATTAAATTGATCAAAAGTGACAGTAAGACTTTTACATTGTTAAAAAGAAATGTTTGAAATTTCCATTCAGAGAATCCTGGAAAACCCCACACATTCAACCCACAGAAGTATGGAGTAGCACAACAGTTTTCAGCATTGGTTAAGAAGAAATGTTTCTTGAGCATCAAATCAGCATATCAAAATGATTTCTAAAGGATCATGTGACACTGAAGACAGGAGTAATGATGCTGAAAATTCAGCTTGGCCATCACAGGAATAGTTCATTTAAATTGTAATAATATTTCAGAATATTACTGTTTTTAGTTTATTATTTATCAAATAAATTAAACTTTGGTGAACAAGAGATTTCTTCCAAAAACATTAAAGAGGACCTATAATTCCCCTTTTCACAAGATGTTATACAAGTCTCTGGTGTCCCCAGAATGTGTCTGTGAACTTTCAGCTCAAAATACCCCACAATTAATTTATTATAGCTTGTCAAATGTGCCCCTATTTGGGTGCAAGCAAAAACATGCTGTTTTTGTGTGTCCGTTTAAATGCAAATGAGCTGCTGCTCCTGGACCCCTTTCCAGAAGAGGGCGGAGCTTTAACAGCTCGTGCTTCAACAACAAATACCGAAGAATGTCACACAGCCAAAATGCCAGAAATTGTCAGTAGCAGTGTTCAGCCTTGCATGTTAGAAATGGACTCGGACACTGATAGAGAGACTCAGGAAGAAGTTACAACTTTTAGAATCCAACTGGACGTTTCTGAACGGTTAGTGAATAATTTTATGTAGTTGTGGAGTTAAGTTGATTCATTCAACTCATCGACTAGCATGTACAGTCATGTTAAACTTTTGTGCAAATCCAGCGTTGAACTGACCCTCATTTGTGAAGCAGTCCGGTGTAAAATGATTTACGCAAATTTACCGACTTTCTTCTACACATTTTCTTCAAAAATGAAATTCAACCATGGTTTCCTCAGTGGCTCAGATGCCGGGAGTCTACAGAAACTCTTATGTTTGTTGGTACATCTAATAACAGATAATTTGTAATGTTTTTTTGTTTTTTTATGCACAGACATTGTATATCTCCAGCTGCTACAGCGAGGAAACAGGAATAGCGGACTGCTGCGGCTTATTCAGGGTGGGATTTATGCTTACAGGGCAGATCGTCACCAGTCATAGGCGGGGCTTCCCCCTACTTTTACGCAAGAGTAGGGAGTAATCAGGAACTGCGAGTTTGGAGAGACTGTTTATGATTTATAGGGATTAAAAAAAATTGAAAAATAAAAATAATAAAAAGAGTGGGTGGATTTTTACCATTATAGGCTAGTTGTTTACACACACTGTGGACACACATCTGTGTTGAAACATCTTATATAAGTGAATTTTGCATAACTGGTCACCTTTAAAACATTTTACCGACCTTTAAACAGTATAGTGTATATATATATATGGTGATAGATAATCAGCAACCAATAAATCTATAATATTTTGCTTAAAATTAAAACATTAAAAATCAATCAATTCAGCCAATTTAATGCTGCACAACATCACAACAATTTAATATAGTGTATGAAAAATACTGTATGAAAATTAGACTTTTCCACATTGGATATATACACCCAATATACATCCAGTGTAGACTGATCATTAAAAAAAAATAATCTAATACACTACTAACAGATATGGTATAACTATACAGTATTGTGCATCCTTAATATATATGAACTGAATAATCATAATCCTAAATTAAAATACTAAAAAGTTGAATTTACAGTAAATACTTCTGAGAGCTGTTCTTGTGTTGAAAGCCCACCAATCAGAATTCCGTTTCTCCAGATCTTCCCATGGGTTACTGATGTCGAAAACTATTGGAGCACTGCATTGTCTTTATCATCAAGTGAAGAATTGATGCTTTATGTGTGTCAGCAGTGAAAGGCTGTCACTATTTCTCATATGGTTCTGCTCCATCTGTTGATTGGCCCAACTGGTGGTCAAAGCAGGAAAAAGTTTGTGACACAACAGAGGAGGTAAAGGAGCAGGCACAAAGGCACAGCCGGCTGGTCCCTTGCCACATTAGACCCACAATGAACAAGCAGAAGTGCCCCCCGCTGGGCTTGATACCTCAATGGCTCCCTCACCCCAGGATGAGTCGAGCATGCGAGCCCTAATCTGGAACTTTAAAGCCTCGCTCTCATAATGTGTTCAGCCAATTCATTTTCACCTAGGACACATTGGCATGTTGTCTCACATGCTACTTAAGATGTTGCCAAAATACTAGAAATGATTATACATCTACAGTGCTCAGCGTAAATGAGTACACCCTCTTTGAAAGGTAACATTGTAAACAATTTCCAAAATGTTGACAAGACTAAGTTTAATATAACATCTGTTTAACTTATAACATGAAAGTAAGGTTAATAATATAACTTACACATTTTTCAGTTTTACTCAAATTAGGGTGATGCAAAAATGAGTACACCCCACAACAAAAACTACTACATCTAGCACTTTGTATGGCCTCCAATATTTTTAATGACAGTACCAAGTCTTCTAGGCATGGAATAAACAAGTTGGCGACATTTTACAACATCTATAACTATACTTAGCAACTGAATCACTTTCACCCTGTTCTTCTTCAGAAATCCAACAGTGGCCTTAGATGTGTGTTTAGGATCATTTTCATGTTGGAAAAGTGCACGACGACCAAGGGCATGGAGTGATGGTAGCATCTTCTCTTTCAGTATAGAGCAGTACATCTGTGAATTCATGATGCCATCAATGAAATGCAGCTCCCCGACACCAGCAGCACTCATGCAGCCCCACATATGGACACTGCCACCACCATGTTTCACTGTAGCCATCATGCATTTTTCTTTGTATTCCTCACCTTTGCGACAACATTTCGTTTTGAAGCCATCAGTTCCAAAAACGTTTATCTTGACCTCATCACTCCAGAGTATAGAGTCCCAGTAGTCTTCATCTTTGTCAGCATGGGCCCTGGCAAACTATAGGCGTGCTTTTTTGTGCCTGGGCTTTAGGAGAGGCTTCTTTCGTGGACGGCATCCATGAATGCCATTCCTCTGCAGTGTACGCCGTATTACGTCACAGGAAATAGTCACCCCCGTTTGCCTTTCTACTTCTTTAGATAACTGTAGTGAACTTGCATGCCGATTTTCTTCAACCCTTCTTAACAGAAGATGCTCCTGTCGAGGTGTTAACTTCCGTGGACGACCTGGACGTCTCTGTGAGATGGTTGCAGTTCCATCTTATTTACATTTTTGTACCACTTTTGCTACAGTATTCTGACTGATAAGTAAAGCTTTGCTGATCTTCTTGTAGCCTTCACCTTTCTGGTGTAAAGAAATTATTTTCTTTCTCAGGTCTTGTGACATTTCTCTTCCATGTGGTGCCATTGCTGACAGCATGAAATGGGAAGGGGTTTTAACACCCTTTAAAGTCAACTGTCTGCTGGACACCTGTGTAATGAATAATTAGACTCACCTGGTTGAATTCTTGTTAAATTAGACATTTGTAGTCTAAAATTTAGCTTTGCTCCAGAGACTTTCAGTGGGGTGTACTCATTTTTGCATCACCCTAATTTGAGTAAAACTGAAAATGTAGTTCTCTAAGTTATATTATTAACCTTACTTTCATGTTATGTTAAACATATGTTATATAAAACTTAGTCTTGTCAACATTTTGGAAATTGATTTTGTGTTCATTCATTGAGATATTGTTTAAAATGTTACTTTTCAAAGGGGGTGTACTCATTTACGGTGAGCACTGTATGTGTTCTAATGAAAACGACTAATTATAACATCTAATAAAAATAACACCAATATGACACAGTAAAGGAAGCTGAAGGAATCATTAAAGTAGTTTCACGTAGTGTGCAGAACATCTATAGAAGTGAAAAACTTGTAGATTTTCCCATTTATGGAAATATTTGCCCAACAAAATCATACCAAGAGGGATTTTGCAAAGACACTTTATCTGGTCCACCAAAGAAATGTGAGAATGTCATGCCACTTTGGTTTGTTTGATGTTGCAGTGGTGTCTGACTGTGTCCGATTGTATCGTATTGAAGATTTATGATTTAGCCAGGCATCTGAGTGCGGTTGAACAGTTGTGAACGATTATGGTGAACAGTAAATCTCAGCGCTGTGCTCATGCTTCAGGGAATGGGGCAGGTTCGTCATGTTTTTTAGCAAAGTGTAGCAAATGCATTGCACAGTGAGGGTAAACTGAGATCAGTTAACAGACCTACCCATAGTCATCTCAACAGATGCCTCATACAACAATTACCACCACACCAAAACTAGCCTGCATTTTAAGATCAAATACACTTTTGACTCTGGATAAAAATTCTTGTGATTGGTGTTGAGGGTTTATGTTGTGCCCTTTAAACTAGTGTTCTTGGATAACTAATAGCTTCTTTAAACCTTAGTTACTTTCCTGAATTGTGCAATACGTTTACATAATAAAGCTGGCAATGCATCAGAACCTTCTGAATGAATCTCCATGTACAGATCATACAGGACTATTTATCCCTAACAATTCTGTACTAACAGGATATGGTAGTTCGATAAAAATGGCAAGGACATTACTTGCAGATTGAGCAATGCTTGAGAACAATGTTTACTGGCATTAGCGCGAGAGCCCTGCATGTTTTGATTAGCTTTCTTGTTTAAACCACAGGCTTGTTAGAGCAAAGACAGAATGTTAACAATGGAGATCACATCATCGAGCCAAAGTGCTTTACGTAAGCTTAAATTATCCAATAGATATTTAGGAGATTCAAATAAATCCACCGTTCTAAGGGAGAATTGTTGTTTCAAACACATTTCATTATATAAAATTATTAATGTGGCACCGCATCCTGTCGGCTTTACACATTGGCCTTAAATTCAAAGAATAAAGATTGTTTCAACATGAAATTCAAAAGTATTTATCATTGATATGACAACAATACACAGCTTCCTTTAAAGGAATAGTTCCCCCAAAAGTAAATAATCTGTTATCATTTACTCACCCTTGTGTCATTCCAAACTAATGAGTTTTTTCTACCATGGAACAAAAAAGGTCGATTTTTTTTTAAAGAAAATTCCCACAATCCTATTCAATATAAAGTAAGCAAGACACCAAGACTAAGCTTTTAACCTCCAAAATGAAAAAAAAAAATCCCCTTAAATTTTTATAAAATTAGTCATACAATACAAAATACACTACCACTGAAAAGTTTGGAATGAGTAAGATTTTATTTTTTTAATAAATACTTTCAGCATTAAAGGGATAGTTCACCCAAAAATTTTAATTCTGTCATCATTTACTCACACTCAAGTTGTTCTAAACCCATATGAATTTCTTTCCTCTGCTGAACACAAAAGATATTTTGAAGAATGTCGGTAACCAAACAGTTGATGAGCCCCATTGACTTCCATAGTATTTTTTTTCAACACAGGCTCATTGTAAAAACGTGCCTGTGTCAACATTTTTGCAAAACGCAAAACACGTACCAATACATACATATCACTGCAGTTTCTAACAGAAATGAACACTAGAGACAGTAAAACAGCAAGCACGTTTAATCGTTTTAACACACAATTATGATTACAGGGGCAGATTATGGATTAATAAAGACTTGTTTTCACGCGGCTCCTTGCACAATAATGTTATGACCTCAAAACACTTTTTACCGTAGTGCATGTTTGTAAACGAATATATTTGCATCACCTAGCCAGCTGCATATGTTCAGATTTACTGATGTAACCAGCTTGCTTGGTAGCTCAGCTGGTACAGAATTGTACTTGTGATGCGAAGAGCTCAGGTACAAATCCTGTGAAAGACGAGTCACGGTAAAAGAGCTCAAAGAGAAGAGATAAAAAAAAGCTAAAACGCCATGGTAACTATTGCATTTTTATGTCATATTTGCTTATGTTAACACTATCGGTTAGGTTTAGGATTTAGTGTAGGTGTACGTTATTAAACGTGATGAAGCATTAAGCTTTTAGCGCCACTCACTGGACATTTCAAATCAGAACTGCGGTGATACGTACAAACTCCAACATAATAAAATGTTGTTCACGTTCATCTGTTCCGGAAAAAACTAAACATGCTTTTAGTGCCACTCACTGGACATTTCACTTTGAAACTGTCACGAAACGTGCACAACGCAACGTAATTTGCATTTTGCAAAAATGTTGACACGGTTACGTTTTTCTAATGAGCCTGGGATGATTTTTTTTCCATACCATGAAAGTCAATGGGGCTCATCAACTGTTTGGTTACCCATATTCTTCAAAATATCTTCTGTGTTCAGCAGAGGAAAGAAATTCATACAGGTTTGGAACAACTTGAGGGTGAGTAAATGATGACAGAATTTTCATTTTTGGGTGAACTATCCCTTTAAATTGATCAAAAGTGACAAAGACTGTTATATTGTTCCAAAAGAAATCTAATTCAAATAAATGCTGTTCTTTTGAACTTTCTATTCAAAGAATTTTAAATACTGGTTTCCACAAAAAAAAAAAACTTTTCAACATTGATATCTCTCGGTATCACATGAATTACATTTTAAAATATATTGAAACAGAAAACAGTTTTGATCATGACTAATGACATCGACGAACGTGAAAGCACAGAAGAACACCGGTCATGAATTAGAAGTCTAAAACAAGAATTTTTAAAGAGAAATGTGAAAGAATGTCAAAATTCCTACATTCATACGTCAGGTCAAAGGTCATCTTCTGCCGGAACTAGACTCGTGTACGACCATTACCGGAAGCCAGCGATTATGGTTTATAAAGTCTTAAATATGGATATTTTTCTTACAAAAACCTATTGCTTCACTTCCGAAGGCCTTTATTAACCCCCTGGAGCTGTATGGATTACTTTAATGATGGATGGATGCACTTTTTTGGGCTTCAAAATCTTGGGTACCATTCACTCCCATTATAAAGCTTGGACGAGCCAGGATATTTTTTAATATAACTCAGATTGTGTTTGGCTGAAAGAAGAAAGTCATATACTGTACACCTAGGATGGGAGTAAATTATGGGATCATTTTCCCTTTAAGCATAAAGGTACAGTTCATTTCCAAGTCTGTGAAATGCGGCCCAAACACTGCAAATTACTGAAAAGTGATTTTAACAAAGAAAAACAACATAAAACAAAACTGTGATTTCTTAAACGCCTGGTAAACATACAGGCTAAATGATTTTACTTCTGGGAGAAACAGAGACCTTTTCGCATGGGATGATACCAAAGAAATTTTGTCAGTGAATCACAGACCGCAGCCAAGAAACAATATCTCTCTGCATTAACCGTCAATGATGGGAAAGAGACCGCCGCTCACACGAAGGTTTGAAATATCTGCTCTTCTGCCATTATTTTGTGACTATGTGTGACATAGAGGTCCTCTCAGACCTCCATAGTCATTTTTGTGGTAGCGGTTAAACATAAAACGCTACATGCAGATCCTAGACGGTACGTTGTGTCCTGTGGGACAGCATTTCCCGTTCTACCCCCTTCCTAGATGCACATGTTGCCTAGATTACATCCCGATTACATCTATTGAACAGAAGATAAGGCATGGGGTTAGTCGAACAGTCTTTGCAATTAAACAACATTCAGGTGGACACATTTAAGCATGACTAAAGGGGGAGGAATTTAATTTGTTGTTCTAATCTAATTAGATTCAAGTTAAATTAAATCAATATCATGTGTGACAATTTTGATTACCATAAAATATATTTAAACTCATTCCTTGTTTTGTTTTAAAGATGACACAAAAATTAGCAAAATTAGAGTGAATCACAAAGGAAGAGAATCTAGGATCTTTTATAGGATTTGAAAGCAGAAATGTGAATCTTATAATGTTATAAAAGCACTTAATTTTTTTTTTTTTTTTGACCTGTAATGCTGTTTCAATAATCACATACAGTCATTTTAAGTTTTATGGCGTTCATGACCACATGAGCTGTAAACTTGAAAACTTAAAAAAAAAAAAAAGTATTTTTTTTTCACACTAAAACAATATTCACATGCATATAATTTACATCATGTGGCTACATCATGGACTATTGAAACAATGAGTATTTTAATGTTTACAGATTGGCCCTATTCACTTCCATTGTTAGTGTCTCAATGTAACCCAGTTTTTGTGTAAAAGAAAATGAGGGACAAGTGGAAATCAATTTTTGTGGTGATCAGCATTATGCCACAAATGCTGTCAAATGAGCTTAACTTGTACTGAACTCAGAATATTCCTTTAAGTGATCCCTGCTGGAAGATTGTCTGCACAAACACTGGCTGTGAGATAAGTAAATATGTGTGAAACATCTGCTCTCTCTGCATTCAGATCTCTCCGTTTGCTCTCATTCCCCTCGATCAGCTGATTTGATTCCTCCCCACTCATCTTCATCAACTGTAGTTGCCATAGAGCCAATGACAAAGACAAGCGTAATGTGATTTTTCCCTCTAAACACAAAGAGCAATAGCAGATGCTGTGCACACAGTTCCACACAACGCTTAAACAAATATTCATAGCTGTTATATGATGAAAAACATAAAAGGATCGACCTAATCCTATAAAAAATTACAAAAAGCGAAAATGTATCCTATTTTTTAAAACTGCTCTTATGTGATTCCTTTTGCAGGCTGTGAACAATCCTCTTGTTTAATTATCAGCCATCAATGTTTCGGGTCGTCTAGTCCCACTTGGAGGTGCATATGTGCAGCTAGCCCCCTCATTTCCATCTCAGTCTGACAGGCAGAGATCTGTGCGAGGTGTACAGGACAAACAGCACAGAGGCATCCTGCCGAGAATCTATTCACGAGACTGCCCTGTGACTCATTACCAACATAAAGAAAGAAAATCATGGGGCACATTTACAATCTGTCTCCCATAGAGGGAAGACCGGGGTTAGTTGTCACATGGGTTGTATCTGAGTAACTGTAAGGTTTTGAATGTAAGGTTGTTTCAAACAGATACCAGTCTTAAATCTGAACAATTTCACCAATGTCATTATATTTTAGCTAAATAAATAAAAAAAATATTTAAAAAAAATCAAGTGAACACAAAAACTAAAATTCAGGGAAAAGACAGTTTTATAACGAAGGCAGATTTTAACCAAAAGGAGAACTGCATTTTCAGAACAAGGACATTTTTCACAAATGTCAAGTCGGACAGGATGTTACATTTTCATTTAGGCAAGCTGATAAATGTAATTTTTCTTGGTCAAAACAATGTTTTTTTGTTTTTTTTGCCTTTTACATTTTTATATATCATGAATTTCATGAATTTTTCATAATTGTTTTCCTATTTAAACATAGCTGAAATGTCTATTACACTGTAGGCTATACATAAAATGTGAAAGTGTATGTAACTTTTTTCTGTACCTTTCAAAAATATGAGAAAAATGGTTCACATAAAAAGTGTGACAACTAGCCATCCCTGCTCTCAAGGGCTACTAACCCTAATCAAACACACCTGAACCAGCTTTCAGGTGTTCAAGGTACAACAGGTAAGTGTGTTGGAGCAGAGTTAAAACTGAAGAACGCAGGAAGTTAGCCCTCCAGGTATAGGGTTGGCTACCCTGCCTTAGATCTACTATCAGAAATTCTACTGTGGAACTAGCTTTAATTATTTAACATTAAAAAATATGATTTTTTCACAAACAGAATGTCTTTTAGCCAAAATTACTATGAAGCTGAATGGAATACCTAAACAACCTGAATTGAGTCAATTGTTTCAATTCCATCACAGCATTGACATAGATATGATCGCCCTGGTGGCTGGTATGTCTGGGTGGGACTCCATCACTCTGCAGGCGTATGGGGGCATGGAGTCTGCAGGGCTAGATTTATACCCTAGAAGGCTCTTCTCGTGTCAATGATAACACTTCTGGTTTCCCCTGTTGGCTGCATGTTTACTTAACTCAGGGGTGCTCCACAGCAAGAGCCCCGACACTCCATGTGGGGGGCGACTAGGACGGGGCAAGATCTGAGGATGACCTGACACCTCTTGTAAATGGAACTTCCCTCATTACAGTCAGATGATAATTCAAAAGGGTTAATGAGCTTTAATCCAAAATTACTTAATGAATATTCCTTTTCTGTGGCTTTTAAATGCTCTATTGTGAGTAATGAGGTTCTAATCATTTAAGATGACTTTAACATCTTTTTTTAACAAATTAATTCTTAAAGATATGATGCTTGTTAATATCACATTCAGAAAAGGTAGTTCGAGAGCTCATTCTGCAGACCCACTTCAGTACGTTCACTTCATTCCTCTTGAGATCTGCACTGTAAAAAGTGATACTGTTTCTATGCAAACTAAACCAGCATATTACCATTGCAAAGCAAATCCATCTGCTATTATTCAAAAACACACGGCTGGTCTATAAACCATAGAACTAAACACACTAATGCCTTAAACTTCTTTGACAACTTCCTTAAAATATGTATAAACATGCAAATATGTTTTGAATTGTTGAGAATACAATATTTATGAGTGGGCTAGTTAATTACATATATGAGATTAGTTAATATTACTATACTAAATGTACTAAAAGCATACAAATAACCTACAGGTGAGAAAAATGTTACATATGTTGTTACAAAAATGAGACTAGGGAAAAACAGAAGGCTAATTTATAATGACAACACACTTTGTTTTCTATTGGATCTTCCCTTCAGATGCTGCCCAAGAGTTTAGATACTGATTTTTGTAGATAAATATAGGATTGCTGAACTGATGAGGTTTTCGAATTGAGTGAAAACTATGGAACTTTGTACTTCCATCTCTTGTTATCCACTGGCCAACTGGGAATGTGCCTGCAGAATCTCAGGGTGGGTGTGAACTCTCCCACCGGTGGCACCTTGTAAAATGACATCTGCATTCACCTCCGGGCTTTTGAAGAGAGGAAAGCTGAGCACTCAAAGACTTTAAAGGCATTAAAAAGTTTGTTTAAACACACAGTAACTAAAACTTAGAATGACAGCAAGATAGTGGAGACAAACAATGAAAAGCTTTAAAATAATGTCCAACATTGTTTATTCCCATCTAAAATCCTTTCCGCATTTTCTCAAATGATATATACAAGCTAAAAGGTCTCAAGATTGAACTTAAAAATAGTCTGGCTTAAAATCTGAACTGCCCCATCACTTACTAAAGTAATTGACTGTGAGAGTGATTAAATGCGTGCCAACACTTGTACCCCTCACTGCCCTGGCACACACGGGCCACTGAGCAGCAGGTTTGACCCGGTGAGCTGGGTCTGTTTAGAGTCCTATTACACAAGAACTCACCCCTCTCCTCTGGAGCTTCGTTACAGGACAAAAGTCTAGCTCGGCACAGCTATATCCCTGGAAACTGAGAACACATCTGTGTCCTGTTATACAAACTAATACACCCCCTCCCCATCCACGTCAACCCACTTTGATTTAACTGGAAGGCTTGGTGGAAAATTCTGGCCCAATATAAAACTAATTGTTTGCTCTCACTTTCTCTCCGTTTCTGTTTTCTCTGGAACAATAACAAAGATTTATTTATTTAAATTACGTTTTGCATGACTATTTATTTACTTTGCTAAAACAAGGGATGCAATTTATTAAATTTCCAAAGCAGTCATTATGAACAAACTATGAATTAGTATTCATGTAAATTGAGCTATTTCAGTCTATAGAACTTAGAGTTTACCATGACTGAAGGCAAACGGATGCAGATCTCTGGCTTCTCTGGGAATAATTTGGTGGGTTCTGTGGCTGAATTTGGGAAAATAAAGAAATACAAAATAATGAAACACTGAACGCACAATGTAAATAGATAAAGACTTGAGAAATCATGCATGTTGTTCAAAAATACATTAAGAAATACAATGCATACAAATGACTTAAATTCACCCCTTTTATGGTGAATATGTTTTCCGTTTCTGAATATATTTTTTTTGTGGGGCCAAAAATGTCTATAGACGGTGTAACTAAGCAGAGGCTGTAAAAAAGAAAAAAAAAAGTCTATTAAAATCCTGAAATTCCTGAATTAGTTTGGCCTAACTACTTTAACAATGACTTATTTATAAAAAATAAATAAATAAAAAAGCAGTAAAGCAGTACTGTTTTTAAATAATATTAATTAAAAGAAAATAAAAATAAGTCTAACTCAATGTGTAACCAAGATGGAAAGCATTCTGTTGTTAAATCAAAAATTTGCTGAAAATTTTATAAAAGTTGCATTTATAAGAACTTGGCAACTATATTCTTTATAAATGCATGCTCACGTCTTGGGCCACAGTATTTATTTTCACAATATTCATCACCAAACTACAAATATTAAATAAATCATGAATAAAAAATGTCTGTTCCACAGAAAACATAAGTACTCTAATTTGGTTCCAGAAATGTAATAGAGGCTCTAACTATATTTGGTGCCAATAGCTGACATATCATCGTGGGAACACCCACTTTCTTCTTTTGAAGGTGGGGGGATCGTAGGGGGTGTCTGGGCTAGAGCCTGTGCGCAAATTTAACCCAGAGACGCAGTTGCTGCTGTCACAGTTGCTCTTGGATTCTACATTGTGCGGATCTCTTCTTTACACTGCAAACATGGATGTGAAAGTGATCGTAATATTCGCTCTGATGGCGGTCGTCATTCATGCACCGGTTTCAAATGGTAAGTTATTGTTCACAAGATACTTTGCAAATGTTTACATTATTTTTGCATTGTGCATAAAGCTTAGATGCATGTTTTGGCACGCAATTTGTCGACAGTGCAATTCCGTTCATTAAAAACAGTCTATGCAACTATTGCAAGTAATATTTAAGTTTTTTATGGTTTATAACGTGCACCTGTGTAAGAAACAACGCACATGTCAGTGCTTTTACGCATTTGCATTTATAGTGTTAATTAAACGTAAAACGTAGCAATTTTATGTCTTGCGCAATTTTTTTTTTTTACTTAAACAGAAGAAAAAAAAACACGTGAGTTATTTACACCCGTTTTAACTTCATCAACGCACGTGATTTTTCCAAATGTTAACAGACTGACGCGCATGCGGTCAGGAGAGCAGAAAATGCACTGGCACAGCGTTGATTAATGTGTGTATTTGTCGCCCTCTTTGTTTTCTCTTAATTACCCACAAATTAGAGGATAAAACAGAACCGCAGAGATAGCGCCAGTCTTTACTTCAATCGAGCCAGAGAGCCGCGCGCTAACTATAGCTCGTGCGTTTACATAACAATAAAAATAGATTACTAGAGATGTCATTAGCATTTTACAAGTGGACTAACGTGGATAGAGCTCTGTTAAGTCGCAGGTAATTCACACCCCTGCACTCTTGTGAGTGGGCTATGTCCGTTAAAGTATTTGCGTACGTGCGCCGTGCCGTCTTCACTTACAATGTAAAGCTGCTCGAGCTGTTAAGTCTCTGCTTCCTTGAACGTGTAACAGGTCTGAGTCAAATGGAACAATAATCCCAGCGCTGCCATACAATTCACTCGCTTTAATGTGCAAGAACTTGAAGGCTATTAAAATAGTGTCCAAGTATTTGCGTGCACGCGCGCTCCAATTCATAAAGCCTAGCAATGCCCACTTTAATACATTATTTTTAAAGTATGAGTGCACTAAACATTTCTCATCAAATATATTCACTTGAACTGCTTTATATATGCACCTAAAAATGGTAGTTACCTCAGTATAAACCCTATAATAATTATACACTGAATTTCGAGAGCATATTCATTCATAAGAATTTAAAGTGTGCATAACTAGCCCTATTATATCATATACATAGCTAAAGAATATAAAATTAATCTCTTTTTTATAACTTTCACTTTTCATAGAAAAGCCAATAGAGGAACATGCACCCTCAGTGTGTTTAAAAAAAATGTGCTGGTTATAATTAGAGAGTGTTGCAATAGTGAGTTTGGAGGCCAGAGCATGATTATACAATGGATTTTGAAAATAAACCAAATCTTTTAAGTTTCATTTTTAGTCAATGATGCTGTTTTCTTTTACAAAGCACATCTGTTGTGTGAACTCAGTATTAATATGCAGGGCAGAAAGTGAAGGTCTACTTTCTCATCAAACATCATTCATCATGATTTCGTCTAACGCTCACATGCACCGAATTACAAGAATCACAGCAACAGCTGAATTGAGTTTCTCTTCTCTTTTTCTCTTAATTCTTCTCCAGCCAAGCCCATCAGCCTGGTAGAGAGATGCTGGTGCCGTTCCACAGTCAACACTGTCCCACAGAGAAGCATTCGCGAGCTCAAGTTCCTCCACACACCCAACTGCCCCTTCCAAGTCATGTGAGTATCTACTCAAAACTCTCTCTTTCCTACACGCTCAGCAGCTCTGCCTCTGATGAGGTGTCTGCCTGACCCAGAAACACATCACTTCACCCCATCAATCTCCAAATACTGAAGGGACACTGAATGGGGCAGGAATTGGCCTCCCCTGTCTGGCATTATACCGTTGGACAGGCTCTCACAATTGCACACATCCAGGGGGAAATGCTATAGGAGGGGGTAGGACCTTTAAGCATGGATGCATTTGTATTTTGTACAGGAAAACAGCATCATAGGGGTCCGAAAGAGTTCCTCTTCAAGCTTTTTCTCACACATGTAAAGGGCTTGAATGATGTGCTTAGTCACACACCATAGCCTTGCATGCTGATGAGAACTCTCCTCCCAGTATGTTTTCACCTCTGTTGAGTGAAGTGTTCAAAACAGCTGCTTTTTTTGGATTTTTAACAAAGATTAATGGGAGTGGCGTGTCAAACTCGATTACGAATGTCACTAATTTTCCATACCATAAATGCTCACCAAGGTGTAAACAAAGACTTAAACCGTGTCAAAGGGTCAGGGAGATAAACAGCTGGTTAGACTCAAAAATCACAAGCCGACTAACGATTGCCACAAAAGCATAGGCAAAGCCCTGGAGAGCAGATCAGAACCTGAATCCCAAAGCTCAAGAGCCCTTGATACTTCAGATCTGCATTGATGAGTGATGCTGGTAACACTATCTACCAGTGTTTGCTGTTGGCCTTGGCTTGCTGTGAAGTAATTACTACCTGCTGTTCGCAGTCCAGACCCTCTCCAGCTCCTGCTGACTAGATCGAGATAGACCAACAAATGCCAGGCCCTGATAAACCACTGCTACTTCAAAAGAGTGAGCTAACCAAATTAGAGGGGATCTGTGAATTGAAGATAAGAACTGATTACTTTAATGATACAGATATGATGATAGTGAACACATACTTTAAAGCTAATCTTGTCTCCGAAGAATGTTCTCATCCTCACAATCTTTTCAAAGATTTATAATATGTAGTATATAAAATACTGAGTTTACAGCTCCAAAAACATTTATTAATAAAAAGCACAATGTTTCGACCGGTTCATCTGGTGCCTGATTAAGACCTAACGGTCGAAACGCTTTTTTATTAATAAATGTTTTTGGAGCTATAACCTCAGTGTGCGAACATTAATCTTCTTACTTATATGATTGTCATCTTTTTGTCCTGCACCTGAGCCCAAAAAAGGTTTGGGACGTGCACACCTTTTATGTAGTACCATTCATTGTGGCCCTTTTAGGAATGCGTTACTCACAGGATTATGAGAAGGACAACAATTTAAAGCTGCAAAGTTCAGCAGACCGTTTGTGTGTCACATCCAAATCATCACCTGAACTATAATGTATACCAGAAATCCTGGGTTTAAGGAATTTTTCATAGTAAGCATTTATAGCATCAATACACTCACCCAAAGCAGACAAAAATGTATAGAAAAAAATAAAATGTAAACATTTGAATTAAAACAAGATGCAAGTAATAATAATTATTATTACTACTATTATTATTATTATTATTATTACTACTACTACTACTACTACATTCATCCAAATCGATGTCCTAAAAAAGTTTCAATTATTTATTTAATAAATCAATTTCAATTATTAAATACAAATACATTATACTGTTAAAATAGTTAGTTTTTAAAAAAAATGATATTTTAAAGGGTTAGTTCACCCAAAAATGAAAATTCTGTCATTAATTACTCACCCTCATGTCGTTCTACACCCGTAAGGCCTTCATTCATCTTCGGAACACAAATTAAGATATTTTTAAATATTAAATATTAAATCCGATGGCTCAGTGAGGCCTGCATTCAAAGCAATGACATTTCCTCTCTCAAGATCCATAAAGGTACTCCGAAGCAGTGTTTTGAAATCGGCCCATCACTATATTGTTGAAAAGTTATTTTGTTTTTTTGGCACACAAAAATATTCTCGTCGCTTTATAATATTAAGATAGAACTACTGAACTCGCATGAACTGTTTTAAATATGTTTTTAGTACCTTTATGGATCTTGAGAGAGGAAATGTCATTGCTGTGAATGGAGGCCTCACTGAGCCATCGGATTTAATCAAAAATATCTTCATTTATGTTCCGAGATGAATGAAGGCCTTACGGGTGTAGAACGACATGAGGGTGAGTAATAAATGGGTTTTTGGGTGAACTAATCCTTTAACTTAAGTTTTACTTTACATAGGAAAGATTTTAATGATTTGTTTGTGTCAGTTGTAGACAATTGAAAACAAATGGTTCACCTGTGCTGACAAGACATATAATCTAATCTTTTTGCTGAGAGCTACAAGGAAGAGTGTGATAACAATCTGACAATCTGTTAAGACCTGTAGGGAAAGTGGGAATGCAGATGCAGGAAAAGAATACTTAGAGTGATGAGAGAGTGCAGTGTAATATCACTGACTAAAAAGAGGAGTGACTGAGAACCAACTGCTTGGCTGAGCTTGAATGCACAACTGTTCTGCTATTGTATGGCTGATGCTGACTATGGGGTTTCTATTGTATGGCATTCAAAATCTACTCACAATGGGCTCTTGCAGCTTTATACTTAGTAATGATTGCTTGCTTATACTGCAATTTGAATATCTAAAAATTTCAAATTTCAGCACCATGATATCGTATTTACATATTCAAATGAAAACTTACACTTTTCACCTGCAGTGCCAAACTGAAGAACAACAAGGAGGTGTGCATTAACCCAGAGACCAAGTGGCTGCAACAGTACCTGAAGAACGCCCTGAACAAGTAAGGAAACCCTCTTGACAAATAGGAGCTGAGAAATGGGAGAAACAGGAGAGGAAATACAGGGCCACACACAATGTTTATTTTGTTTTATACCATTGTTCACAAATGCAAAATAAACGGCGTTACAGAGTCAATTCCAATTAACCAAATTAGACAGACAAAATTATGCATCGCATCAAATATCAAAGTCTCAGTTTAATAGTTTATGTAGTAGTCTCTGTTGACAAAAAAAGTCACCCGCACTTTAAAATACTGGTCTTTCTTGTTTCTCCCATATCTCAGAATGCTCACAAAAGCCATTCCCGGTTCGTTTCTCAGATTTCTTTTGAATGTTTTTGTCCGCTTATAGTTCTCTGAAATATTTATCTAAAGTTGATGTGCAAGATTAGCTGCTACTGCCTAGCTAATGTAAAACATGTTCGGGCTTTGCGGCCTTGCCTTAATAGTTCCTCCGCTGATTGTTATCATGAATGTCCAAAGAAAGTAAAGCAAGCTTTTGTTGTACTGAATCATGAGAAGAAAGACATTTTCCCACATCTGATCATGGGACTGGTTGCCATCGTCTTTCATTTCACTGCTAGCTGTGCACCCTTGTTGAATTTGAGAGGGGGTGGGTGAATATAAAGCTTATGGATGTATGGCAAACCAGTAGGCCCTGCCTTCACTGGTGTGTTTGTACCTGTTAAACAATAATCATTGTCTAAAGGGGTAGAAAAGTGTGAACTGTCCGGTCTGCACAACAAAACACTCATGGCTAGAGATGAACGATGGCTCCTTGAGGCTGAACACCCATGAATGGTCTCTGGACGCTATAATGAGCACATACTGTGCGGTCATTAGTACAGCTCAATAAGTGAAAAAGGAAGTTGTACATCTGCAGGTAGTGAGGGAGGTTTCTGCCATCTGCAACACCTCTGGTCAATGAGCTACAAAACAGCTCAGACATTCTGGTCATGTGACTTACTTTAAAAGGCTGAAGTGTGTAATTAAAAAACATTTTCAAACACCTATCAAACCTAATATATTGAGACAACTGTAAGTACTGGAAGCCTTCTTTAGGCCAAATTTGCTGTAGTATTAATCTGGTTGTTTGATCATCCACTAGGCTAATAATAGAAACATTAGCTCAACCAATGGCGCAACTGTCCATTTGTCCAACCAATAGCAGACAGGGGAATGTTCAGGAAAAAAATCATGATTGAAAATCATTATTTTTATCATCATTTTGTTGACATTAGTAACTCAAAAATTCACTTCAGCTTGAAATTAGATGATTTTCCACAGTCGCAGCTTCAGCACAATTAAAGCTAACAGCATGCAGTTACTAACAGAAATTGCCTATAAAAAATACAGACATGTCTATTACATTCTTGCCAGAAGCATAATTTAGGTTTATTATTTTAATCACTGTGAAGATACTGGCTATTTTAAAATGTCCTGCTTCTATTCACAAGTCATGAACACTTGTTCAAATACATTTAGTTAATTAAATTCAATGATGGTGTGTGACTTATCTCATTGTAATATTTTGCTTCTCTTCATTTCAGAATGAAAAAAGCCCAGCAACAGTCGAACTAAGAAGTCTGCCAGATGACAAGAGAATCTGACAGCCCACCGTCACAGATATGTACCATATAGTCCTCTGGCATGCTTGCTGACCCAGCACTTAACCTGCCAAATATGCATCCCCTGTAAATGACTCAGCAAAAGACCACCAAACCATCATCGCCACTCATGTAGTCTCCTCTGTTAGCGCCAAGTGCAATTATATATGTATGACTGTGTTTTTTTTTTTACGTATGATATGTATATACAATGTTTTTTATATCGTCTTAAAAACAGTAAAGAGATATTTTTGGAGTCGTGTTTGCTCCTTGTTTGTTGTGTTATGTTGGGTTAGGCAGAACAGCGTTGAGATAATGAGGTATGTTGGAGCAAACATTAAAAACATTAGTTCTGACAATTCGTATGCATGCAAGTGCTTTGGCACAAAAAGAAGGGCATTGATTTTTACCTTGATTTTTGTTATGTATTTACCTAGTTCATCATTTAGTTATCTGTAACAGCATAAACTGCATGTAAAAGTTATATGGCATATACGGAAAAGATTCACTTGTTTTATTCTTGGAAAGGCAGGGTCACTTTGCCAAACAAACATGAACTATTTAGACCTTGCATAAACCCAAGCGGTTTTTGAATGACTTTGGGGAATGTAATTGGCTTTACTGGAAGGCATTCGTGGGCCAATAGAGAGTCTTTGCAATGTTCTGTAGATACCAAAACATCTGTTTCGTTAATTGACCGATCTGAGTGTGCGTTAGAGACTCGGCATCACATCATGCTAAATGTTGCTTCACGTTCAGCAGAATTATGTCATTAGAAACAGTTGTGCTTCAAAACCTCGTCAATTAACAAAGAAAAAAGTAGAGGTTGGAGAATTTACAACCAAGTTCTGGAAGTACTGATGGGCTGATTCATTCATTCAATAATGAAAGCTGAATTTGTAGCATTGTAGGCAATATACCCTTT
>RJVU01026577.1:13581086-13615013 GCA_003731715.1 Anabarilius grahami
TGTGACATTTACAGAAAAAAGATTCTGGATGATGTCCACAACATAGTGAATAGTTCTAGAGCCTTAAGTTTTCTGTGTTTAGACGTAGTTATGAATGTATTGCCAAATTTATTAAACATTTGTATCTTCAGCATCAGATTTTATTATTTTGAGTGGGTTTATTGTTTAAATTGTTGTGGATTATTTCACATCTATATTTAATAACAGTCAGATTATTCATTTAAACATCAACAATAGCTGAATAACTGACATGTACATCCCACTTTTCAATAATAAATACATGCAAATAAAAATTAAAAAAATCTAGCTAGCATGATTTACAAATATCTGACTTTTGAAATAGAGGCACAAAAATATTTAACCAGAAAAGCCATCTCAAAATCCCCCTAATCAAAACTAATTTTGAACACCTAAGTATGGCCTTGGACAACTGTTTGAGGAATACACATAATGTGTACACCACACACCCAGCAAAGAATGCCAATGCCCTGTGCCCCTCCAAAGAAAATTATCGCATGGAATTTGTCTGTTACTACTGCCAATTTCATAATGTTGAGCTGTTAAAGCACCAGGCCTCATTTACAAACCCATCCCTCAGGCACAAAATCTATAAGGAAACATAATGCCTACTCTGTGCTTCCACTGAAGTCTGTGTACTACATGAAGGGTTAGAGCCCCCCGCTATACAGCTGCATTCCTATTAACATTGAGGGGAAAAAACGATATCTTGCAAAAAATATCATGCACTTCTTTGGAAAAAAGACATTTCAGAATGTGGTTAAATGTGGTTAAATTTTGTGTCAAACTGACACAAAACATTTCTCTCTGAAATTGTCCCAGTGTGGTGAATGCCATTAAATTAAACATTACCATGATTTAATGTAAAAAGTAAGGGTAGCTATTTTATCGACATTCCATCAAATTGTCAATATTTTCAACACTGTAAAATAGTTAATTGTAGCATATATATACTGTCCTTCCATTCCTTTTTCCCACTTAATGTGAAGATTACTTCTATGTATATGGCAGCTTGTGACAGCATAAAGCACATTGTTCTTTCTTTTGTGAGTCTGTACATTGGTTTGATTTAGTCCCTAAAGTGTTTATTTTGAAATAAATCGTTATGAAGAATTCTGTATGACGTTTTACTAATGGATGCGTATGAACATCAGTCATGTCACCTGTGATTTGGTTCACACCAAGAGAAAAGGGGTCACCTGCCACCTATATGTCTCCAACAATTAGAATCTACATGTTAAATGAGGAAAAGGGAAATTAAGTTTTCAAATGGGGGTCACGAATTGCAGGCAGACTCAAAATTCACACCTTGATTTCACAAAGCTCTTATAAATAATCCTGGCAGCACTTTTTAGATTTACATGAGACACTGAACGACTTTTCACCTGTCCAATCATCCAATGAGTTTTAGTGTAAAATAAAATATTTGCCATGTACATTTTATAAGCTGTCATATTCAATTTCCCTTAAAAATGGAAAAAGAAACCCAATAAAAAAACCCAACTGTGCTCTTACTCTCAGAAGAAATAATCTCTTGCACAGCAGGGGAAATTCAGTCATATTACAGCTTCATATAGCTGTCAAAATCAATATTCACAATTGAGGCAAAATAAATAATAATATTGCCAGTCATAAAATCTGGTACAGAGCTGTTATGAAACACGTATGCTCTGATAAGGTGCAAAAGAGATTTAATAAAATTTTTATGTGAGGTACTGATTCAAAATAGAAATAGAACTGATACTAATAGAATGGTATAAAATGTTTAGCTCATATAAGGTCAAATTTGTTTAATGTTTCTAATACTTCCAAAACAGATACTTTATGCAAATTATTAATCAAACTAAGATTATTTACCACATACCACTGTAAAAAATTAAAGTTAAGAAAACTTAAAAGTTTAAGGCAACCACCTGCAGGAGATTGAGTTCTCAACTTGTTATAAATTGAACTTGTTATACAACAACAAGTTGAGAAAACTCAAAAATCTCCTGCAGCTGGTTGCCTTAATTTTTTTTCCATTTTAAAAAGACAAAAGGGATGATAGACTAAACAATACAGTATGTGTGATATGGTATGAAAACTGCAGGATGATAAATGGCCAAAAAAGACGAGAGATAAAAATTGTTAATGTAAGTGAAAGATGTTTAACATAATCCAGAATGAGAAACATACACTTTCTTTATTATCAATATAAGTTTCAGAGTTAAGTGGACAATTAGAAGTTCTAGTTCAACGCAACTTCTGACACCAATTTCACAAAAGCCACAAGCAGCCACTTAAAGGCTAATTTGATGCTTCTAAATGGTCATATAAGTTGTAAGAAGTCTGGCTGATAGATTTAGCAGAGGCTTAATTAAAGGAAAGGTTTTAAATTGAAAATAAAGAAACTCAAGTTTGCCCAAGCAACTGCATGTAAGAAGAATACACCAAGCTACTTTGAATGAGCATGAAAATTAGGACACTTAGTTAAATTGCTTTCTCAGACTTCTCTGTGCACTTGCAAAAATACACAGAAATCCCTCACAGAAGCCAAAGGAATTAACTGGAATGTCATTCTGTGTGCATTATGTAAACAAGTACTTTTCCAAAACTTGAAAACCCATGTACAGTGAAAGTGTATAATTTGGGTTTATTAATCAAGTGGTCATTGTGTGGTGAACTTTGACATGTTTATGCCAGATCTACAGTCTAAAATTATTGTGTAAATCTGTTTGAGGATACCTCATTTTACAGCCTATCATCAAACTACATGGAATGAGTTACAGTATTCAAAGAGGAAGCTAAAAAGATATCATCAACCAGATAAGGGGTTTGTGTGTTGCTGTGAAGACAGATAAGATGCAGTGTCAGTTTAAATATGGTTTCCTTAAGTAAAGAAAAAGTTAAAAGTTTTTCTGTAAAAGCTAAAAATTCTGTCATCATGTACTCACCTTCATGTTGTTCCAAACCTGTGAGACTTTTGTTTATTTTCGGAACACAACTGAAGATGTTTTTGATGAAATCTGAGAGCTTTCTGTCCCTCCATAGACAGCTACGCTTCAAAAAGTTCATAAAGAAATCGTAAAACTAATCCATATGAATTGAATCTACCAATATGAATTGGTTTAGTCCGAATTTTCTGAAGAGACGTGATCACTTTATATAATGAACAGATTTAATTTAGGCTTTTATTCGCATATAATCATTGATCAGCGAACATAAACAAAAGCTCAACCGAACCTGCTTCACTCGCGAGAACAAAACTCCTCCAGAAGCTCAAACATGCTGTGTAACACACAAGAATGAACCTCATGGTTCTCGAACGCATCAAGCAAACATGCTTGAGCTTCTGTTTACCACAACTGATGTGTGTTGATCAATGTTTATATAAATAAAAGCCTAAATTAAAAAAAAATCTGTTCATCATATAAAGCGATCGTGTCTCTTCAGAAATTTGGACTAAACCACTCAATTCATAATGGATTCACTTTACGATCTCTTTATGAACTTGTTGAAGCGTCAATGTGGTAGTCCCGTAGCTGTCAATGGAGGAACAGAAAGCTCTCAGATTTCATCAAAAAGATCTTCATTTGTGTTCCAAAGATGAAAGAAAGTCTTACGGGTTTGGAACGACATGAGGGTGAGTAATTAATGAGAGAATTTAACAAACCCTTTAACAAAAAATAAATATTGTTCAGGGACAATATTTTGTTTAATCATAGTTTAGCCAGTAATAACGATTTAACTTTTCTTTCCAAGTAAATCTTTTGACTGATAAAAAAATAAAGGTAAATGATAAAACCTCAGTTTACCTATTTAAAACTGCTGTTTTTCCACTACACTTACTTCAATACTTGTTTAACACAGCAGTCAAAAGATTGGCCAATTTAGGATGGCAAAAACCCTGATTAAGCCCCAAGAGAGCACAAAATAATAAGTCACTCTGAACATAAATGAATATTTGAATGCACAAAACAAAGTTCTGTGAAACAATAACAAAAAGCTGTCAAACATATTTTAAAAATGAAAAAGAAAAGTATCAAATGTACACTATGAAGCATAAAAAATGTATAATAATTCTACATGGCATTAGGAGTCAGCAGCAGTTTGTCAAAATTCAAGTCAACATTTTATAATCTATTTCTGGAGAAAAGGCGACGGCACAAATACTAACATGCATCATGTCTGAAATATTCGTTAAAAAGCTTTTACCGCCATCTAAACATTTGTACTCTATTTAGAGGAAGGAAATGCGTTATACAAGTTCAAAGAAACAAAGAAGTGTGTCTGTTTTACATGGGCATCACTATCAAGCTTTTAGCTCTGCTAATTTCCTGTAACTTTATGACCTCACAAAACAAGCAGTAAAGGCTCTACAGTAACATGTAATAATCAATAACATGTTTTGTCAGTATTATTACCTAAAGTAATTAGAACGTTTTTTGAGTATGCGCTGGAATTATAAAAAAGATCATCATGGTAAAAAGGATTCCTACCTTAAGTTACCCTCGTTCAGATCAGTGATAGTTCACAGTGCTTAAATTCTCATATAGTTTCTGTGTCAACCCCTGCGTTACATTTTGTCTAATCTTTCAAATTGCTTGAAAACCCTTCTAATTCGCTCCCCAGAGGAACAACAGCAAGGGCTACTGCACTTTCTCATCACAATCTCTCTGAAGTTGTACGATGTGGCCTATGGCCATTTAACTTACTCCATATCCTTGCCTTATTGCAAGCATGTGCTCATACTTACACATGGTTGTCACAATCCACCGGGGAATCGCGAGCACTTATTGTTTCTGTATCCGATGACCTTTTATGATACAGCATGCAAATGCTCTCCTGAAAAGGGCAATAATGATTCCAGAATGGCTCCATTTGAAACTTTTCCTGATTGTACAAAGCTGAAAGCCCATTTAATGCCTTTAATTGGACACTGGATTGAACCTACAGAGACATAAATCAATTCTAGAAGGAAACAATTCTGATGAATTTCTCAAGGGAAGAGCAACCACTGAACATGTTCTTGTACATAACATCTCCAGATTCCCTTCAAAATATGATAAAACAGCCCCCAATGGTTGATTTAGCTGTATCTTTCATGTGTTAATGGAGGTTATTAGATTTAATGCCACACATTTCCATAGCATAACTAAGAGTCCGAGGGATAATACACTTGTAGGCTTCAACAAGAGTGAACACAGAGGTTGGCGAGAGGTCTGAACAGCAGACAAAGCAATGCACAGCCAGATTCTTTTGGAGTGACTAAGGCTGATGGAGGCTCCCCATCCTCCAACCATGTGAAATCCCTCTTTCAGATGGCTGGTGTTCTTTTTGATCACAGATATTCACAAGACAATACACTCTATTTCATGTGGTGAAGCGACCAATAGAAAATTATTTCTCTGGGGCCTAACGAGGGGTGAGGGGTCCTGTTTTTGTTCCCCTACACACCTAGAAAAAAATGTTGAGGAAGCCACACTGAAATAATTCTCTATTATTTATTCATTTATTTCACTGTACTTCATGGTAATAGCAAAACACATTCTTGTGCTATGGGATATCGTGACTCAAAATCTCAAGAGGATGAGAACAGTGAGGATAGTGAGGCCCTAGGTGACTAAACCTCTTATTTGCTGTCTAGACTAAGTACTGGTCTTTTGTGATTTTTGAAACATTATCCGATGAAGTTTTAACAAATTAGAATCAGAAACAGGCAAAGATTCTATTCCTAAATTGTGTTTGCCTGGAACTGATGCCTGGTCATAAAGTTACCATGGTAAGACTTTACAAAAAAGTTTAAATTTGTTAACATTTGTTAATTCATAAGGTATCACAAACTAACAACGAACAATTTTTACAGCATTTATTAATCTACACTACTGTTAAAAAAATTGGGGTTGTTTAAGAAGATTTTTAAAATGTTTTTGAAAGAAGTCTCTTATGCTCACCAAAAAAGTTAATGTCAAGCCCTGGTAATAATATTTCACAATATTACTGTTTTTTACTTTTTTGCTCACCAGCCACTGTGGCTAGTGGTTTTTCTAAAGTTACTAGCCACTCAGCATTTTCACTGGCCACATTTTCGGGAAATTACATTTTATGTGATTAAAGTTGACTTTGACATGCTTAAATTACTTGATTTTGAATTATTTTACTTGATTTAAAAGATTTAAAACCCTTTTAAACTTTCAAATGCAGATTGACCACCCAAATCAAGACTACATTGTATATCAGCTGGTATGGATATGATACATTTTATAAGATATTTTTGTTAGGCTATATAAATAGAACAAAGCAAATTAGCAAATTACAAATACAATAGTAAAAAAAAAAATTTAAAATCTTTTTTCAGATACAGTAGGTTTATTTAACGTATACATTTAACATCTTTTGTTGTTTGATTAACATTAATGACAGACAGTTATTTAATTGGGCTGCTGAATGCATGGATGTAATATGCTGACACATATCCAGTTCTTACCCACCTGTTTACGTCCACTTAAGCCATAACCGACTGTATTCATGCGAGATACTCCACATTCTGACATTTGTGTGTGCGTGTATTTGACTATTCAGGTGCAAGGAGAACTGACCGCGCGCACTCGAGAGAGTGCTTGTGTTGTGCGTCATTCAGTGAGATTCCTCTAACAGCAAGTTAATCGATAAAAATTTTTTCGATTGAACTGTAATTTTGTGATACGACGAACATACACATACATATACATATACATATATATATATTATAAAACGGTTAGTTCCTGTCCTTGATTCTGATTGGTCAATAGCTGTGTTTTATGCACAATAAAACATGGCTATGACCGCTTCACCCAACGGTTCTGTGTATCACACAACACCCTTAGCAACCACTCTTAGCAACGTAAACTGTTCTTAATTGATATTGTTTATTGAAGCTTACTGTATTATGTAGAAGAGTTTTGTGAGAAAGGGATCGAGTGAGCGAGTTTATTACCTGCATTCAGATTTAGCATTTTCCTTCAGGTCAGTCCTATGTTCATAATAAAAATCTGTTTTAATGTCTGCTGCAATAACAGGCACTAGCCTTGAGTACCTTATTGCTTTTATAAAACGGAAGCAGTGGTTTACAGTAAATTTATAACAGCTAAGGGGCGTTGTTGGGCACGACACTGAGCGGAGTTACCACACAATACAAATATTAAAGCCAAAAAAAGGTATCAATGCAAGTTTCATGAAGTAAAATCATTAAAAGCCTTCCTTCCGCTGGAAAAAAATAGTCCCTGACCGTGAACAGCAACAGACGTTACATTTATTACGCCATTAGATGGTGGCAAAGATTGTCTTTATGAGCGAGTCACTCAGTCGCAAAGACTTTTATATTGAAACTTGTTGTGAACACGGAACTAGACGCAAATGACAAATGCTTTGACTAGCGCTGTCAGTGTCAGCAGGGCACGGGAAAACCTCTTAACTGTTAAAAGGACAAGGTCACAGCGGATATTCAAACAGATTTTTTATTATGAAAATAGGACTGACCTGTAGGAAAATGCTAAATCAGAATGCAGGTAATACACTTGGTCACTCAATATCTCTCTCACAATACTCTTCTACATAATGCAGTAAGATTTAATGAACAAAATCAACTGAAAATAAACATGTTTACGTTGCTCAGAGTGGTTGCTAAGAAAGACGCAGCACCATACACACTAGGGTTGTCACGATACCATAAAAATGTCTTACGATACTATACCAGCTGAAGTATCACGATACCAAGTAGTATCACGATACCATGCAGTATACAAAATGAACCAAACTTTCATAAAAACATGAAAACAGACCAGATTTTTCTCTGAATACTTAATGAGAATGAATAACAGGCTTTTATTACCAATCAAATGAATCATTGTAAACAAAATTCATCTTAGCACTGAACAGAAGCTGCATGAAGTGACATTACGATGTAGCATTTATGCATTTACACTTGAATTACAATTGCATAAATAATGTTATGATATTAATTTTTCAAATATAAAAATTGGAATATAGAAATAAAAATGTTGGCGGAAAAAAATGATAGAATAGACCTACTTTTAGATGGTAAAAAAATGATAGAATAGGCCTACTTTTAGATGGGAGACTAAAGTCGCCAGTAGGTGGCAGCAAGTGTTAATGATTAGGTCAATGAATCATTCAACCGATTCGTTCAAAACGGCTGATTCATTCAGGAACGAAGCAAATGACTGTCTAAAATGAATGGCTTAGTGAGTCAGTGACTCGCCCAATTTGTTAAAAAACAGATTCGTTTAGAAACGAAACAAAAACAGCGCTCTTGCTCGTGTCACGAACTATCAGGAGCATTTTTGCCAGCCTATCTTGAAATATCTAACCCTGACTTGAGAGCAGTATGTATATTAAAACATATAATACATTTATAATTATAAAATCACGATTGATATGATTGATAAGAACCGAGTGCAAAGCCGCTATAGCCTATTGATGAATGGAATTGCATTTGTCTGAATCGTGTTCGCAAAGATGTTTCTAGAAACAAACTATTTAATCTTTTCCAGAAGTGGTCAAATGAGCAACGGAAAAACTGTGAGAAATCATTCTTATATAAAGATTTTATAGATTATAGATTAACTGAAGCATTGGAAAGCAATAAGGCGCTAATTCTACAGAGCATTTACTACACAGGGCACAGCAGACAGTCAACGGCAGTCTCTTGTAATGTTTTTGCAGGCACGCATGTTCAATTAAAGTGTACCTGCCGCACATACAACATTCCTTACGGTACTGACGATACTACCGTTTAAAAAATACAATGGCATCGCCAGTTTTTTGAAGCTTTAGTATCGCGATACTACCGTAGTACCGGTACACCGTGCAACCCTAATACACACTATTTAAAAGTTTTGATTGTTTTCAGAAAATCTTATTGACCCCAAACGTTTGAACAGTAGTGTGGATTAATGTTAATATATTATTGTTCAGGATTAATCTATGTTTGTTTATAATAAATTATATAATGTTAATTTATTCCATTTGAAATGTTAAAATGTATATGTAGAAATGAACATTTACTTATGTATAAGCCCAAAATGGCAATAGCCTGAAGACTTATTGTCCTTACAAATGTTTGCATTAGTTCATAATCAAGCTTTTCTAAATCTGTGCTGCAGACAACGGGACAGCATAATAAACACAAAGGCTAGAGGATATTATCTGTCTTATCCAAGTTAAACAAACTTATGCATGGCCAGCCAAACTCAAATTTTCAGATTCCCTCAGGTTTTGAAAGCTAGCTGTGAAAGTGTGGACATCACAACACAGAATGTGATGTTCAGCCCATTCAAAATGAATGGTAATTACTGCAGACAGAATTAAATAAAGATGTCAGATGTACACAGGAACATTACAGACTGGGACATTAGTTTCATAAAAGAGTTCATTAAATGTTTTTCATTAGCTTCATTTTCACAGTCTTTATAACAGGGCTGCAGCTGAAGAGATGTGTGAGTGTTTTTCGAACTGGAATGACCAAATGGTGTTGAGTTTCTTTATTTTGGACTGATATTAATCAAAAGACATATAAGCCAAGTTGGGTCAGAGCCGTACTGGCACAAACATACTTATGTAATCATGTGTATGGCTGTTGATCAGTTCATCTATACAGGTATCAGTTGTGAAAGAATAACTTTGTGCTGATCCTCACGAAATTCCTCTGGATCAACAAAACGGTTTAATCCACAAAAGGAACTTTACACTAATAAAAAGCACTGACACGGCTGGGAAATATCTGAATGGCAGACAGCTGGAAAAGAGAGAGTGCAGGGCCAGTGATTATTTGTAGTTTTATGGAAGTGAGCTATTCTGGGACAAAATGGTAATGGGGTGCTGTACATAGTCTTGCTTTACACATGTAAAAGATTTTAAGAGAGAAGGAAGTAAAGTGAGATGTATTGGACAAAGAGTAAAAAGATCTCATCAATACAGGGCTACATTTTCCAAGCTGATTTATAACCAAACTAAACTAATCCAATATATGCAAGATCAAAATGTGACAATTTCTCGTTGAGGTGAAAAGTTGTCTTGCAATATTGCCATGACGGATTGTAAGGGTGAAATTAGGATAAAATATGCCACCGCTACAATTATATATGGCCTCCACTATCGTTTTTAATTCAGTTGGGTTACGGTCACTTCAATCCCATTCAGCTCATCCAACACAAGCTGCAGAGTCCTACGTAGTGTAGAAGGAATCAGAGTTCACTGATGACGTGCCGAGATGACTGACAAGACCATGGCAGAGGATTCATTGCACAACAGAGCCTAAGCGTCTGACAAATGTCTGATCTTGTAGAATGCGCGCTCAGCACCACCGCTTCTTATTCACAGAGTATGCGCGATCACGTAATCAAAAGCAAAAGTAAAATGTGAGCATGCATTCAAACGAGATTTCAATACCCCGCATTTTGGAAGCGGCTCCCTGATGCCTGCAAGTATCTCCCAATATGAAAGCTATCTTAGGCTGGGCTGTGTAGTTATAACAATCTCTTAGCTCTGTATCACGCTTGAAGAAAAATTTGGTCTCTATTTGCACTTTGAATATTGAGAGAGTACTTTGGTTATGCTTGCACTTAACAAGACTAAGAGAAAACTGTTATTTATTTTTTATACTGTTTTCATTTTCTATAAGTAGAGTTTAAAAACCTTGCTGTTTTAGTTAATTAAGAGAAGGTACACCGCCATCTTGCTCCGACGAAAGTGTCTTGAACGCACTTGACATCGTAAACACCACTTCTCATCTCGTAAATATGAACTTCCCAGGAGGACTTGAATGCAACATAATTACAACATTTACCAGCAGGGTCGATCATGCAACTTGATCATGCTAACAAGCCAAAGTAAAAAAATAAAATAAATAAATAAAAAAAGAGCAAAATCTAAACCTATAAAACAAATTAAACGGCTGCATGCTCTCTTACCACTTTGGTATACTTGGTACTGTACTACCTTGGTAGATCTGAACAAGTCTAATCTCTAATCTTTTACAATTAAGCTGTCCTTTCACAGAACAGGAGTTGTACTGTTGAGAAAATAAAATGGTTACGTATGAAGAGTTTTCAACAAAACACTACCCGGATCCCTCAGATTAATATGACCTGAGTCTATTGTATAACTAATAAGCAGAGACAAGCTACTGGTACACCTTTTACGTCATTTACGTTTTGGTATCATTCATGCTCTACTGTGCATTCAGCATTTTAACAGACGTACTGATTACCATCCAGATTCACAATGTATTCATTACACACAGACACAAGCCAGGTTACGCAATCAAGCACTTTAATATGATGGGCTGCTTTCAAAGATGCAAGTGTCTTTTTCATGTTGAAGCCAAAGACAATAAAAATGATTCCTCCTCAAGGTGTGGAACTGCGTAATGAAACAGTATTTGAGGTACATAACAGCATGTGTTATTGTGATCGGACAGATAAGAACACATTTTTGGCTTTCTGCTGAGTACTTTGCAAGTTTGCATATTCTCAGGGAATATTGTTTATTTTTTCTGTCACAAGAAATGATCTGCCGTGATGGTTCGTCATGTGTCTGTTTTGGCATGCTTTTAATGGTTTGTAAGGTTGTAATTTAAACTATTTTGATTTAGTACCTTTTCCAAAGTCTGCCTTCTTTGTTTCTATTTATATATTAATGAGTAGTATAAATTGTTTTGTATGACCTTATACTCATAATTACACACTTTAGATGACTACAATAGGTCTAAGTTTAATGTTCGCCATTGCTGTAAGTTGCAATTTGCTATACCAATTACTTAACAGTTAATATACAACTGACTGTTATTTTTTCTGAGTTTGCTTTAAGACTCTCCATGATTGGATCTACATAGCAAAAAGATGTGGGGTCATTGGGCACATGAAAATCGCCCAGATGGCTGTTCATTTAATGAAACCCCTATGCATGTCATTCTCTCAATGAAAAAAAACAGACATTTTCACATTGAATCTGACAATGTGGATTAATAGCATAGGTTCAAACAGAATACACTGGCAATACTGCTTTAAAGAACTGCACTCCTTTTGTTTCACCAAAATACTTCAGTGGAAATGTGTTATAAGACTGCAGAAACGGTTCTTTCTCAGATTGTTAAAAAAAACATGAGGACTAAAGCAAGTCAATGAGAACCAAACTTTGCCTTTTGAACTGCTATTTGTTATCACAAATCAATGGAAAAGCCAAACCACATAACCAAACAGTTTGTTTGAATGAGAAACAGACAGAAACAATTGTCCAGATGAGCAATAATTTGAAGTGGAACATCCCAAAAAGGGCCAATCAAATCCATTTTCATTAGTCCTACAAATACAAGGCAGAGCATAGTGCTGTTTCAACATGGCACATCACTAAAATTGTGTATTATGTTTCTCATACACAAATATATTGGTAAAATCATAAGGGATTTGGATATAGAATCACTAACATGCTTTAACACTTTTTCTGTTTGCTCAATTGAAAGCATGCACATGTAAAACATACTCATGCAAAAACATGAGTGTCTGAAGAAACAGCCTGCAGATATTTTAGTCCTTCATCATTTCCTGCCCCAATGAGACGCCACCAGATTTCCAGGCCTAATTAAAAGGTAATTGAGTTGGACCGGTTAAGATCTACCTAACCACTGAGCGCACATTCCAGACATGGCATGTTTCACCTCTTGAAAAAACAACAAAAAAAACTTTGATATTTAGAGGCGTGCTGTTTTGTCTTGGGTGGGATTACTTTGACAAACAACAACAACAGCAGGGTCATTTAGTTATTGAAGACAAGTCCAAAATTATTAATCACACATAGTGTGAAGGATGCAGTTTGAAAGTGCTTAAAATTATTTTTGAAATTTTTAATTTAAGCAATTGCAAGGAATGTTTCAGCCACATTAACCATAAATCACAGCTGAGAACACTTAATATAATTGTAGGAGTCATATTATTCACCACTGAAAATCTTCTGACTCAAACCCTCAGGGGTTCTGCTGGATGTGGACTTGATCACTCCCCAGTTCAAGACTTTGTCCAATGTGGAACTGGAAAGTTACGTCAACTTTGTATTGAGGACATTTGAATTATGGATTCTCAATACAACATTCTAGAAAATGTCTCACAGAAGAACAAACACTATTTCCAAACTTGGACTGAGAGAAAAAGCACCATGATTCAACTGTTTAGAGCAAACAAAAGCCCTCTACATTGAGAAATTAATAATAAAAAGAAAGCGAAATGAAAGAGCGTGGGAGAAAAATACAGAGAGAAATGAAAGAAATAATTGAAAGGACAGAACAAGAAAGAAGCAGATAAGATTCAGAAGAGAGAGACAGAGACAGAGAGAGAGAAAGAGAGAAAGAGAGGAGAGAGAGAGAGAGAAAGAGAGAGAGAAAGAGAAACATTAAATCAAGATGGAAAGCAAAGACTCTTGAGGAGGAAAGAATAGTGAAACTAGAAAGACTGGAAGAAGTCAAAAAAGGTTCAAGAGTGTAATGCAGACACTTTTGAGGGGTGAGAAACAAATGACCAGTTGCCAACATTTGCGGAGCAGTTTCACCCCAACAAGAGGAATGAATTCCAAGAACATTCATCCTCTGATGTTCTCCAGCAGTAAATCAACACAAGATCCCTATTTAAAGGTTTTCATATTTTCAGACTTGCACATTAAACTCAAAGCACACTCACAAGGGTCAAATAATTCATACCCTTTCACACTAGACAGCCATTTAAAAATAATTAATGACCAGTTTAAATTTCCCCCTAAAATGCTCTCGTGTTGAAACACCTGCAGTTCTTTAGTCCCAGATTTAAGAAGCTGTCTGTGATGCACTGTCATAACTTCACTGCAGCACTTTAACTGATTTAAATTCAGCATAAAAACATTATGTAATTCATTATAGTTCTTTATAGATTAGGATACATATAAAAGATATAACATTAATCTTTTAATATTTTAGATTTAAATATTAACCCTATAGATGATGTGATATCTTCATTTTGTTTTGAGACTATTATTTGCATTAACTTTGATAAAAATAAGCTGAATGCATAAATAATCCCCTATACAGGTGGAAATACTTTTTATTGCCTATATAAATGTTGTACTCTCACTTGCTGTTGGCATACATACAAAAAATAAAAAAGCCTGTGCAAAGGGTATAATTTCCTGAGGTGAGAGAGCAGTTCACACCATTGCTGCTTTATTATTCCAAAGGTGAGAAGTATGTACTTTAATTTGCTCCTGAGAGAGCATGAGGATATTAGTTACACACGTTTTATTGATGTTCAATGAAACTGACAGAACAGTGTGTGCGATAGTCACATTCACACCTGTTTTAGTGAAACAAGATAATTAGTTTAATGTGAGAACCTGCTTCAGAATAAACTTTCTGAATAAACTTCTAACACACAGTTGGTTATTACTACAGTCAATGAATAACAGTCCAATAACTGAACTCTTTGAATAGTATTATACCATAAAAGGAAATGTTCTTCATATACTTAGAGAGACATATGCTTAGCACAAGCTTGTTATCTTAAATGTAGACATTTATATTATTTAAAATACCATTGATGCACAGATGTTTTTAGCCAATAATTGGTATCGCCAATAAAAGCAATTATTTTCAATATTGGCTATTGGCTGATTGTTTAAAAACAGCCAATGATCAGGGCTGATTATATACTGTCAATCAAAAGGGGGTGGAAAAACATGTCTGCAACTCGTGTGTAAATAAATTGTTTCGTGTTGAATTTAGGGCTGTCAATAATGCAAAATAGCGACATTTAAACAGGCACTATTTGACCCTATCAATCACCTGCAACCAGGGTTGCCAGGTCCGCGGTTTTTCCCACTCCAAATATTATTTGTAGTGTGCCTCCCATCCAATAGTCACAATGAGCTTTATGCTTTATACTTCTGATAAAAAAAAAAAGTCTCAGCTTTCAAATTCTGTCAATTTTATCATGAAATGGCGCTATGCCGCTCTTAAATGTGACGTGACAGATTGCTGTAGCGTCTCGGTTCACACAGCAGCGTGGCGTATGACTCTTTTCTTTCACTTTATTACAAGTTATAACATGAAAAAACATTCATGAACATCAAAAGGTATGTTGAAAGATACAGTAAAACTTGCCAAAATATATAATCTCTCATGTAATCGTTCAGTGTTTCAACCACGGAAAGATGTCAATAAAACAGCTTGTGAACAATATTAACGTTGCATTTACCTCAGGAAAGTTATCCAATGTTCACAGTTTGTTAGTTAGCTATAAATAAAATGCTAGAGAGGAGCTTATTTACTGTTGGTTGTATGTTTGAATAAATCTGTTATGAAGACAGGTATTTATGAAAACTACCTTATGTGCAACTGAGCTGATAAAGTGATGGAATTTTTGAACTAATTAATAATGAACTAACATTTCTTTTCTTCTACAGGCCTAATAATAATCTAACTTTGAAATAGAGAAATAGTCACTAGGACTGAGTGTTGTAAGTGGAAAAATTCTGCTGTGCTGGCTAGACAGCATCCTTCTAAGGATAAAAAATAGTCTTTGAGAAATTGTTTTAACCTATTGAGTAATCTGAACTATTAACCCTGAGACATTTTTTGATGATCTTGTGATTCAGTTGTTCTAATCTAAATTTATGTGGGACAAAGGAACTGAGATGTTTTTCTTAAATCTAAACCAATTGTATTGAGACTAGGGCTGGGCGATATATCGCATGCGATTGTCACGCGCATTTCGTCAGTAAAGCCGGTTCCCTGATTACCGCTAAATCGCCATCACCTGCTTTCAAATGGAGCGGCATTTAATAGACAGAACCGTAGATCACTGACAAGCTACGCAATATCGCGTTCATATCGCAGATGAATCGCCTTTGATAATGAACGCGATATTGCGTGGCTTGTCAGTGATCTACGGTTCTGTCTATTATATGCTGCACCTTTTGAAACCAGGTGATGGCGATTTAGCGGTAATCAGGGAACCAGCTTTACTGACGAAATGCGCGTGACAATCGCATGCGATATATCGCCCAGCCCTAATTGAGACTGATGATAATGAGTAATAGATCATGCCATACTGACTGTGAAGTGTACCTGAAATCCTATAAAACCTGTTGTATTCCTTTGTTCGGAGAGAGATTCTCTGGAATTGATGAGAACTCTCCCGGCTGTGATTAAAGCTTTTAAGGACAAAAACTGGAGTCTCTGGTTATTGCTGCGCAGCAAGTCAGGTTAGGGAACAAGGTTTAAGGGGGTCAAGACGTTGACCCAAAATATTATTGAGTGTCGATTAGGAGACGCTCCGAAAGATCATATGTTATTGAGTGTCGATTAGGAGACGCTCCCAAGTATTATTGAGTGTCGATTAGGAGACGCTCCGAAAGATAAGGACATTTATTGAGTGTCGATTAGGAGACGCCCCAGGAAGGTAACTTAAGTCAGGTGCATCTTGGAAAAATCTACCAAAATACAAACATTTCAGTGTTTTTTTGTTTGTTTTTTTAGGGTAAATATATCTGAAAATAGCAGTTGAATATAATAGTTTAGGCTCATTGTTAATTATAACCTCTAATATTACAGTAATGTACCAAATGAGAGGGATCCCATCCACGTATAGTTTACAGCATTAGTTGAGACTTGGGAGAGATATTTTTCCTTAAGAAAATCAAACTATCGGTATTGGCATCAGCTGATATCATTCTGAATAATCGTTTATCTATATCTGCGGATATCTAATAAAAGATTTATAAAGAACACACATACATACACATACGTTTTTATTATTTTGAATAGTTCTACCTTATTTGTCATATTGTTAAATTATTATAAAATATTAATAAAATGAATATAATTAAAAATACAATGCATTAAGTTATTAAATTTACATTTGTATGTAATAACATTATCTTTTAACAATAAAATAAGATATTTCAAATAATAAAACTTATGTTTAATTTTGTTTGCCTTTTTCATATATTTAGGTATTTTCTAAATATGTATAATAACAGAGCATATGGATGAATATATGTAATGCTGAATGATCAATGATATTTCAGGACAGATCGCTCTGAAAATATAAAAGAAATAAAAGATAAAACAATTTAAATGTCAAATTCAATAGTGCAGTAATATAATATTGCAGTAAGTACACTATAGCTGATTGCACAGAGTGGAAAAGTTCAGTTTTTACTAGATTGTTTATAACAAGACCGTAAGGATTCCATTGAATTCCTGAATGTCAGTTTCATTCAAGCAGCTCCCTTAGTGCTGAGCTAAAGCAGAGATTAGTAATCAGCCTGAGGTCTGACATCAAGTCATCCACAACTAGCAACCATTTTTCACAAATCGTATGAATCTGACATCAACAACAAATCTCAACTAGAAATGCAGAGAACAGATAATGACCAAATGACCCATTAATGCCCCACACTGAACAAACAGTTGTGAAAATATTTCACAGAGCGATTGCTTCACTGAGAGAGATAAACGAGCAGCCACCCCACTGAGAACACTGAAAGTTGTTTATGTTGCTTGTTGTTCTGGGCCTTGAGCTCATTTGTGCTCTTGACACTAAAACCGGATGAGACCACAGAGATCAGATACTTTATGATAGATGTGTTCTGAAATACACACTTCTTCCTGCATGACCTGTTTAATCGGTTCAAAGGCAATCATGTGGCTACCGATAAACTGCATCAAGTAAGCCATATGGAATGCATTGGAAGGGTTCTGTAAGCAAAACACATCAAATGTTTACAATAAATGTGGAAAGAACACTTCTAGACTGCTAGCAACCAGAATGAGATGTGGCAAACACAACTGACTACTAATTTCTCAAAAGGGAACCGGTCATTCAAGGAAATTTAACAGAATTGAAAAGAGAGCAGCTGTGCAGATTAAAAGCCAAGTGCACACTACAAGACAAGACTAAAGCTTTTCACCGTTCTTTGTAGAAGTTTGTAGAAGCTTCTTAATGGTTACAATACGACCAACATTTATCTTGCCACACAAAATTACAAAAAATACACAAAGGTTGTAGCCATACTTCCAAACCACTCAAGTAAAACTCTGGCTCATTTTCTTTGTTTCTTACAGGTTAAAACAGTGAAATTATGACCAACCAACTGATGGCAAGAAAACTGTCATTTCATCTCATACATAATTCAAAAATTAAAAATCAATCCTGTATATATAGGGAAATTTAAAGTAGCTAACGGAGTTACAAGCACAGGAAAAAAATTAAACTCTCAAAGAGAGGAGAAAAAGTTAAAAATTAAATATGGTAACACTTTATTTTAGTGTGTTACACGTTACATGTACTTACTACAGTAATAACAGTAAATTATATACATAATTACATGCAACTAACCCTAAACCAAACCATACTTCTAACCAGTGTTGTGGAAAGTTACTTTTAAAAGTAATGCATTACAACATTGCATTACTCCATAAAGTAACAAATTGCGTTACTTAGTTACTTTTTATGAAAAGTAATGTTACATTACTTTTGCATTACCTTTTCTCACCTGGGCTGGGCTTGCTTGTTTATTTTTTTAATAACAAAAAAAGTTATATTTTTGGTAAATGTTAAGGCCCTTTCACACTAAAAGTGAAATTAATAAAACTCAGGCTGAAGAAAATGCATATTTGCGCCTTAACAGTAGAGGGCACAGCTCAAACAAACCTTTCAGCTATGCAGCCATTCTGGATTAAAGAAGAATAGGATACACAAGAAAGGCGTTCAAGTCATTTTTGCTTGTTAGTATGGTTGAATTAGATCATTGAAGGTCAGCAGAAAAGACATTGGTTAATAAAGTGAGACTAAATACAAAGCATATCTGTGTAATTTCATATAGTTAATTATTACAAGTGTGCATACAATTCTGAGATTGTATTTCAAGGTTTTTATTCATTTTGAGGAATACTTCATATGTTTTTGTGCCAGTGAGATAAGTAAATGCATGTACACATTTAGTCTAGAACAACAATAACCATCATGTTTACACAACGCACACATCTCTGCACTTTATTTCTCTCAACATGGGGACAGGAGCGCTGTCAGTCATTAAATTTGAAAAAGTAACTTGTTGTAAATTGAAAAAGTAATGAGTTACTTTACTAGTTACTTGAAAAAGTAATCTGATTACATAACTCAAGTTACTTGTAATGCATTACCCCAAAACCTAACCCTATAGCAAGTAGATGTACTTGATATTTCTTAGTACTTAATTGCATAGGTGCACTGAAACAAGGACACCTTAAAATAAAGTGTAACCACACATATTTAACCAAACAAAATATCACATTAAAATAAAATCAATAATACAATACAGGCTCTTAAATAAAGTAAAGTCTGCAACTGTTTATGCAGCTTTTACGGTGTCCTTCACAGCCCCTAGTCAACATTCACTTTGACAGTATTTAAGAGAGTGATCCAATCACTTGAAACATTCAAAGGGTAATAAGTTTCACTCTTGGAGTGTGCGCTTCAGATTTGCAATGTTCCTCAGCTTAAGGCTTAGTTTGTTTTGATTGCTGTGTGTGTGCAGAAGAGAGGAAGGTTATGATTTCACCCTGAACGGCAACAGGTCAGGAGAGATGTGTATTTGTCTTGCTCTGTATGCGAAGTCTGGGGATGTTATTAATCACCAGTGTTTTACTTTAATGGAGTTGGTGCTATTCATCATGATCGCCCACTGAAAGTTACCTGTTGAGAGTGATTAATTCAGAAAGCGGCCATCGGAAGAGGAATGAAACCCCTCTACAACTCTTGTTATTTCAACAGAAGTGAAGGAAAACATATTAGTACCTTCAGTTTTGGAGATTTATTTTGTTTAATCTTGAAAAAAAATGAAGCACTTTAAGAGTTTAAGCACAGATTACATTTAAAGTTTAAACAAATTCAGGTGGGAAATGTTGTAGTATTACAGCATTTGATGAATACACTCAACCAAATTTAGACCCGTGTGTTACTTTTTAATAAACAACAAAACTAACCCAAAGTGTATTAATGCAAAGTGCAAAATCAATTAGGTTTTCCATAAAAAATTGATGCCTCCCAGTAAAACACCTCTCTTTATCCCATACGTGAAATTGGGAGGAAGTTTAGAGTGACTTTCAAGCCCCACCAAAATATCTGAGGGGCAACCTCGTGTATCGGACCTCCAAGCTCTCCTGACCTTTGCCTCTGTACGCCTGGGTTTCTAAAAACACCAATGCTCAGGGATTTCACACGCTCATAAGAGGGCCTCAGAGCAGAAGCTTGTTTTCCTGAGTGAGATTCTCTTTAAAGAGCTTTGTGCTGGTCTAAAGGTGTGAAGGATAATAAAGCAGGGCTTAAAGCTTGTTTAGTAAGGCTGCAACCTTTTTAGCAGCATTACAAATTGGACCTGCATTACTCAGGGTGTTCAAATGGAAACACTTCACTAAGCCCAGCTGAGTCAACAGCGTCAGGTCGGGAAATCCAGCTACCTGATAGAGGTCAGACAGGAAGTACTGCAGAGATGACCAGCAGGGCATACTAAAGGTACATTTATTTATCCAAACTCCTTCACCAGAGTACAGAAGGTCAAATTCATCAAGAGGGAAGTAAGTTTGATTTTCATAGCAAGAGATTAAAAATATATATTATATATTTAACAATTTATAAAGAAAATAATAATAATGTTAAACTAAACTGATCAATGTGTTCTCACTCTATTGATTTCCTGATAATCTAAACATGAGTAGATCATGGGAAAAAAGACCAGCTGACAGAATATTATGTTCTTCTCAGCATAAAGGGCCCCACACATTGTATACACATACCTTAAGCAAGCAAAAGTAAATCTAATGTTGGAAGGGGTAACAGTGTGCCACATATATTTTTCTCTGGCCCCATGGGATCATAAAGATTGTAGTCAATGTTTGGTCTTATCTGATAGAGACTGATGGATTTTGGTTCTCGGTCAAGTTTTACATTTTTTTCTTTGCGAAAGGAGAATAAAATAGATGAAGATATTACTGAATATGCAAAAACACAATGTAGAATTGTCTGAAAGCTTACAATAAAAATGACTAGGTTTGCATTTTTTACAGAAATGCTGCTGAAACGCCCAGCTTCTAGGAATCGTTTGAATGATTTTACTTGATTAACTAGCTGTGAGCAGCAAACCCAAACCCAGAACCTTTGAAGGAATTAATACAGGAATAGAATGATTGCACAAATAAAGCAAAGACACAGCCAATTGCTATATTTTACCTACTTACAGGAAAAAAAAAATTCACCTTCTCTCATTTATCAAGAAGGAAAACGTGTTTTGTGAATACGAGCAGAGGTAGACATGCTTACAATAGAACTTAAGCCCTTTCTGGCACGTTCCCAAAGAAATGCGTACGTTCCTGTGCAGTTCTCTAAATGTACTCTATCCCTGTGGCAAAACATCTGGTCCTCACATATGAGTTGTAATCTGTAGTGTTTGGAAACCTAATAGAACATTTGTCCCCAACCTCTCACCTCTCACTGACATGTACAAGATCTATTCTATCATATTCAGCTAAACAGACTCTATAGCTTTAAATTTTGTCTCTGAGAATCTCTTTACTGACCAGTGCCCTGGAGGCCTGACTGCTGTCAATGGGGAGAATGAAGGGTGGCACTATATTCTGAACAGTTTATATGATATATACAGTATAGTATGAAGACTTCAGTGCCCTGAAGGCCTTAGATCAGTTAATGGACTACTATATACAGCATTATACAGTGGTTTCCATTTTCCATTTTTTTCCCAATATAACATGTCACATCCTGACCTGTTGTCACTCTAATCATCAAATGTACCGGTGGAAAACTGGTCAAGTGTAGTTGGATTCATTTTATTTACAGGATGAAAATATTTAACAAACTGAACATTAAACTTGTCTAAAGGCAATGAAATGATACCTATCACTGGCTAAACGGTGAAGTCAGAAAAAGACAATAATGACACCAAGTGAAGAGCCCCTATCTTCTTTCCCATGATTTACTCACCCTCAAGCCATCATAGGTGTATATGACTATCTTCTTTCAGACAAACACAATCGGAGATATATTTTAAAATATTCGGCGGACGAGCGTACGCAGAATGCGCAAGTCGACTTGCGCCAAATGAGTAACCCTCTGACACGATGTATGACGCAGGATGTAGGAGTATTGTAAGCTTAGACGCCTCTCACGGTTCAAACAAATAGTAATAATAATTTAAGCTCCTGTTCTCTTTTCTGATCATTTTAGACTTATAATCCGTGACCGGTGATTTGTTTTGCTCGATCCTCTGTGCCTCCACATTCATCATTACGTTGTGCGTTAGGTCAAAGGATACTCTTCCGCCGCAAATCGACTTGCGAATTTTGCGTACGGTCGTCCGCCTAAAGCTAGTTGTTTGAATTTATAAAGTTTTAAATATGGATATTTTTCTTACAAAAATGCATAGCTTCGCTTCAGAAGGCCTTTATTCATGCCCTGGAGTCGTATGGATAACTTTTGCATTATTTTTGCCTTCAAAACACAGCTCCCCATTCACTGCCATTATAAAACTTGGAGGACTAAGGATATATTTAAATATATCTCTGATTGTGTTCGTCTGAAAGAAGATAGTCATATACACCTATTAAGGGTGAGTAAATCATGGGATCATTTTCATTTTGGGGTGAACTATCCCTTTAACTTAGATTCAGAAAAAATTTAATTCAGAAAATGCAGCTCACGTTTTAAAACAGAGAAAAAAAATTATACTCACTTTTTACATGCAAAAAACTCGAAGTTTCATAAAAAGTGTTATAGGCAGTCTGCTTGACCTTTGTTCTCACTGCTATGTATAAATTCTCCATTTTTTTGAAAGAATGTGCAAAAATAATTTCTTTCTTTTTATCAAAACGAATAGCAGCAAGTGGACATATTTATGAAGTGATCCTACAACTGCGAGTCTCTTTGTAATAACCTTTTCCCTGTACATAAATAATATATTAAGGAGTGGTCTATGTCTGCTGTTCTACTCTGGACCATTTAGTTATCCAGAATAAAGCTGCTATTCCCTCCACACTTGTTGTGAGTTCAGTCAAATTATTAGTGCACTGAATTTGACATATGATCCGATTCGTCACAAAATCAATTTTCTCTGAAAGGTTTGCCAAGTCACAGAAAACCCAGAGTTCACATAACCTTCACTTGATTAGATTCAACCAGCAAGACTAAGTAAAAAGAAAATCCCAATAGGTTTAAATGATAGTCTGCCAAAAAGGACATACTGCAAGAAATAAACTCTCGCTGCTAAAAGTAAATTAGGAAGTGCAGCGTAAGCTGACATTATACAAATGTAATGTCACCAGGCCTAGAGCATGATAACAAGGGTCCTGGGAAGAGGAAACCCCTCAAGTGGTTTTGCCTGCAAAGATTTTTTTTGTGAATGAACAAAGGCACAGCCTGGAATTTACAATGATCTATTTGCCCCTAACTGGCACCTTGACCAGGTGCTGACAGCAGCAACGTTGGGTGCCGAGCAAGAAAAACAAAGAATGAAGCCAAGAACATGCTCTGTTTGTAATGCCAATCCAACCCATGTCAACATGATTTCCTTCCTGACTGCCAGAAAACAAAGTATACGTAGTTGTACACCTCTTAGTTACGTTTTATTGAAATAAAGCTACAAAGGTGTTGACAGTCATGTAACACACAGAGCAGGTAAAGCTTTGGGACTTTCTCACACTGTGTTTGTCTAAAATCTGTCCAAGGGAATCCATCCCCAAAATACTTTTTGTCAGTTTTGGACATCCTGTAACAGTAAATGAACATTACATAAATAGAATGTATGCTCGACCCTCCAAAGAACCATTAATCATTCCCTCCAAATGTCAATTTACTGTTTATTTTTGTTTATGCCAACTAAGTTCTTTATAGTCCTTGGGTGCAGTGAACCTCTAAGACAGGGATGGGCAACTTCGGTCCTGAAGGGCCACTGTCCTGCAGGGTTTAGCTCTAACCATGATAAAACTCACCTGTCTGCAGCTTTCTAGTAATCCTAAGACGTTGATTAGCTTGTTCAGCTGTGTTTGATTAGGGTTGGAGCTAAACTCTGCAGGACAGTGGCCCTCCAGGACCGAAGTTGCCCATGCCTGCTCTAAGATCTCAAAGGCAAAAGACCCATACATACCATCCAAAAATTTCAGCACATTCTGTTCACGTTTTCAAACTATTATTAGATTTGGCCAGCTGATTCTTGACTTTTGTATCACTCCAATTCCTGATATTTCACATTGCACAATGTCCCTCCCCTTCAAAAAAAAAAAAATGATGAAGAGCATTATGTTTCTCCCAGAGGGGATTGTGCAACTGATACAAATTTAAGTAAGATGCAAGATCGATCACAATATGTCCTACATGACCTGCAGTTGATTTCTGAAAGCTCCAGGTTTCACATACAATAAATGAAATTATAAAAAACAAAAGCAATTGGACATGTTTCACAGGCTGTGACTCAGGTGGGATTTGTAGCTGGTTAAACTCGTTTAAGTGTTAAACAGGTCTTCCCCTGGGCTGCAACAAGAAGGTTGCACAGCTTCAACCTTGATTCTATATGACATTACAAACCTTGTAGAACATGACTTTACTGTGTTGAAACAAATAAAGTTTGAACCCTTGAGGTCTAGCTTAAGGTCTGGTCTCTCTAGTTGCTTAACTGACAACATAGTCTACATTTGCATGCTGGAAAAAATGCAGCGTCTTAAATATTTAGACCAAGTTAAACACCATTTCAAAGATAGGTTATTGGGCCCGATTACTTGTTTATATTTTTTGCAGCTTAGGACATACACACAGGCTGGTAGTAAAGGGGCTTCAACAGCTTGGGATGCCCAAAAAAAGGGCTAAGCGGTTAGCAAGGTACTGTGCTCTGTCTGCTATTATAGGCAGCCGCCATATATGGCGGAGGCGTTGTTTACTTATACCCATAAAAACTGAGAGTTATGCTTAATATTGTGATGATCTGCTGTATGCTACTGGTCCATGATTTTGTACATGTATTTAACTGCATCTATAATATTTATGTCCCTGTGGATTATTTATCTTAAGTGGATTTAAATGAATTGTTAAAATGTGTGTGTGTGTGTGTTACATTAAATTAAATGTATACAAATATAAATGAAAGCAACTGTATACCAAATCCCCTGGTTATGTATTATGAACATGCCAGTCCTGAACATGCAGAAGCATGAACAAGATCTAAGACATAATGTCCTCTTTTATAAATCCAAAAGAAAATTTTTCCCCCATTTCATCATGATTAATATCATAAAATGTCAGTCTACCAGAGTTGTTCTTGTGCTTGACAAAAGCAGCATCTGTTTCCTAGCATCCAAGCGGGGAACTGCAAATTCACTAATGCTGGAAGTGAGGACAGAACTTTGGATTGGTGCGCAGCTTAACTTCAGGGTCTCTTGTAAATGATCTGTGACTGCTCATTTTCTGATTTGGCCCCCTGAGTTAAATAACATCAACCTCAGGACCCATGTATGCGCTCTGCCCTGGGCCAGACAGTCAATCAGTGAACCTTCAGTCTATTCCAGACTTTAGAAAATATCAGTGGCTCCACCAGCTGACATGGGCAAAAGACAGAACGATACGGGGGGACAGTTCTTTTGACCTGAGACCTTAGTCTCTCACTGACTTCTGGGAAAACAAAAAGACCAAGTCTTGATTGGAAGCTCAGGTCTGTCCCTGTTCAATTGCACAGACTAATTGTCCAAACCCAAGGTCAACGCTTGAGAAAACAGCCAAGAAAAGAAACATTGACCTCTTCAAACTGCAAAGACACCGCATCGGTTTGTTTCCCTCAACAAAATAACTTTTTAGAAAAAGGATGTGAGCATCAGACCCGGGCTACTTCTGTGTTGCAACCTACCACAGTTACATTTCCTGTACTCTATGCATGGGATCTCCATTGGGACGCTTTATTTTTGCTGAATAAGTCACTTCACTATTGTAAAAAACAATGCCACACACATCTTTTTGTCTCATTAGAGATAATAGAGGGGCAAGGTAATATCAGGGCACTGAACTCCTCAAGTCTTTCACTGCTGCTCGAGCATCAGCACATCTACATGATGAAGACCCAGTTCTCCTGCTTACTGTAAAATGCTAATTATCCCCATAAATGTAATAGCATAGCCTGTAATTACTTGGGCTTGCTGTAATGCATCAAGTAGCCTACATACTGTCAAGAAGACTTTTTCCCCAATAGTACTACATGCTTGTGTTTATGAAGGAGAACTAATAAAAGTATTAATAATCAGTCAAGGACAGAGACACAACATTAGAGAATTATGTATAGTCTAAAACCTTTTACCTATAAATGAAATAATGAAAAAAATAGGGGGGAAAAAAATCAGCTTTCAAGAAATTGTCAGCAGAGCACCTTTTATAATGCTTTCTGATTACATAAGTTTGATTCAGAGTAGAATGACCTTGATTAAATTTTTATTTAAACTTAAAAGGAAAACACTGCAGACTTATTTTAAGATTTAGCCTATTGTAACAGATTTAGCCTATTAAATTAATGTAAACATACAGATATCCTGGGATTGCATGCATTTGTTTTTAGATACTAAATATTGTGCCAAAAACAACTATTCTGAGGGGGGAAAAAGTGATTCAGTATGATTTACCTTTCAAGGTCACAAGCTGACCAGTGATTTAATTGATTAATGAAAATAAATAAATAAATCGAACAAAATAATTAATAACAATAAAAAGATCCATATGTCTGTCTGTCTGTCTATCTATCTATATCAAGTATGGCTTATTCATGATTTATTTGATTCTTTAGCACTCAAAGAGTAATGCAGTATGTTTGCCGGCTCAGGGAGGCGTGATGGCTCATTAATAGTGTTGTTGACACAGTGAATTCTTTCTCATAAAGGGAGACATGATCACAAAGGGGAGGTGGTACACAGGAGAAGAGGGAAACTCAGTGAAACACAGGAAAAGCCTATAAGCCCATAAGGCCTGTCTACAAGACTATAAAAGTGCCAGAGCTGTATTTAACACACTGATCTGTTAGATGAGAATGATGAAGATGCAACACCTATACAAATGCAGATGCAACACCTATACAAATGCAGATGCAACACCTATACAAATGCTACACTCTCAGAAAAAAGGTGTCATTGGGACGGTAGCCCATTTAAAAAGGCACTAATATGTACCATTTAGGTACCAACATGCAGGGTGCAATTTGTGAAAAAAGCTAGCAGTGAAATGTTATATTATTATTCATGAAAATTGTGTGCAGCAATATCGGAACATTTTGACAAAAAAATATTTTTGGAGTTAAATACACTCACAAAATGTTGGACCAAGAAAAGTGAAAATGTTTCAGAGCAGCATATCATCGTATTTTACAGGACCCTCACAAAAAATCCTAGAAATATAACAACTGAGAATGGGACTACAGGAGCCACTGTTTTAGGATGGAGGTGAAATCCCATGCTGACTCAAGCGATGTGAGGCATAGTCTTTTTTTTTTATGTTGACCGCACATTGTGCTATTGCGTTTTGTGATTATTTTGTATGAAATATATAAAGTTTATAAATAAATGTTTTTGCACACCTGGCCGAGTGGCGCTATACATTATTCTAAAATCGGGTTTTAATTATGGCATGTTTAATTACTGTTCGACTAAAGTGCTGAGATTTTTTTTTTTTATCAGTGGAAAGAACTTAAAATACTCTGTCGTTTTTCGTCATACAGATTAGTGTAAGACATCATTCAAAACTTTTTATTTGTGTAAACTCACAATAATAACAAAAAGTTGTGCTTTTGTAAAACAAAAAAAAACAAACAGGATGCGCTTTCTGACGTCTCCTTTCTGGAGCGCGTCACAAAAATTAACCAAAACTTAGTGTCTACTTGCCTTAGTCACGATAAAAAATATGTCTATAGAAAGTTTAAAATGTGAAATTTAAATGAACCAATTTAAATCGAAACAAACTCTCTGACTTTGTAATCCATATGAAACCAATGAGAGGTACAGAGTTAATCTGCTCAAATGTAGATGTTTGTAATATGAGCGCTTATCCTATGTGGAAAGGACAAGGCATAAGAATGAAAATCTTGCTTGATGAATTAAAATGTAAAAATGGATTAAAATAATTCTGTCATTATTTACTCAAACTCTAGTTGTTAATTGTTAGTATTAGTTGTTCTAACACATGACATTATTTCTTCTGAGTTATTAAAAGCATAATGTCAAAGTTACTCTTTTCAACAATATATATATATATATACACACATTATATATATATACACACACACACACACACACAACAAATAGGTTGAACTATTGCTTTAGAATGCAGCAGTTCCTTTGTTCTTCTTCTAACATGTTCTAAGCCATTGCCTTCACTGAATTATGCATCTGTACCTGTTCAGTGTCACGCAAACTCAGACAGCAGATTGGACGGACATGATGTGTTTCGGTTGTACGCTCATTTCTGTGGTTATTAATCTCAGGCCTTCAACTCCTCCAAACTGGAAAACTGCAACCACCCGGAGCTCTGCTGGTGAATGGGGTCCTCGATGCCATTGCTGAAAAGATACAGCATGCATCACCCCCTTGAACACACACACACAAATGAAATTCCAGGCAAACATTCACCAGCGTGACCACGTCTACTCATCTGGTTAATCATTATTTTGACTACAACTGCTTTTTCTCATGCTTCACAAATGCTTTTTCAGCGAACATACCTTTGTGTTACATGATTGAGGCTATGATTTGATAGTGGCTCTAGAAATCGGTTCCAGTAAACTGACACACATGCAGTGGATGATTAGAGCCCTGTGAGATTGACTCCAGAGAGAGAGAATTGCTGTCTGACACTGACACCTCAACACCAGCGGTCTCCACACCTTCATGCCCTGTCAACACATTTGATGCGAGCATCAGTTCAGAAGAGGATATAATGGTCCTTTCAATTGCTAAATTACTTACAGATGTGTTTTAACTCAATACCGCTTAGCTAATGTATGTGATGCTACCAACTCATCCAAGCTAAATATGAAGCAAAGGCTGAAGTCATTTATCATCATCAAATTGTTCTCTGCAGCCATTTCCTACGAAGACTGAAGACTTTAATTACTACCATACAAGAAGAAAGGACATGAGCCTTAGAGAAGACATGTTATGATGCAATTTCTGAGTAAATTATGTTAATACAAGTACAGTGAACAGAAGAGTCAGCTGTTGATAAATGTCCAATCAGTAAATGTAATTGTGCAATCAGGTGCAAGTGATTATCCCCAGTGTATAAGCAATTAATTCCTGTGAATCAAGACCTTAATATGAAATAGAAAGCTAAATTATTTCACAGGAAGCCCATCCATTTGGTCACGTAAACAATTTGTGCATTTGTAACTCAAATATAAACCAGAAATATTAGATCCCGACAGTGTTGTTTAGGGATATGAGAGGGTGAATTATTACAGTGATCTTCTTACACTCCACCTGTCTGAACTGGAGTTCATGAAGAATGTGATTGAAATAGAAATGTTTTGCTGCATGCCTACAGATGTATGAGTCTCATTTCCTTCCCTAAAACTAATCTTGATACTGTCAGGGTGCCATGGATCCATATAATGACATCTTACAAACTACATAAATCTCACTGGACAGTTCCCCAGCTCTGATTTCATAAATTATTATCTGTACATGATATGGCAGAAGCACTAACACAGCTGGCTACAGTCCTATAGTGCCTCAATCAAGAGTCTGAAGGTTCAGTAGGCTACAAGTTAAGCTCGACAGCACCTGTGGTCAGATATAACGTCTATTATCACAAAAAGAAAAATAATGTTTGACTTGCCCGTCCTTTTCTTTCAAAAAAAGCAAAAACTAAGTTTACACTGAAAAGTGAATGGGACTAATTCATAGATGTTAAAATACTCACCGTTTCAACAGTAGGCACATGACGTAAATAATATGCATGTTAACATGATTTCAGTGTCAACAAATCCTTTACTAACCTTTTGTGTGTATAGTTAGATCAAAATATACATCTATGACTAAAAAAAGCAATATTACGCTGCCAGGCCAGTAGTTTGCGATGTCACTTTGTAAAGAAAGACGACGCGCCTGCGCACATACGCAATCTTACAGACCACTCGGGCCAAATGCGCATGCGTATGCTCTGCTATTCAGATTCGCGTTTTTGTAGTTTACACGGTAATAACGGTATCGTTTTCAAACGTTTGCCTCAGGCCCTCAAAACGCCGTGATCGTGTACATGAATGGCCAAAACGCATAAAAAGTTTTCGTTGAAAATGGTGTCGTGTAAACAGCCCCAAGAAATTATTTAAACAGCTTTACAGCTCAAATACATGATGTAAGTGCATTTGTAAAATTATAATCTTCACATTTATGCTTTTAAAAGGTACGTTTACACAACGATATGCTTAAAACGTAGACGTTTTTCCTTTGAGTTTTCTGCGTGCGTACAGACGACACGATTGTCAAAACGGTTCCCAAACTGGGGTACATGAGGAGGGGGTACGTGAACAAAATGCTGAGTTTTGCCGTTCATTTAATTCTTTCCCACCTTAAAATGAAATAAAAACCGTGCATGTATTTCTAACAGGCACAATGCCAGTATTTTCTCTATTTTGCAACGAAATAATAGTTCCGGCGAAAGCCACAGCAGAACTAGGCTACAACACAGCAGTGTTTCGTGAACTTTTTAATTAGTTCGTGAAAGTCATTGATTCAATGATTATTTCATAAATACAGCCAGTTGCTTCATTTCTGAATGAATGAATGACTCGATGACTCATTTATTAAGACAGTGACTTACCGCCACCTATTGGCGGTTATTTATTTAAAACATTTTTTTAAAATTGTTTTATTTAAAACATTATTATTGTTGAAAAGTTATTTATAAAGATAAAACATTCACTGGAAAGTCAATTTAGGGGGCAAATATTATCCTTTAATGGAAAAGGGGCAGTCTAAGGGTAAGCAGAAGGATGGTGAATGCCTCAGGGCATTAGATGCGATGAAACACTATAGACTGAACATGTAATACGCATGAGCATGATGTCGTTGTTTACACGGAGACCGTTTTCAAAAACTTGCACTTTGAATCCCCCTTTGAATGCCCCCTTTCACTTTGTACTTTGACACTGTACCAGGGAGACAAGGGAGGCACACAGCCTCCTCAAAAATTGGGATGAGTAAATAATCCATATTACAAAAACAAAACAACGCAAAAATTACAAAATGTGACAATAAAAAGTGTATAAGTCACTCGTCAGCGACACCCGTAGGTGAAATTACAGCGGGAGTTCATGCCTCCCCTTCATTGAAAATCAACAGACCCCCTAAAGCGTGCGGTGGGTTTTGTGGGGGGTAATAGAAAATGAATGGGGGAAAGTCACGTGAGAAGAGGCAATGCCTCCATCACGCTATGAATGGATATGATTGGTTATCATTGGATGTATATAAGAAATGCTAGATCTACTTATTTTTCAAAACTCTTAATAGAAAACAAACATAATCCTAGGTATTTATTTGACACAGTGGCTAAATTAACTAGAAACAGAGATTCAACTGCTGACGTTTCCAAAGAGCACAGCAGTAATGACTTTATGAACTTCTTTACTTGCAAGATTGACAATATTAGAGAGAAAATTGTAAACATGCAACCGTCTACAGTTTCGCTTCAGACAGTGCACTGTAGTGTCCCTGAGGTAAAACTAGAATCATTCGCCGCTATAGNACATTTTTTTAAAATTGTTTTATTTAAAACATTATTATTGTTGAAAAGTTATTTATAAAGATAAAACATTCACTGGAAAGTCAATTTAGGGGGCAAATGTTATCCTTTAATGGAAAAGGGGCAGTCTAAGGGTAAGCAGAAGGATGGTGAATGCCTCAGGGTACTCCACTCAAAAATATTTGGGAACCACTGGTCTAAACGATCCGTGAAAACGACTAAAACGCTTTATTCTGCTGCCTGCCAGGGCATTAGATGCGATGAAACACTATAGACTGAACATGTAATACGCATGAGCATGATGTCGTTGTTTACACGGAGACCGTTTTCAAAAACTTGCACTTTGAATGCCCCCTTTCACTTTGTACTTTGAGACAAGGGAGGCACACAGCCTCCTCAAAAATTGGGATGAATAAATAATCCATATTACAAAAACAAAACAACGCAAAAATTACAAAATGTGACATTAATAAGTGTATAAGTCACTCGTCAGCGACACCCGTAGGTGAAATTACAGCGGGAGTTCATGCCTCCCCTTCATTGAAAATCAACAGACCCCTTAAAGCGTGCGGTGGGTTTTGTGGGGGGTAATAGAAAATGAATGGGGGAAAGTCACGTGAGAGGAGGCAATGCCTCCATCACGCTATGAATGGATATGATTGGTTATCATTGGATGTGATTGGTTTGTGCTAAAAATCCCGCTTCTTGTTTACATGTCTGAATGAACAAAATGATGGCTTCAATGGGAAGACTAATTAAAAAGTAAGTAAACAGCTCACCTACTTACATATGACCGCTTTATGTCACGTCAAAATCAAACTTGAAAAGACCTGAAAACATGATGACTGCGGGGGTTTAGTGAGCAATCAGCTTTTTGAAATTAAAGATAAATCTTCATGTCTTGACTATTAAAAAGAACAGCTTAAAATCAATAAAAAAATATATTGTTTAACCCTTGTTATGGTGTTGCCTCCAGGCAACAGTCTATTTTAGTTTGTTTTTAATAAAATTAGACTTTTAAATGAACTTTTAAAAAGATAAAATGCTTAAAACACTAACTTGATGAGACTGATTTGGTTTTAATAAATAGAACATTAATTGCACTTTTAATGTAAAAATACAAAATAGAATTGTATTTGGTTTATTTTTTGATGTAATGTAAAGTAATGTTCGTTTAACGAGGAAAATGTGACAACGTTAAGAGTTACGGACATGAATTTACATTTGATTTATTAAAAAAAAAACAAACCTGTGAGGACATTGTTTGCCGCCTCACTTCAGAACACCACTGCACGCCACTGCACTGTACGAACCTAACCTACCCAAATCGAATATTATTATTATTACTGATGATACTTTTTGACCACTTGAACCAGTAAAACTCTCTTAAACCTATAGTGAAAACAATGAACTAAACAACAAACAAGCCATGCAATCAAGTATAAGGAGCTTTATGACCCCACAAAGTAAAAATCAAAAAGTAGTTTTGTGGCATTTATTTAATGTATTAGCTCTGGTGCCATCTGCTTGTGTAATCTTAAAAGTTGCTCCTGCATAACTGAAACTGCAACTAAGATCTTACATTTAAATATCTGATTAAAAGCCCCAGTTGATCCTTGTGTCAGGGGTGTAGGCAGGACTTTCTATTCGGATTGGTTTCCAAAATTGTGCATTGTGGCTGGGTGGGCACGAATGCAGGTCCATGCTAGCCCACCCGTAGTTACGTGCCTGCTTTGTACGCACAGTTGCGGGTAACTGCTCAACGCATCTGTGATGTGGTGGCAAAGATCTTCAGGAACTTTTGGGTCTCCACACACATTATGTTCCCATGGTAACAATGGCAAGCAAAAGGTGAAAAAAAAGACTTTCGGTTCACTTCATTTGCTTCAAAGAAATCACATATTAGTCTTCCATCTCCCCTACTGTTGTGGGAATTTTGGCAAGACTTGTAGTGCTGAATTAAGAGGGCAGGGTGTTGGGAGCAGATGCCAACTCCAGCTCTAATATTAACGTCATGTCATGCAACAGTGATGCACACAAACACACACACACACAACTAGTAAATATTAATGATAATATTTAATTTTTATTGTTATATATT
>RJVU01026577.1:13620807-13639022 GCA_003731715.1 Anabarilius grahami
CTTTGGTGTCTAAGATGAAACGTATCCAAAATTACAGTCTTAGATCATCCTTATTCACAGTTGCTTAACAATGCCAGTAGAAGGTAACAAGGACCAGGCCCTGCCTCCCCTGTCCAGCCCTGTCAGTGCCCTTACTCCTGGAGTCCAAGAAGACAATGGCCTTTCCATCCCAGGAAGCAGTAAGGAAGAGCCGGCAGCTACATGTCCAGAGAATTTTGGGTCACAGAATCCTAGAAAATCGCAGCCCTTACTCCACATCAACCGTCAGGAGATCCGATCAGTGGACCACAACTCTCAGGCTGCCGAGCTGCAGGGTTTGGGAGTGGATGTGTATGACCAAGATGTTCTCGAGCAAGGTGTGTTGCAGCAGGTGGACAGGGCCATTCAGGAGGCCAACCAGGCTGCGGCCAAAGCAGAGGCAGAGAAAGAATATGAGTCCGTACTGGATGATGTCAGGTGAATTTATGCTTCATTTATTGATCCTGAAACGTATATTATGTAAATCAGTCAAAGAATGGAATCTCAGTGTGAATGCTGGAACGTGATGCCATCTTTTGTAATTGATTTGTAATGTATTTCAGGTCATGTACAAGTGCTTTGAAGCACATCAACAAAATTTTAGAGCAGTTAGCCCCTCATGCTGCCTCTAGCAAGGACATCAGTCGGAAAATTGAGTCTGTCAAACGGCAAAAAGAGAACAAGGTGAGCATATGCTGGAGTGTTCATTTTTTGCTTGGTTTAGCTTATATCACTAGAGATTTTATGTTGTTGGAAATGTATTAGATATCTGAGATTTCAGTTTTAAAGCTTAATCCATTTTATTTTATACAATTTTACTTTATATTCATAACAAAAATGAGCTTGTAATATTTCAATAGTGCATTGCTCTTTTTTTGAAACCCTTACAACACAATACTTCAGAAGCCTGTTATCTTTTACAGGAGAAGCAGTTAAAAAAGATTAGAGCCAAGCAGAAGAGACTGCAGGCTGTTCTTGATGGAGAGGATATCAGGAAGCTTGAGGCAGAATTATTGATTGATGATGACGAAGGTAAGTTTGAAGCACAGTCCTTTGCAGAAGCTTTACATACATTATTAGCCTTATCAATGATGTGTATTAGAGCATCATATACTCTTTTGATCTTGCTGAACAATCACTTTGCATATATGTCATAAATTATACACTTTCAAAACGTCTGTATATTGGATGTTTGTTTTTATATGCTATTATTGGACCAATAGTGGTACTTAGTAGTGGTTCTGCTCAGAAACTTTTTAAGGGGCAACGTTGGTGCCTTTTTCTAAAGAAATGTTGTCTTTTTACCTTATTTTCACTATATATTGTTTTTAAACATAAAACTGCACAGCATTTTGTCAATTTTGACTCTATTAGTTGAAATTAATTCTAATATTGACAATTATGGCTGTTAAATGTTACAAAATGAATGTAAAATTCAAAAGTGGATGTAAATAATGCACAATTTATAATAACACAATACATTTTCTAATGCAATTTAAATATTGGGGAGTGCTTTATGTTTAGTGTTTTCAGAGGTTATTTATTTGTTCATGCATTCATGAAAAACACCTTTTAAACAAAATGTTACTGAATGGCTGTTTAATGGAAAGTGTGGCTCAGACGAGTTAATTTCTCTCATTATGTTCCTTTAAATGTTTTCTTTAATATGCTTTTATGACAATAGTGAAACTAATCTAAGCTCTGTTTGTCTCTGTTAGAACCATGCCCATCCACTCTGGGCAGCATGCTTATGCCAGCTCAGGAGTCCGAATGGGAAGAGCTTATCCGCACAGGTCACATGACCCCCTTCGGTTCACGGATCCCTCAGAAACAAGAGAAGAAAGAGCCTCGGAAGGTTATGCTCAGTGAGAACTCTGGATTTGACAAGTACCTCGCTGACCAAGCCATGTTAGCAGATAGCAGGAAGAGACCCATAAAGAAGAAGAAGATCACCAAGAAGCACTCAGGAGAGACAACGCATGGCAAAGAACAAAAGAACGGATCCCTCTCCAGCAAGGATAAGAAGCTCCAAAAGCGAATGCGTAAACTCCAGAGGACCGCCTTGAGGGCTCACCCCAAAGCCAGGCCCAAGGTGGAGAAGGAGCTGTTGCGAGCCAGGAGGAGGAAAGGCGATGGGGAACAGACGTCAGATAGCGAGGGTTCGGAGTATGTCCCGAGTGATGAGCTGATGGATCCTGAGGAGCCAGAGAGAGATGATGATGATGAGTTCTGGGTGGATAAAGATGAAGAATATGAACTTAAACCGTACAAGAAGAAGAACCAGGCCAAAACCAGAAAACCCAAAAAGGAGGACGAGAGCGACGAGTACATTCCTAGCAGCTCGGAGGATGAAGATTCTCAGAAAGGCGGAAAAGTCAAGAAATGTAAAGATGATGGAGATATTGAGTGTTACAGGCAAAGGATTAGGTAAGTTTAGTCTGAATCCATCATTTCCTAAACTGTCACAATCATTACAGTCAAAGGCCATTCATATGTTTAGTTACTTTGCCTAGCATGTATGCTAGAACAGATAGCCTAATCCACTGATGAGATTGGCTGCTGTTCCTTGACTAAGCAAATTCTATGCCTATTCATATTTTCTCATTATGGTATGCATGTATTTATTCCAGTGTTAACGTGCAAATAGATGGAAGCAAACCTAACAAGATTTATGCATTTGTATTTATAGTAAGCAAATTGAGTTGGCATGCACTCTCTCTCCATAGTTTCCCTGCTCTGGTTGGTTTAAATGTGAATGGTGGAGCACAGCAATGTTGAGTGGTGGAGGATAGGGGGGGAAAAAACATAATTAACTGAACCAATGCTTAGTCTTGACTTAATTACAAGTGCAGTCTCGGAAGCCCCAGATAAAGGGAACAGTTTCATTGCGGAGTGACAGGACCAACCCCAAATGAAGATGGATTTTTTTTCCCTACACTCCTCTCTCTTGCACCTTTCTTGGGGAGCTCAAACTCCTAATTGTCTGTATCAATCTTAATTTGCTTTTCTGACGACACTGCCACTAACTGCTGTAGCTTTCCCTGAAGCCAGAAGTGGGTCAATTAAATCTGGCCTGCTGGAGTGAGGGGCAGAGGAAGGGAAAGGTCTCTCGCTCTCGCTCTCTCTTTCTCTTCTGTTTCTGTCTTTGTCTTCTGTAGTTCTTTGGCTAGGAAATTAAAAACCGAGGCCAGGGACTTTTGGTACCTGACTGTTCCTTGCAGACTTTCCCATAGGAGGCATCTTTAACAGAGTCAAATTTTAAATGTCAACAGTAGACTTGTTTTAATTTGAGAAGATTGTTAATCAAATACGTTATGTGAAGTCTTCAGCGTGGGAAATGTCTCTGTGGGGTCTGCCGTTCAGCATGACACTGTGTCCAAACCGGTTTGTGGCCCGTTTCTATTTTTGACATGATGCCGCATGGCTACTCAAGCCATTTTGTTTCTGAACTGTTACTGAACCTTGTGCTTAGTGGTGGACCGATATGTATTTTTTGATGGCCTTTTTCCGATATCTTAGAGAGAATATAATGCCGATATACAGTACTGTGCAAAAGTCTTAGGCCACCACCAGCTTTGTTGTTTTAGCAATGTTTTAATGACCATCCATATTTATTTTTTGGTCTTTATTATGATACAAGCAGTAAATACAGGAAATATGTACACAAAATGTAAAAAAAATAAAAATCAGAACAAAATGGCTTCTTTCTTCTTCTTTTTTTTTTTTTTTTTTAGCAAAAATCAGTATTTAGTGTGACCTCCTGGACTTCTTCCATTTTCTCAAAGAAGAAAATCTGACAAACTTCTCATCATATTTTGAAAGTTTTTTTGGCCTTCCAGTCCTTTTCCATTCCTTTTAGGTTTAGTATACTTTCCACTTTAGCCTATAGAAGTGTTTTTTTTTTTTTTTTTTCTAATACTGCATACAAATTTCCTGTATTTTCTGGTTATATTCTAATAAAGAGACTGAGAAATATTATATATGGTCCATTATACCATTGCTAAAACAACATCTAATGGTGGCCTAAGACTTTTGCACAGTACTGTATATGTCACACTTATATCACGTCAAAATTTCTCATTTCATTTATTTTAACTTTATGAAAAAAATTAATCTGTAAAATACGCAGATTTATACTTTAGATGGCCGATGCTGATATCTTAGATAGCAAGGTGGCTGAAGGCTAATATAAAACCGATATATATCACACTTATAGCACATTTAATTTAAAGACAGTAAATAACACATGCTGCAATGAAATTTATATTTATTTTACATGATGTTTACTCAATTAATTTGGAAACGGATCTATCAATTTAAGTTGAAAAACCCCTTGTAAAATAAACAGATTTATTCTTAGAGATAGCAACTTCTTGATTCTGTAGTCCTAGTTGATATGTTGGTGAATGTTCTGTAATGATGTGCCTGACACTTCAAGCGGATGCCGGTTGAGAAGAGAGCATTAAAAATGTAGTGGGAATGTTGTGGTTTTGTCTTCTTGCAGGAAGTGGAAAAGACAAAGACTTCGGGAAAAACAGGCAAAGAGAGAAGCAGGAGAAGAGGAGTCAGAGGAGAGTGAAGCGGAGTTTGATGAAGGATTTAAAATGCCTGGTTTCCTCTGGAAGAAACTCTTCAAGTATGGCTCAAACAAATCACACATACTCTCATAGTGAACAATCAATAAGTTGTTTTCTTACACATGCACATACAATGGCTGCATCTGGAAGCTTAAAAATGCTGCCTTAAGAGGATGCATTCTGAGGTAGGAAGGCATCAAGGCATGTCAGAATTCAAAGTTAGCTTCAGTTCCTGTCTCCTGAGATGCCTTCATCTGATCGTTTTTTTTTTTTTTTTTTTTTTAAGGCAGCATAGATGTATCATTCACTGCTTTTGATATCCCACAATCCTGTGCTTTACAATCTGTGAGAGTTAAGCTATAAAATAAAGATGGCATCTGAAAGTTGCGGTTGGTGGTCAGTTTGTGTATAAATGTAAGTTTTTGACCAAAGTTTTCCACTTTTGATGTCATTTCTAGTGAGAAATTACTATTGTAGTAATTAACCAAAGCTCTTTATATTTTGCTGTAGGTCATTAAACCGTTATGCCACCTCAGAAGTCTGTCCGAAATCAGTTTTGTGAGGTGCCTTCGTGCACAAAACGCTGCCTGCAAAGGCATTGTCTGATAAAGCATCGAGGCAACAAGTCAGCTGCCTACATTTTTGGACACAGCCAATGTGCAAATATTAATTGTGTTCAAAAATTACTCACAATTTTAACTTTATGAGTCGCGAAAGCTTAGTTGTGGAGTGCTTTAGGATTAGAAAGAAGTACTTGGCTGTTGTGTTCTGGATGTGTTTTACAGCACATCAATTGGGCAACACTTATGGCCCATTTATCCAGAATCAATAGTGATAATGGCCCTATGATTAATTCATCAGCCACTGTGTTTGTGTTTGTGCTGTGGCTGCGTTTTGTGTGACAAAGCGTTTGCTTTTGTTGTCCAGGTATCAGCAGACAGGTGTCAGGTGGATGTGGGAACTGCACTGCCAGCAAGCAGGAGGCATTCTGGGAGACGAGATGGGCCTGGGCAAGACAATACAGATAATTGCCTTCCTGGCAGGCCTGAGCTACAGCAAGCTAAAAACACGTGGCTCCAAATACAGGCAAGGGACCCTACGTGCTTGTAGACTTTTATTGTATATATCTACTTTATTTTATGAAAATCTTTTTCCGCCTCAGAGTACAAAAAAATACTGCATATTTATTATATATTAGAATTACATAGATAGAATTTTATATCTTTTCTCTCTTTACAAATTGTCTCTCTTTCTTCATTCTGTCTTTGTGCTTTGAGTCTCTTCCTTTCCAAAACACGCTCATCATCATCAGTCTCCCAGTCACACATGCACCCATACATGCCTACAAACACCCATAAACACAAGCACACATAAACACAGACGTCAGCTGTCTCCCCCACCCCTCCCAGACTCAAAGTCTCGATTGCAATGAATATTTCAGCAGCTGGATTTCTGGTGGAGAGAGGTTTGGCGTGAATTATTAAAGACGTTTCAATTATGATATTCCTCTAATTCTCTTAGTGGCGGCATCAAAGGAGAAACAAGGACGTGACATGAAAGAGAGACTGCTCGTTGGGAGGGGAGGGTGGAAAATTAAACATGAAACATGTAATTAAACACATTTAAGGTAGTGCCTTTTTACTTTTTTTGCTTTTCTTGCCGTACACTCTCGGGGTGGAGGCCCTCCTGGCTGGTCAATAAGCTGTCTGGCGTCGCCCATCCGCAAATTGATTGTTTGCAAACTCAATTATGGCTCGCTATCAATGGCTTTCACAATCCGGAATATCATATCAAGCTGTAATGCTCCTAAAGCCATTTTTTCAGTTCATTTCTTTAGTGAACACTCACATGGAGAGGAAAACCAGAGCAGCTGTGGATTAAGCTCATGGGGTTCATCACATTGAAGTTTAATGTGTGAAACTCCAAGTAAAACATTTTAGGAGGATTTCTCCAAAAAGTAATATAGACATTCAGTCAGTAATGGTATTGACACAAAACTTGCAATAAGGATGGCATCACTGAAAATAATGTAACTTGTTCAGTAAGTGAGGCAGATGATGGTTCACTAACCACTTTGATGTATTCAATTCAGTGAAGGATTGGGTACACTTATGTTTCCAATTCACTGAAAAGAACTGACTCATAAGATTAATTTGTTCTTGAATCATATCACACTTATACAGTATGTTGTTTTTGCATGTAGCCTGCAATGACAATTCAATAGAAAGGCCTTTTTTTTTTTATTGCAGCACATTCAATAAAAACTAAACTCACATATATATATATAATTTATTTATTATTTTTTATTTATTTCTGTGATGGCAAAGCTGAATTTTCAGCAGCCATTTCTCCAGTCTCGCATGATCCTTCCGAAATCATTCTAATTTTATAAATAAAATTTTAAAAAAAATGTAAAAAGAACAGCATTTATTTGAATAAATTAAACAAATGTTTTATGACATAATAACTCTTTACTGTCACTTTTTTTTTATCAATTTAATGCATTTTTGCTGAATAAAAGTATTAATTTCTAACCAAAAACATCTTACTGACCCAAAGTTTAACATTTATATATATAAAATATAATGATGTTTAATCGTTTACCCCAAATGTAAAGCAGATGACTAATCGCATATTAAAAACCAAGTACGTACTAGAATTAGTAATCCAACTTTCATAGTTTCTGCAGTGTTGTGACCACATTCCCTTCTTGTATAGGTATGCTGGGCTGGGGCCCACAGTCATTGTTTGTCCGGCGACAGTCATGCATCAGTGGGTGAAGGAGTTCCACACTTGGTGGCCTCCTTTCCGTGTTGCTGTCCTCCACGACACGGGCTCCTTCACCAGCAAAAAGGTGAGACGCTCTGCTGGAGTTGAGGACGTCCATTCTTGAGACTTACATAATGTAAACTGTTTTTTTACTCTCAATGTATGTAATCTCAACGCTCTAACTTTTCCATACAAAGAAGCAACATGACAACAAGATTAAGATGAACTGTGTCGTTTCGGCCTGTAACGTTTATGCCAGCGTGAGATTTTCCCCTTGTCAGCAAATATCCTAGTGTGTAGAGTCGAATTGGCTCCAAGGAAATGTTAAATTAATTAAAGCTAAGGTAGCAGGAGCTGCTGTGGGGCGGCTGTGAAGTGTTTACTGTGAGTGGTCTTCACTGCCCCCCTCCCCGTCCTGCCTGACACAGTGATTAATGGGGGTTGTTGTCTGGCAGTCCGTGCTTTGCCCTCTAGGTGGAGAGTTGGTCTCAAGAGCTTGTGGGAGATATACAGAGGAACGTTTATGCAGCGTTGGCACCTAATGATACAGCCTTCACGCTAACACTAACACTCCTGTAGAGCAGATGTACCTGATTAATTGGCTACAAAGTAAAAAAAAAAAGTGTGGAGGGGGGGCTGGGAACAGAGGTTAGTCGCTTTGCACGTCTATAATTGGAACACACTTGAGACCGTTCATGTGAGACGTCAAAGCAGACGTATAGGCTAGTCGTTCTGATGAAGACGCTATCGCCAGGGGCCTGATACCGGCAACCTATTGCAATTTCCTCAATTTAATTAACAGCCAAAAAAGACATTGTTGTGCAAGCGAGTTTACTTTCTGGTTTTATTTATTCCTTATTTTCAGGAGAAGCTCATCCCGGAAATAGTTGCCAGTCATGGCATCCTCATCACTTCCTACTCATACATACGCATTATGCAAGATTACATCCAGAAGTACGACTGGCATTACGTCATCCTGGATGAGGGCCACAAGATTAGGAACCCCAGCGCTGGGGTGACTATGGCATGCAAGCAGGTGACCATTGATTTTCTTTTTAGAGATTTTTCCTTCATTTTACAATCAAGCTGTCAAATAAAGACTCACTGGTCTCACAAAGCAAGCTAGTAGATCTTTTAGAAATGATCTTAGTTTAGTCTGCATCGAGTTATATGAGCTATTGATCGCTATATTAAAAAAAATCAATTGGAAATTTCACAACTCTTTGATTTGGTATTGAATAAACTGAAGCTAATGGAGCTTTAAAACCAAATCCATCTTAAACGGGGCTTTATTGTCAAGTAGTATCTGACTGCTTGCACAGGTAAGCTTCTAAAACTATTTTGATTACTTGATCAACTTACATCTCGTAAATTATGAAGGATTGTCACTGATTTCTTTGTGGGGTTTTTTCACACACAGTTCCGGACACCCCATCGTTTTATCCTCTCGGGGTCGCCCATGCAGAACAACCTAAAAGAGCTGTGGTCGCTCTTTGACTTTGTGTTTCCAGGGAAGCTGGGGACTCTGCCCGTCTTCATGGAGCAGTTCTCTGTGCCCATTACCATGGGAGGATACTCCAATGCGTCTCCAGTTCAGGTGAACCACTCATCACCCAGAGCTTATTGATCAGTGCAGTTAAAATTCTCTTATTATTCGTATATAAACCTATAACTTACATCAAATATTACAGCGTAATGAATGCAGAACACATTGTATATTACACAGAGATGGAAGTGCCTGTATTAATTTAAAGGCATATAAAAAACTTCTAACAGCGTACCGATGGCTGCATGGTGAATGGAATCTAGATGAGCCATTATTAGGAAACCTTTTTAATAGCACACTTACTTTATGGATTTCATTTCCGAACTGCTTTAAAAGGCTATTGATGTTTCCTTTGCCAATAATAAAAACCTTTACTAATTATTAATGTTATTAAATGGTTGTAGATAGCTAACCCCTGACTCATGGTGCTCTCTCCTTTCCCAGCTCTCTGCATAGTCCTGCTGACCAGCCTCATACTTTCATAAATTTTGTTTTAGTGGATATTCATTTGAGAAATGAGAGAGGACTTTACAGCCTTGCAATTAGAATTTACATAGTACTTTATGCAGTATGTATTTCTTTGCACCAAAAATATATGAAAAATTAACTAACGTCTGTCCTGCACTAATTCAAATTAAGTTGTAATCTCATATATATATATATATATATATATATATACACACACATACATACACACACATACATATACATACATGTGTTTCTGCTAAAAAAAAAGGAAACATTATGACATTATAGAGATGTTTAAGAGCCTATTAAACAACATATATCTAATTCTTTTACAATTACATATGCAGCTTTTATGACCAATCTATTTTTAAAAGTACAAATATTCTGTCACATTGCAGGATTTAAAATGAATTGGGGAAGAAGTCTTTAAAAATCGTGAAAAACTTATAATGAAATTATTGAAGAATTTATGAAAATTAACAGGAAACATGAAGTCTTGTGCTCTTTTGCTGTCAGCTAATGAAGCATATGCTTTATCACTACTTATTCACACATCTAACCTCTGCTTCTCTGTCTTACTCTTGCTCTCTCTCTCTTTTGTCCTCTCAAATGGGCCCTAATCTGGGCTCGTTGTATGCCCTGCAGTGTTGTGGTTCCACTGCAGGCTTTCTTTTGATCTGCGAATCCCTTTAAATTACAGCTAAATGGCATTTGGCCTAACGCTGGATCAGGAGAACATTATTGATAAAAGAGTGTAGCCCCCCTCTGGAGTCCAGCAGCACTCTTATGAATCTTTAATGCGTCAATCTGCTGATAGGAGGAGAGAAAGAGAACAAGCGGCTGTTGACATGCCTCAGGACACACTAATTTGTTTGGCTTTCATAAAGTGTATTGAAGTGGATGCTTGTTAATTAGCCAAAAACATAAATACACAAATATATTTTAGTTGGTGTGTGTGCTTGCAAAAAGTTAACACATGTACACTACTGTAAGTTTGGGGGTCTGTAAATGTATTTATTATTTCTTGAAAGAAGTCTATGATGCTCATCAAAGATGCATATATTTATATTTCAAAATAATATTGTAAAATTGTGAAAAAAAATTAAATTGATTCCTGTGATGACAGCTTAATTTTCAGCAGACATTACTCTATGATTTTCATAGACATTACCCTATGATTTTCATAGACATTACTATGATCCTTCAGAAATCATTCTAATATACTGATTTGGTGGTGAAGAAACATTGGTTATTAGTATCAGTATTGAGCATAGTTGTGCTGCTTAATATTTTTGTGGAGACCTTTTTTTCAGGATTCTTTGACGAATAGAGAGTTTAATAAAACAGCATTTCTTTAAAAAATAGAAAAACTGTTACATTATAAATGTCTTTACTGACACAAGACTTTTTAAGTCTATATATAGCATCAACTTTGTTTTCATGTTGCAGGGGGAATATGTTGTTATTGATTTGTCACAAATGGATTTATTTGTTTTATAATCCTCAGGTCCAGACAGCCTATAAATGCGCTTGTGTTCTTCGTGACACGATTAACCCTTACCTGCTGAGAAGAATGAAGGCTGATGTGAAAGCAAACCTCTCTTTACCTGACAAAAACGAACAGGTGACCATGCAATACCTAAAACAAGTGAATCTGTACTCCACTAGTTATCGATGTATTCCTTGCATGACAACAGCACTTGTATTTCAGGCACAGTTTGTTTGTAGTTCGTTGAAACATTGAATCTTCCTAGTGTAGAATAATCAAATATATGTTGACTACAAGCCAAACATCAACTCAATTACAGCCCATAATATTTTATTGTCCAAACAGGTCTTGTTCTGCAGATTAACGGAAGATCAGCGGCAGGTTTACCAGACTTTTTTGGACTCCAAAGAGGTTTATCAAATTCTGAATGGAGACATGCATGTAAGGGTTACATGTGTAGAACACCAGTGTGTTTGCATAAAATTGATCTTCTGTTCCCCACTATGTAAAAATCCTTATTCATTATTCAGTCTACTTAAGAGTGGTGACATCATTATATGTTCACATACAATCCCAGTAGTGGGATTCAAAAGTCTACATTGGGATTCAAAATCTAATTTAAACCTAAAAATAAAGTTTTAGGATTTGAAATGTGTGTGTGTGTGTGTATATATGTATAACATGATCATCAGATTTTAAACAAAGTTTTGTGTAGTTCACACAGCTCAAGCGCAGCTCTCATAAAAGCAAATGTGGGTCAAACTTTATTAATACAAACTTGCTAAATTTTCTTTTACTACTTTTCACACAAATTGTTATGCTGACACTAATGTNGTCTGAAAAATGTAAAACTGGACTTTTGAACTATTCATAATATTTGTACAGATATGTTTTCTTTTATTGTGAATTACCTTATGACAAGGATCCAGAATCTGTTTAATTGGCAAATTTGTCAGCCTTATACACCTATGAAGATGCTTGTTCCATTACAAAACAGCCCTTGTGATCTATTGACTCTTTATGTGTAAAGAGTCATAGTAAGGAAAAGCTCCTTCATAGAAACTATTCATCACAATGTTCCAAATGTGTTTTGTGCAGACAAAAGCTGTGGGTTGCAGAGCAGTTTACAAACCCCTCTTATGTGGTCACAAACTCCATTAAGCCACATATATAATGCAAAGACTGCTGCATTTACTTCAAGGAAGAGATGTTACTTTGCTCTGGTCAATTACCTTCATTAAATTAACCAAGTTTATTAATATTAAGATTTGTGTTTCCTATTTCTTACATGGAAAGAGAGAATTGTTTTTCTCCCTCCATTAAATGTATTAACATCCATCCGGTGTATTAATCTCAACTCCCCACCCTGTGGTTCTAGGTCTTCTCAGGCCTCATAGCTCTGAGGAAGATGTGCAACCACCCGGATCTGTTCACAGGCGGGCCGCGTTTGCTCCGAGGCATCCCTGATGAGCAGCTGACCGAGGAGGAGCACTTCGGTTACTGGAAACGCTCTGGGAAAATGATTGTGGTGGAGTCACTGCTGCGCCTGTGGTTCAAACAGGGACACCGTGTTTTGCTTTTCACCCAATCCAGGCAGGTCAGTAAGAAAGGAGCGATGAAAAGAAGGATAGACAAAGATCAGCCAAATTCACACAAGTAGATCCATCAGGCCGTCGCTGAAGTAAAGAAGTGCGAATAAACCCACAGTATTGATGGATAAGCTGCACTCTCACTATCTCCAGCAGCAGCACTAAAGGACCAATAAAGTTATTATGTCATTTTGCCCTCTAATAGAATTCATTAGGAGATCTTATTGCATTGTAGGGTGTCTGTCAGGACCCAGCTGTCTTTGTTCAATAGAAATGAGATTTGGCTTCAGAGAGAACCTAAAACCCACACAGTTGGTACTTCTGTACATGTAATATTAATCTCACTTAATCCTATTAGCACTAATCCTGTTCTTAATGCTCTGTCTGAAACCCTTTCTCCCACACACACAGATGCTGGAGATCTTGGAGATGTTTGTGAGGGAGAATGGCTTCTCCTATCTCAAAATGGATGGCACCACTACCATTGCGTCCAGACAGCCTCTCATCGCTCAGTACAACCAGGTAAATATTAGATAGCAGGGTGTGTTTTATGGTATTGGTGCTTTTGAACCAATTTATTAATCCATTCAGTTGTTTTATTCCCCTTTTTATAGAACAAGGACATCTTCGTCTTTCTCCTGACAACAAGAGTTGGCGGTTTGGGAGTCAATCTGACTGGAGCAAATAGGGTTGTAATCTACGACCCAGACTGGAACCCCAGCACAGACACTCAGGTCGGCCAAAGCCTTATATCTCACATCCAGAATGCATGTTCTTTCTGTACCTGATGCAAAATCTTCAGCTTGTAGCATGCAGTAATGATCTGAACTGTTGACCTCTTCCTGTAGGCTCGTGAGCGTGCCTGGAGGATTGGGCAGAAACAGCAGGTGACGGTTTACAGGCTGCTGACAGCTGGAACCATTGAGGAGAAGATTTACCACAGGTTAGTTTCTTGGGATTGGGCATTGAAATGGAGCTGGTAATGGTGAGGAGGACTATTACAATCCATAATGTCCTACTTCTGTCTGCAGGAGCTCAATAGACAGTAATTGAAATGCATTATTTTTTTAATTAGATATCAACACAAATTCGCTAATTGGTCGCTAAAGGCTGTCATAGAATACTGGGTTATTTGTAGGGAGGCAATGGGAATTTCGAAACACCGTGAAGAGCGGGATTGTTCGCATATTAATTTTGCAATTTCAGACTAACCTGCATTTGTTAAGCAGATAAACTGTCCAGCAGGGTGAGATTGTGGCATGTCAGTGTTTAGGCTATAAAGGAAATTATTCAGGAAATGTGGGGCTAGAGTGTATCATAATGACGATTAAAAAAAAACTACAGTATTCCTTGTCTCTTTCCATAGACAAATCTTCAAACAGTTTCTCACCAACCGAGTGCTGAAAGATCCTAAGCAGAGACGGTTTTTCAAGTCTAACGACATTTATGAACTTTTCACGCTGAGCAGTCCTGACGGCTCCCAGGGAACAGAAACCAGTGCAATATTTGCAGGTAGTTCATGGATGTGTTACAGTTTGAGTATATTTTCTTTGCAAGAACAGCTCTGTTCATTTGGCTGATGTCACAAAGAGAATATGTGTTGAGATCAGGCAATATAAATATAACTTTAAAACACTTTTCTTTACACTGTCAGGAAAAAAAGTGCTAAAATTGTACACTATACCTCTAAAAGGTGTATATTATTTCTTTGGAGTAATCCTATGAACTCTTAAAGTACTACAATGCGCCTTTTAGGGGTAAATAAGATACAAAGATACCCGTTTGAGGGTACTGCCCCAGTGACAAGCAGTTGTACCGCTATATTTTTTGTAGATACAGTACATAACTCTTTTGAGTTGTTTTTTTTTTATTATTATTTCATAGGCACAGGGTCAGATGTGCAGGTTCCAAAAAGACACAAGACCTCTCGTCCATCTCAGGTGACCTCGAGACCATCACAGTCTCATTCATCTGCATTTTGCGACCAAGACCAAGATTCCACATCTCTATCAGGAAACAGAAATGCTACCTCAGTCAACGGTCTCTCAAACAACAGTGCTTCTGGGTCACCGAACAATAACCTTGAACCTCATTCCAATGCTGACCGATTGACAAACAGCACTAGTAACGATCTTTCTTCTACAAGCAGCCCTCAAAAGCACAGAGAGAAGAAAAAGCACTGTGAAATGGCAGAAAAGGACACGTTACCCTCAGACGGACACAAGCGCAAGCATAAAAAGCGCAAGCACTCTGAGGACGCCAGGTTTGAGGGCTGCCGTATTTCTCACCTGGTGAAGAAAAAGAGGTACAAGAAAGAGTTAAAGGAGGAGGAGGAAAAAAATGAGAAAAAGAGTGATGATTATGTTCTAGCCAAACTCTTTAAAAAATCAGGGATACACAGTGTCATGAAGCATGACTCCATCATGGAGTCATCGAACCCTGACTATGTACTTGTGGAAGCTGAGGCCAATAGAGTTGCGAAAGATGCACTGAGAGCTCTGAAGGTCTCCAGGCAAAACTGCAGGCTGCCTTTCTCAAGAGGGTCTATGACAACAACCCCACCGCCAGTCAAGTACGTCTACTTTAATTTTATTAAAGGGATAGTTCACCCAAAAATGAAAATATTGTCATCATTTACTCACCCTCAGATTGTTCCAAACCTGTATGAGTTTATTTCTTCTGTTAAACACAAAAGAAGATATTTTGAAGAATGTTAGTAACCAAACAGCTGACGGTAGCCTTTGACTTCCATAGTAGGAAAAAAAATATGGCTACCATCAACTGTCTAGTTAACAACATTCTTCAAAATTTATTTTTTTGTGTTCAACAGAAAAAAGAAACTCATACAGGTTTTTAACAACATGAGGTTGAGTAAATGATGACAGAATTTTCATTTTTGGGTGAACTATCCCTTTAAAACTGAACGGAAAATGAACAATAACATGTCTATAATATTATAAAATGTCAATGTAAAATAAGGCTGTTTTAACATTGATTTTTTTCTTAGGAGAAGGTTTGGACAGAAGAAAAACTCAATTCTTTCTCAGCCATCTGGGACAACGGCAAAAGCAGGAGAGAAATGCAAGGTACGTCTATATGGGTACAATATCCTGTGAATCCCCGATAGAATAATAAAGGTTGTTAAGCATTCATGTTCTGTTTTTTTTTTTAAATATAGGATGCAGATATTATAAAGAAGTCAGTGGTAAAGAAGCCAGGATCCGCTTCTCACTTCAGCGGTGAAGGAGCACAGGAGGAATCTGCTTCTCTCTCCTCATCCTCTCTCCTCGCTAGAATGAGGGCCAGGAATCACCTCAATCAACCCCAGAGACAAGAGGATGAGGAAGAGAGGGAGACTCAGTCTGCCGTCGTGCATGCGACTCCTACAGAACACGATGAGCTTCTGGTTGACCTGAGGAACTTTGTGGCCTTCCAAGCTCAGGTGGATGGCCAGGCGAGCACCAAGGAGATCCTGGAGTACTTCACCCCGAGACTCACTTCCACACAAACACCAGTGTTCAGAGAACTGCTGAGAAATATTTGTGAGTTCCACAGACTTCCTGGGCAGGAAGGGATGTGGAAGCTTAAAGCTGACTACAGGTAAATGGAGCGGAGCATATTAAAAGCTATTAACTGAGAAGCTCCAAACGGAATGTATACCTCACACTTGGGAACACAGGTGATTCGATGCATCAATTATTTTTAGATTACGAAATGTGTAAATGCAATTCATTTCAATAAACTTTCTAGAGCTTTCCAGGTTGGCTGTAAAAAGTACAAAATAATTGTATTGGACATATCCTATTGTATAAAAAAAAAATTGTTTGCTGCTCTTGTTTGTTTTTGTAAAATTCCTGGAAATTACTTGAACTTGGAAATTTCCTGAAAAAATGTGTTATTCGGGTAGCCATTGATGAGACCAGTGCTTTTGATGTTTACTGTGCTATATTATAATACTATTACAGTACTATAATATTGTTGTGATACAATTGTAAATACTCCATTATTGGTACTCAGTGCTACCAATTTTCTGGCAATAATGGAAAATATACATTTATATAAGGCTTCCACCCTAAAGGTGCTTGGTGCCAAATTGTTTACATGACGTTTTAGAAAGGGAAGGTGATTTTGAAAGTTATTGTCAACATTATTTAATATCTTGAGAGTATCTTCCTCTACCTCCCACTTAATGTTTGTTCATTGAGAACAAATGAGATTTAATGTAATTGCAATGTGTAAAGCCAGTGATGGAGTTTAGGGAATACTGTTATACGTTTGAACAATTAAATGTATTCATTAAAAGTTACTCAATAAACATCATCCTTTACATCAACTCCTTAGTACATTTTATTAATATGATCTAGGAAATTTAATACATCACTAAATGAAGCCACCTCACGGGGGCTTATTGGAGCTCATTTTGAAAAGAACTATGATTTTTCTGTTGTAGCACATTAATCACAATGCCATGGGCTCTCGGGGACGCGTTTTATTTCTTGTAAGTTAATGTGTCAGAAATGAGTCTTCGTCTTTAATTGTTTGTCAGCGCGATTTAGCAACCCAACAATGAAAAACAAACCTTTTCAAAAATACTTCTGCAATTGTAAAACAGCTTTTGTGTAAATACCATTCTCTTCAAGCGAGAGCGAATGAATCATTAAAAGAACTAACACTATAATCCCTATTTGAAACCATAGAAAAGAAAACAAAATATAGAGTTTATAAATTTATTCAGTGTTCTGTTCGAGTTTCCGACCTCATTAAAACTATTTATTCGTTTATGTAGTCGTTAATGGGCTCAGAATAATAGTAATTATTCGTTTGTAGTCTATTAACCGAAAGTTGTCTTTTTTTTAAATGGTGGATGTTTGTGCGCGAGCAGTCCTGACGCTGACCATGGTCCTGAAAGTTTTCTTCTTTTCTTTTCTTTTCTTTTCTTTTCTTATGAGCCCTCATATACACACACAATTATTCTGTTAGTTAAAAATTAAAAACAGCAATTGTTCACTCGCACGTGCACTCTACAGACAGCGCTTTATGACACTCATTTCAGCTGGCACACTCTCCCATTCAGCCTCTCAGGATCGGACAAATCACTTGATCTATAGGTTTGCTCAATCTAAATATATCTCCGTTCAGTAGGCTACTATAATAATACAAATGTCAGGAAGTTATGCAGAGCTCGTCCCCCAGTTTCCAATGCATTTTGACGATATCATAACACCAACTTTATTTTCAGCGGTGCATAAATTAATTACACGCATTTAATAACTAAAATATCATTATATTCCCCTCTTAATATCATAAACGTTCTACGCCAGGGAAGCACTTAATAGTGCAGGGGGCCATAACAGGCTATTATCCTTGTGTAATGCTATTAGAGAACCAATTATGCACCATTACACTTGCTTTTTTGCCGTTTATGTGATTTCATCCAATACCGTCCTGCACTTCAAAATTTCAGCTGCTACTCGGAGCCTCATTTCCAGCAGCAGAGGAGCGGCGGTGTCTGCGCGCGGCGTCCCGCGTGCGTTTTAAAAGTAATTGAAAGGGTCCCGCTGCATATCATTTACGCGAGAGTGGGAAATAAATCCTCGGACCCCTTGCTGTGAACAAAATCAAAATTTGGACCTGCGAGCGCGCAGCCAGTGGATTCTCGTATAAAGTGGACCCCTAACCCATATAATGAGCAATTACTGGTCTGACAGCCAATTTTAAATTCAAAAACAGTCATCTAGATTTTTAATATAAAAAGCAAC
>RJVU01026577.1:13639048-13708438 GCA_003731715.1 Anabarilius grahami
CATCGTGCTCGTGCCCGCGTGTGTTTGTGATTTGGGAATATGCATGCTTCGAGCTAAAGTTACACTTTCGGAGTAGCCTAATGCCTTGGAGGATTTTGACGTTTACCACCACGTGCGCGGAGAACCTATCCAAATGACTTGAAAACGAAAATCTGATTAATTGCAATTACGTGTGAGATTATAAAGGCGAGTGTTGTCATGCTCTAAACAGTCACAAAGACATCTGGTCACTCCCTCCTTATGTGCGGATAAACTGGAGCGCTCAGTGATTGACGGTGGGAGTGCGATTGCTGTGCTGAGGTTGAGCAGGAGACACGAGAATCGCGATCGCATAAAGACCATCTATTGGTACAGATGTTTTTTTTTACTTTATGTACTTCAAATCGGTTGCAGAGAAGTAGAAGTATTGTTTAAAGTTCTTTTCAAGACGCAGATGATTGCAGTAATAGTTGGAGAACATCACTGTTGACGTGTGGCCATTTTTTTTTCTTTGCAGAGTGAAATATTCTCTCCACTCGCAAAGCACCGGGAAACATGTTTTACTTTCACTGTCCTCCACAGTTAGAAGGAGAGTGCTGCAGGACCAATACATGTAAGTAGGTTATGCTTAATTTCTATGCTTAAGAATGGAGTTTTATCTAAAAGTAATCTTATATATTGGCCCATACTATTAAAACAGAAACAAAAATATTTAAACGCTTTCTTTTTCGTCGTCTGTAATTTATATCTTCATATTATGCATTTATATACTTAATAATAACCCGTGTTTGTGTATGTTTTATAGCTTTATTATGGTGTTTAATGTTTTGCCACATGGTAACGTGATCGAGAGCTTGACAGCCGCCCAGCTGAGACTTTTTGTTGCAGTCTGTCTGAGAACAGATGTTAGATGTCATGCCTTTCAACTGGCATTTTGTTGGTCATGGTTTCTCATTGTGTAAAGTGATCATTCAGGTCTAGCAGATTACAATGAATCAACTGTTCCTTGTGAATTAGCCTAGTCGAGCACGATAAAGTGAGAGCCAACTGAGGGGGAATCATATCTCCCTTCTCATTTAGGGCTATAAGAAAATGCATATTTTTATCCTAAATGTTGTATTTTAAAAGTGTCGCGTAACTGTTTTTAATATAGTGAACACAAATGGGTTTGGGAATCACGCCTCTGGAGACTTTGATGACGGTTTTCTGCGCAGAAAACAACGCAGAAACAGGACAACCTTCACTTTACAACAGGTTAGTGAGGAGCAAAATTTCCCGATCCATCATAATGTTGTTTTATAAAGTCTTGTTTTGTTTTTTGTTTTTTACTAGGCATTCCGAGTGTAATTAACATACATTAATATGACAAATGTCTACATCATCTTCTGGAAGTATTTTTTAATACTAAAGCGAAAAAGAAGAGCATTTGCTTATTTATGTTTATCATTAATAGGTTCCATGACAATGGAAAAAATATAAGACGTAAGAAAAGGCCGAAGAAGAGCATATAGGCCTATAGTCTACACTGTATAATGTTTTCATTTGAACAACATCTTTGTTTTTATCCATTTAAAATGTCGCAATAATTCCTGTCATTTTATTCAGTAAATGCAAAGTTTTAGCCACTTTAATTTTACTTAAAATGTTAAGGCAATACAATTTTAGTGAGTTTGACAGTGCACTATCCATGAAAAGCATTCTCAGCGAACGCAAAGAAAAGCAGATATTTCTTTCTGAATTATAAAGCATACATTCAAGAAATATAAACGTATGTTTCACAGTTGGAGGCTTTGGAGGCGGTTTTTGCTCAGACCCACTATCCAGACGTGTTTACGAGAGAAGAGCTGGCTATGAAAATCAACTTGACAGAGGCTCGTGTTCAGGTGAGACACTTTCCACCATGCACCGTCCTGATCCAGAGATATAACGAATACATCACGTGAAGCGCGCAGAGCACGTATGGCCAAAGAAAGTAGCCTAAATGAAGCCACTCTGTCATTTCCGTGATGCGCTTTAATAACATCAACATAATGTGGAATATTAGATTAGGTTGATTAATCGGTCATTCATAATTAACTAGTGGTAATGTTCTACACTAATTTGCCCTCGTCTCTAAGGTATAAAAATTGCTTAGATGCACTGCCATTTCCGCGTTTCAGCAAATGGAGAGAGGGTGCAATGCTTTTTGAACAAGACAAACGTCCCGAAAACGATGTTTCTGGGTTATAAACAGCTCGTGCACCTGAAACCTCCGATTTCATATTCTGCGGCCTTGCAAAACATCCGCGGTAATATCAAGTTGGCCACATGTAATTGCATTCAATGTGTCTGTATGTAATTTCCTGCATTCCAGATTTGCTTTTGGGTTTCCTTCTGAGCTCAGATCTAATTGTAGGAAATATAATAGTTTCCCTTTTGTTCCCCAGGGTCATCTTACTATCGCTTAAAACCAATGACTGCGACGCGATAATGGAATTCGCTGCTGTAAATTAGGGATTGTAAACAAATTATTTCTCTCTAATCGGATTACCCGATTCCTATTATTAAATCTGAACATGAATCGGTCGCAGCATGCAGGGATATTAAACTTACATTATTATTAGGAAATAAATTTTCTGTTTTGTTGCAGTATAGAGGGCGCCCACCGTTTTTAAAGTGTCAATTGGCTTGTGCTGCATTAAGAACAAACTGCAAATTGAGATTAATGGTGCAATTATAGAGCATTCAGTGCTGGGGGATCATGACTTCTAGCTGGAAGGTGCAAGGGTGAGATAATGTTGCCACAATTACATTGTGAATATTGTTGTCCTGCCAGTAAACTGTTGTGTCATATTATGTGGAGAGAGCGGCTATATGTGTGTGGCGTTTTGTTTGTTCGCATCATTGTACCTTTGCACAATGCTGGCCAGGCCGTGGAGATATGGCTGCATTATGCAACCTTTCCCATTCAAATATGATTAATGCGTTAGAGAGCACAGACTTAATCGAATCTGATGTTGTCAAACAATCACTAAATAGAGAAATAAACGACTTCATCATGGTTCTCTCTCAGAAGCAGGGAGACTGTCAGTAGGAAGTCATTAAAAAATGATAATGAAAAATTGCTCAATTAAATGTTGTTATAGGCAATGACCTTCATTCAATTAACATACAAGAACTTCGCTGCATATGCTCAGCAGTTGTGTTCGTGAAGTTTGACATAAGTCACTGGCTTGTTAGATTCTGCAGCACATTTCAGAAATGTGCATTGTGTGCAAATAATAATTTTAAAATGTATGCAGCTAACCAATAATATGATTGTGTTTCAAGAGAGGCGATTAAAGGGATAGCTTACCCATAAATAAAAATGTTGTCATTATTTATCCACCCTCATGCTGAGTGTACTTTTTTTCTTCTTTGGAACACAAAAGATGTCTTTTCCACAGAAGGTTTGAAATTACATGAAAGAGAGTAAAAATGACAACAGAAAAAAAGCGAAAAATGTTAGTCATTGTTTTTTTATCCTTTGCTTTCTCTGTAGGTGTGGTTTCAAAACCGAAGAGCAAAGTGGAGAAAAACGGAGAGAGGAACTTCGGACCAGGAAGGAGGCAAAGAACAAATGGGTGAAGGCACCCCTCCTGCAAGAAACCTCAACCAGTCTCCTGTTGACCATGGCAGAAATAAGAAAGAACCAATGGAACTACAGCAGAAGTGTGTAGATCATCTAATCAAATGTGATGTTTACATTCAATATTTGTTTTCTTTACAAAAGAGATGTAATGCCAAATTCTTTCCTTTATGCACAGTATTAACAGAATGGTGGGTTCAGGTGGACCTTTTTTCCCATCTTGTCTGCCTGGGACTCTGCTGAACACAGCCACTTATGCGCAAGCCTTGTCACAAGTGGCAACTTTAAAAGGTAAGATCCAGAATCTACTGGATGCCATCATAAAAACATGCACAAATGTTTCAGATAGGTTTATTTTTAGGTGCTATTTACACTGTGCAAATAGCGATAGATGATATTTACACTTTGTAAATAGCAATTAGATGCTATTTACATTAAGTGCAAATAGCATATTTTCTTAGTGATAGATGCAAATAGCTGTAGATGCTATTTACACCAAGTAAAAATAGCAATATATTCTATTTACATTAAGTGACAATAGCAGCATTTCCTTAGCGATATGCTATTTACACTAGGTGAAAATAGCGATAGATTCTATTTAGACCATGTAAAAGTATCGGTTCTTTGCAATAAGAGTAAATATTAATTATTAATTATGTTATCTATACTTTATATTGGCAGATACTAATTGCACCTCAGTATTTTTGTACATTAACAGGATGCAATAATATCATACAGTGCAAACAAATTTTTTTTTTAATTATTAAATGGATGCTGTCTTATTGGGATAATAAAAACCCTCCCTGCACCTTCCCCTAACCCTACTCAATATACACTTTTAATATTATTAAACAAAGTTTATTTCCACCCGTAGTTCATTATTTTCATTTTTATTGAAAATAAATGTGAGCTCGGCAAAAGGGGGATTCAAACCAACGTTGATCGCATTAAAAGCCAGGTCTGTGAGCTTTACTTGCTACTGCTGCGCCACTGAAGACGTTGAATACTGTGTGTCTTTTTTAAAACTTTAAAACCAGACATTGGTGGGTGGAGCTAATGTAAATAGTGTTTGCCAACAAGGGACGCTAATTGCACTTAGCGTAAATAGACACTCCGTTTTTTTATTACCTTTTTGTTACTGCAACTGATGTGGGTGAAAATGCAACACAATTATTATGTTGTTGACTCTAAATATAGATACACTCTAAAAAATGCTGGGTTAAAAACAACCCAAGTTGGGTTGAAAATGGACAAACCCAGCAATTGGGTTGTTTTAACCCAGCGGTAGGGTTAAATGTTTGCCCAACCTGCTGGGTAGTTTTATTTAACTCAACTATTGTTTAAAAATTACTGTATTGCTTAATTAAAATTAACCCAAAGTATGTTGGAAATGAACATTTATTAATGTTCAATGAATAATTATTAAACAATAAACATTTATTAAATTGCTTATTAATAAATTTATATTAATAAACTATTAAATTTATATTAATAAAATATTAAAGCTTATTAATAAAAATTCACCTTTTGTCTATTATTGTTGCCTCTAATTGCATCTGGTTTTTAATTTCCCAACTATTTTGGGTTCATTTTAAGCTAGCCATATAGCAATTTTTAAACAATAGTTGGTTTAAATAAAACTACCCAGCAGGTTGGGCAAACATTTAACCCAACCGCTGGGTTAAAACAACCCAATCGCTGGGTTTATCCATTTTCAACCCAACTTGGGTTGTTTTTAACCCAGCATTTTTTAGAGTGTAGATAGATAGGTAGATAGAGATAGGCCTAGATAGATTTAGTCAGAACTGCAATCTACCATCTGTGTTGTCACATTATATTGTTATTTATATACTATGCAGTGTGAAATAAAACATATTTATAATGATAAAGGACATTAACTGCTCCATTATGACACACTATTCCGGTCTACCTCATTAGGAAGTCCATTGTGTTCCTGCTGCGTGCCTGACCCAATGGGCCTCTCCTTCCTGCCACCATATGGGTGCCAGAGTAACCGGACAGCCAGTGTCGCAGCCTTGCGGATGAAAGCCAGAGAACATTCGGAGGCTGTTCTTCAGTCAGCTAACCTGCTGGGAGCAGGGTCTACAACCGGGCCCGGAGCAGGTCCAGGGGTCGGTCTGGGACAAAGCACTGTTTCAGCAGGAGGAAGCGATTCCAGTCCTAACTCCGGTACCTCTAAGATCACATCACTACGGAGAACTCCAGACAAGCATCTGCACTGCCAAAAGGAGGGTCCGGATAAGAAATGAAGGAATCTTGGTTGTTGTTTTTTTTTCCCAATTGGAGGACACACTTTGGATGAAGGATTTATAATCAAACATTGAATGCCTGCTGCCTCTTTTTTGAGAGCACTGACATACCCTGGACAGGACGGTGTTAAGTGCAATCCCTTATTGTGTATTTTGTGTGTATGTATATGTCAATGTCAATGTCAATGTCAAGTTTATTTATATAGCACCATTTCCACAACACATGGTTGACCAATGTGCTTTACATAAAACATGTATATGTCAAACTAATTATTCAATTGTAATTTTTCCTCTCCTCGTTCACTTTTACACATGATTCTTGACATTGGTTTGCCCTGTTCGGGTCTATGTTGGCACCTGACGCGGCAATTCGGTTTCTGTGGCGGAATGACTTTTGAACATGCTGCGTGACAAAAGAAAGCTCCCTGGTTGTCAATGTGAACATTTAATTTTTCACAATCCACTTTGATGTTTGACTTGTGTATTGTGAAGTCAGGTGATGACAGACATTCTGCATTGTGTCAAGATATATGCCATGCTGAAATGTAAATGTACTAATGTGAAATAATATATGTAATATAATATCAAGGACAGAACTGTATATTAAGTGGTTTGTCATGTTTTATGATATGATCCGGGTAACTCTTATTCATGCTGATGTGATGACAACTGACACCGCTCTTGTCATCACATCTGTACGTCCGTGATAGACTGCAAGAGTCCACACACTGGTCCTGCTTTGACATAATCTGTAAAACAATTAAACATGTAGGCAATCATGTACATCTCCTGTTGCATATTGCTCACCATCTGGCTATGATCAATTATTAATTAGTTCTCAAGCGGTAGGGCTGCGAAAATGGAAGCAACGGTTGGTCTTATTATTTATTTACCTTAAAGTACATCATGACTTTCTCATATCACATAGCTATTTTACATGCATCCCATGATGACGATGTGATAGGTGCTAATTATGACATTATGCATTGGACATACTACAAGGCTCAGTTGTCACTGTTTTTAAGAGGCTTAGTCATGCTGCAAAATGCAAAAAACAAACAAAACCTCTATGTTTTAGAACATCAGTGCAATTATATGATAGTGAATGAGGAATAGTCATTTAGGAGCATATGAACCATCAAATTGGAAGTAAAAGGAAATGTGAGTACCTGTTTTCAATGAAACATATAGCAGTGATATTGAAAAAAAGCTATTTAGATTAAGAACACAACAGTGGTACCTTTAAAAAGGAGCTGGACTGATTAAATTCTTGTCCTTGAGGATTTTCAGGAAATTACTTTGATAGTCAATAACACAATTGAGTAAACTGCACACACATTAGCATTAATAATTGATGTTGAATTATGTATTATCACAAAGTAGTGATTTAATTATTCATGATGTGACACCCTGGTGACAAAGCAGAGCCAGATAATGTCAAAAGTCTTGCCTGATGAAACAGTGCAGCTTGGCATTTGTGTTTTGGTGACACAATAATATAGCCTATGCTTTGCTCAAAATGTTTGACAATAACTGAAAATGAGAATATTTTAATGTATACAAATAAGGTTAAGTATGAACAGGCCACAATATTATTAATTAGCTAAGGTGACAGCATTTCCATATAATATGCAAAATTACTATTAAACTTGACATTAAAGGGATAGTTCACCCAAAAATGAAAATTCAGAAAATTCAAAATATCTTATTTCGTGTTCGGCAGAAAAAAAGAAATGCATATGAATAAATGATGACAGAATTTTCATTTTTGGGTGAACAATCCCTTTAAGTGACAATTATATCATAGCTCATAATACAAAGATGGAAGAATTGACTGAATATACAACAAAATATACTGAAAATAATACATGTTCTCCATACTTAGATCAAACAAAAGTTAAAATTGGTTGTGCCATTTTTAATGATTTTAACAATTTCGGATTAATAGGCTCAGGCACATCTAGAATATTATTATAGATCAAATTTACATAGCAAATATGATTAAATAAAGATTACATATCATAATAATTCTAAATTTAAATACTAAATCAGAAGCCCGGTCTAAATATTTAGTTAAGCCAAAGAGTATTTTGGAGGCCTACGCAAAGTGGCGAACAAAGAGGCTAAGATCACGTGACACCTGTAAAGTCTTACGTTATGATCTTTTCTAGTAATTTACACACTGGTTGCGGAGCACACATATTTTGCTAATTTTTTTAATGTATGTGTTTTTCTCAGTTTTGTCCCTCAAACAAAAAGTTTACCTGGTCCAGCTCACAACACACTGGCCTACGCAAGAGCTCTCAAACAGGTAAATATAAAGTGCTGCTGAATTCTGTCTTCACAGCGCCCTCTAGATCGATCTCGGTCGACATTAATCCCATCATACAGCATGACGTGAGGGCTGATGGCTGACGGACAAGTTTTCACCAATCTGCATATTAGATAAGTTTTAATGACTCCATTTAGACTGAATATTTTACGTAAATATTTAAATATTAATATTTACCTAAAATATTGAGTCTAAATGTATTTAACATGTTGATATTTAGTAATATGTATGCTAATATGTAATCTCAATCTTTTAAAATGCTCTGAAAACCGTTCAATCTTTTTACCTACATACAGAAATGTACTTGATGAGTACAGTCTTTCTTAGCGGTGTTGACATATTTCCTATTGTATTCTATGTTGAAGGGCTTGGCCCTATTTTTAATATCCAGAAGCCATTTGTTTACATGACAGCCATGAACAAAGCTACTTGTTATTGCTCTTTTTCAGAAGTAGGTGGTATTAGGGGCGGGTCATGCTCATTCTACACAGATTTTGATTGCACGTTCAGGATGAGTCATTAATATTTTTACTCTATTTTCCCGGAAGAGAAAGACTGTACATTTTAAATGACATGAATCTTCAACTCTTAGGCTATTTTTTATTGGTCAGTTGAGCAATTAATAATTTTTATATTACATTTAGGCATTTGTGGAAGAAGTAGAGGAGTGTGTTCATCTAATCCTGTCGATTGAATTGCAAATTTTGTCATATTAAATCTATTAAATTGATTAAATGTTATTTATTTTTATTAGTTAAGCAGTCCATGGAAAATTTAGAAATTGGTTTTAATCTCCATCATGAATAACAAACCTTGCAATGATTATATGGAAATGTGAATTCGTGAAAACCAGGCAAGATGTTGGTCATAGCGATCACAGTTTTCTTGTATCTAAACCTAAAACATGTTTGCTGCTCATATATGACCTGTCATCCTCTGTATGCTTCTCTCAGCCAATAGAAATACTATTGCAAGTGCACATTGCATCGGCTGATAAAGATGTCTCCACTTTGAGAAAACCCAACTCAGGGGAAAAATCAATTTAGACACTGTTGCTGCTGTTAATCTTTTTTCTTTTCCAAAATGAATTCTCGCACAGCAAGCAAACAGAAAAACAAATGGCCTGTGATGGTTTTTAAGTAATTTAGAGTTATTGTAGTAATATTTTTAGAAGATTGTTCGTAACATTCATTGCACGTGGATTATTGATTATTCAGTGCAGTAATTCATTCTATTATGAGAAGCATTGTTACATCAAATTAACTGGAGAGAGGCCAAGCAAGCCTAAAAAAACCTAAACTAAACTAAATAATGACACAAATCATTTGTTTCAAATTCTCTTTGAATGAAGTTAATGAGTTCTTTTGTTGCATTAATGATACATTGTAGTGAAGTCATATCCAAACTCTGGTGGTCTAGTTGTTTTGAGATATGGGCCTCCTGCATAGGTCAAGATATGGTCAACATTTGTGCATTTATCACAGCTGCCTGCACTTATGTAAAAAAAAAGATCAATAAGTCTGAGAAAGATAACACAAATATTGTTAATGGATCTGATGACACTCAAGGGTTTTCTTACATGGTGCTGAATATTTATTATGCCCACTGGAATTACTGCAGTATCAGAACATAAAAGAAAAGGGTACTTTTAAAATAATTATCAGCCAGATTTCTTAAGAAGTAGTAGTCAAATAGATATGTTTAGAGATGTTTTGTAATCTATTATTGATTTACTAGAGCAGTGTTTCCCAACCCTGTTCCTGGAGGCACACCAGCAGTACACATTTTCCAACTCTTTCTAATCAAACTCACCTGATTCAACTCATCAGCTCATTAGTAGAGACTCCAAGACCTGAAATGTATGGGTCAGATAAGTGAGACATCCAAACTGTGTACTGTTGGTGTGTCTCTAGGAACAGGGTTGGGAAACACTGTACTAGAGAATATAGTTTGTACATACAAAGTGCAATGCATCCTATGTCCACTAGAGTGGTCTATTGTGCAGATACTGAAATCTCTCAAACCCACAAATGTATTAGTTTGTAGAACCACAACAATGAGGTAAAGAAAGCAATGAAGCTCATTCTTGAGTTTGTTACATCAGATAATACCTGCATTTTTTTAATGCATTAACTTTTTAATGGGTTCTGTGTGAGAAAACAGCAGCTAGCCAACATATTTTGATTTCAAATCTTTCTTTAATGATGATGTAATGAGCTTTTGAAAGACTGTAAAAATAGTACATTGCAAGTAGTTGTTTATAAGGCAATCATTTCATAGTCATACATCATCAACCATGGCAAGGTAAAGATAGACCACCCCTTTTTAATATGCAATCTGCTAAAGCACATCAAGAGAAAAGTTGGCACTTTATGGCACAAGTACTGATTTTTAAACTTTCATAGTGTACAGTTTTCATGCATATTGTGGGCCATTTGGAAAATCTGATAAAAAAAAAAAAAAAATCAGCTTGAATTTTATTTTGACGAAATAATCAGTGGAGATTCTGGCTGGGTCTGAGGATGAGGCTGTAGCATTTAGCACTAAAATGCTAAAGTCACTTGAAATGTACTTCCCTTGAATGTACTGTGTGCTCTGTGGGCATGGTCTTTGTTGTATTATAAACAAGTACACTGCAAAATTATTTTCAACTTAACATAATTGGAATGCTTCACAGTTCTTCCCTTGACTTTTTCTGACAATAAAGAGCCCCAGCCCTCCCTGATTACAGTTACCTCAGCTACAAAACACAACAGCAATCCTTAAATACAAATTGAAAACAGTTTTAAGAACTCATTTAACTTATTTAAAGTCACAGTTAAATAGCTTAGATATACAGTGTGTAACTTTAGATTTGTGTACAAACAGTATTTACTCGTCATGTGCTCTCCATTGCAAAGTCCTCTAATTCACTCATAGTTATAATATCTGTGTGTCTTTCATTGGTGTTAATGCTGTTTTCCGCATTTTGCGGATAAACATTCTGTCTCCACAGTTCACTACCTGTCTCAGTGATATCCTGTTCGTCTGTTAACGCAGCCGGTGTTGACATTTCGGACGATGACCTCAAGGGTGGTAATGAAGACGCAGCCATTGGCAGAAACCCACGATACAGCATGTAGGGAGTGTTTAACATCTCCACTGATGCTGGCTGCGTTAGAGCACCCTGAGACCTCTGACGGACATTCAACTGTACATATTTACCAGTTTCTGGGTCATAAAATGTCTTTGTCTTAATCGTTAATGGTACGTCCACCATAAAGTACTGCCCTGAGTTTGGGTCTTGCAAAAGCTTTCTCTGTGTCATGGGGAGAGGTTGGGCAACTATACTGTGTGTTGGGTGAGTGTAATTTGGCTGGATGTCATACTGTGAAAGAGGAGGTGTGGCTTGTACCGCTAGATGTGTTGACAGTATTTCCGAAGGTGAAGAGGGCATGCCGGTGAGATCTCCGTTTGATTCGGACTCTAGCTGGTCTTGGTTTTCAGGCGGCATCTTGGGGGTCTCTGCCTTTTTCATACGCCTCGTTGCAAGTCTTTGTGCTCGTCGAAGAGCTTTTTCAGATTTGGGGGGCACCGCTGGAGGTTTACCCATTGGCCTCATATCACTACAGGCTGATTCTGGCCTTTCATAGCAGGCTGACTCTGGTCGTTCATAGCAGGCAGATGCAGGTCTTTGGTAAGTGTTTCTGTAGGTTTCATTCTTGGGCATGAAGGCCAAACTTATGTCAGCCACATCCGTGAGGCTCTCTGTACAGTTCTCCATATCCTCTGACATTGTGCTGATGACAGAATGAGTTTCCTCTTCATCAAAAAGTTGGCTTCTTCTCTGAAAGCTCTTTGATTGTTTTGTCGTGTATTCTGCTGAGGACAAGTTGTTGTGGAGCGTCTCTTTTACTTTATGTGGCTGATGGACAGCAATAGCTGGTTCATGTAAGACTGGAGGGTTAGCAGACTGTTTGGGGTGAATTTCATCTTCTTTCTCTGAACCGCTCAAGTGTTCTTTTGGTGAGCCAATCCTAAATTCATCGGAGAATGACCTGTGAAAGCGTGGCTTGACGGTTTTGGTCACAGAAGACGTTCTCATGGTATTATCCTTCACTTTGAACATGATGGGTTTCCCCATTGTTGGGGAAGAAGAGTTGGATCGCGGTCCTGTCGCTTGAACTTTACCATAGTCTGTTAGACTCTGCAAAAACAGGCTATCTTCCTTTTTCTCTTTTTCTGATTTTTCAACTGAGTCTTTGTTTTGAGACATTTCGAGACTTGGAGGATGTGGTTCACTTGTTTCCTTTGGGTTTAGTTCAGTGTCAAGAGCATTCACTGTGTAATATTGTAGTTCTTCCATTTCTTCTCCAGGTGATGCCATATTTATTTGGTTGTCTGCCAGTTGTACAGTGCTAGATGAAGGCAAGTTTGCAAGGGATTCTTGTCTTCCAGAATGAGAAATATTGCCCTTTTCAGTTGTTTTGTCATGAGTCAGTTGTCTTGATCTGCTTATTGTATTTTCGGCTTGCAATGGTACAGTATTTGCACCTTGGGGATTCTTGGGTTGATACAATTTATTCCTTTCTCCTCTATTTGGATGCTCCATTAAAGCTGGTTTAGTGTTTAATTCCTTATGATTTGTTAGAGATCTCGGGTGGGTGCCCATTGATGCAGCTCCATCTTGTGAACCTGAAGATGCCAGTGATACAGGTTTTGGTTGAGCTGTACTCGTGCTGGGATTCAAGTGATTGTGGTTTTGAGATAAGGTCTCTTTATCTGTTTGTTTTTTCAATTGCAAAGGCGTTCGCTTGAGATCTTTACCTTTCTCACTTGAAATGATCTCTCTCTTAGACTCTCCGCCTGTATCTGACACATTTACATGAGAATCTTTATGAATTCTTAAAACTGACTGATCATAACTGTTGTAGAAGTCGAGTTTGGGGAATATATCAAGATCTTTTGTATCATCTTCAGCAGAGATAACTTTCAGTCTAGCATAGTCTGCGATAGCTGATATTTCTGGTCTAGTCCCCTTCTTGTTCTTTTGTGTAGCCTCTGATTTGGATAATATACCTTCTTTACTTGTGTTCTGTTGACTAAACTGAGAATTCTCTTGTTCATAACTTGCGCTTCTTTTTGTTTCGGGGACAAAACTTCTCCCTGGCTGATACTGGTTTTTATTAGTCCATTCACCCTGTTTTGTCTCCGTAGCTTCAACATTTCTTTCTTTCTTTCCTCTGAGACTGCTTCTGTTTTCATTAACTTCCAAATCACCATCATTTTGTCCACTCATACTTAATACAGGGTCTTCTTTCTTTCTTTTGTCACTGTTCAGTGTAGGTTGCTTATTATCATAGACATCTATCTCTTGTTTATGAACTGCTCCTTGCCTTGGATTAATTTTGGTCTTTTCTGATTCACTTGGACCATTTTTCTTAGGTGGTATAATTTCTTTTACAACATCATATGTATGTTTGGGTTTCGTTTCACCAGTCCCTTTCATTTTATCCACAGTTTTGGGTTCATTTTGGGCTGTAAGGGTCTTCACTGGTAACTTCTTTTTCTCTGTAAAGTCTTTTTCACCCACACGGTCAGTCACCACAGCTCCTTTCGTTCCTTTCAGATTTTCCCTCTTTATCACTTCATGTTGGTTTTTGTGGCCTGCCATGAATTCTTTGTTTGATGATACTTCCTCTGCAGACACTTTTATGCTCTCTAAGTGATTTTTTGGGACTTCAGAAGAGGCCTGGTCTTGTTTTACAACAGTACACACATCCTCACCAATACTGCTAACTTTATCCTTATAATTATTAACATCTGTGGCAGCGCCATCTTTTGAAACCATCTTCATCCTGTTTGTAATTTCATTACCCATGTTAAATTCAACTTGTAACTTCTCTTGTACCTTCTTCTCCCCCAAATCCCCCTTTCCATTCTTTTGCAAAGTTTGGGCATCTTTGTTTGAGACAGACTCTTGTTTTATAGCTATTATAGAATCCTCTTGTTTTGTCTCATGTGTAGTTTTCTGAACTTTTAAGTTGAATGTTTCTTTTCCATTTCTTTTCTTTTGCAGCATAAATGTATCAGTATGATTAAACATTTTGTCTTCACTCTCCACCATTTGAGGCTTCTTTTTAGGCATTGTCCATCCAGGAATTGTACTTTCAGCAAGTTTTTTGTTGACTGTATCCTTTGCCATGGATGCGTTAGAAATGGGTGCCTTTACAAATTCAGCCTTTGTTTCTCTTGTTGATTCACTCATTATTGCAGGTTGTTGAGCGGTCAGGGATACATTTTCAGTTTTCTTTGGAGACTTTCTAGAATTAGATACATCATCAATAATGTTTCCTATCATCCTCAGACTTTGTGTTTTCTCAGTGTTTCTCACTTGCTCTTCAACTTTCTTTTCCTTCAACTGAATATCATTTCTCCTACTTTGACTTGATGGGTCAGTATTATGAGTATCTCGATCTAGTTGTTCAACATTTTCTTTAACTTTTGGTATTAGGGTGGCATCTTTTGTAGAATTAACAAGCTTTGGTGTATCGTTTCCTGTACTCTGTTGCTCTTTAGCCATGTTGTTGGAACAGGTTATTGAAGGGATATCATAGTGTTGCACTTTCTTGATTTTGCTCTCATCCTCTTTTAAAGGCTGATTTTTGACGGATGCTTGCTGAATGGGTGCTTGTCTCGTGTCATCTGGATGTGTTTGTGTGTTATCTAAGCTTTTCTCTTTGGATGCCAGAGTTTTGTTTAGTCCATGTTTTATTGGTTTGTATGAGAGGTGAGTTTCAGTCTCCTCCATTTCTTTTCTTTCTCTCTCATCCTGCATATGTTTTGATGTGAGATGACCGTGATCTCTGGCTGGAAGCCCATATTTAACTAAGAGGTCCTCATATGGTGTACTGACTCTTCCTATGACACTTGACTTATCTGTAGTTGCAGGCGGTTCACATTTTTCAATCTTGTCTTCTTTTTCTTCAGTGTTTGAAGACATTTCAGTCTGTCTGTGAACGTCATCATGCTCATTTTCTGCTTTGTCATTTTTAATACTAAATCTTTCATCCTTCACACATCTCTCAGTTTCAACAGAACTTTCATCTTGTTTTACTGGATTTTGTTGCTCATCAATATGACACTTACTTGACACACAAATACTGTAGATCATAGGTTCATCATCTGTAGCTTCTTCTGTTTTTCTTGACACACAGATATTGTAAATCATGGGTTCCTCTGCAGGCTGCTCTTTGCTAGGTGTAAGATTGGTGACGTTTGATATATCTGCTGTGGTTTCTACATTCTGTGTTGAAATAGGCTCTGTATTGTTCTTTTGAGTTGCACCCTCGTCTACTATTACTTTATGCTGCGAGAAAACATTTGGTTCTAGTTTGTCTTCGGCTGCTTTTTTGGGTTTGGAATTTCTCGGATTCACTTCTTGAGACTCTTTTGTGGACTTGTGATTGTTTTTCTCATGTGATAATTCTAATGGTCTGGGAAATCCTTGTTCTTTTTGTTTTGGGCTTGCACTTTCTGCTCTTTTCTCTCTATGTTGACTGTTATTTACTGCTTCTGAATTGTTTTTTATTCTTGATGTACTCTGATGGCTTCTAGGGAGTTCATTCTTGTCAAATGAGAGCAGAGTCTTTGTATTTCCATCATCTTGATGGAGTTCTTTTTGCTGACAGCTTTCTTTTTCTTTAGCTATTTGTGTTAGTGATTGTTTATTTGTTTCTGGTTTGGACTGACTCTCCACCATTTGGTTTGCAGAGGTAGTTTCCACAGCCTTTACCTGCGAAGTATTGTTTTGTTGCTTAGCCAAGTCATTTTTCTTTGTTGTATTGTTTTTGATTATTAATGCTTGTCCATCTTCATTATTAAAAGGTTTTAGTGTGTCTGGCTCCTGGGTTCTTTGTGAGGCCGGATTATTTGTTGGTACAGAGTTTATTCTGACCATATTTTCTGCCAACGATGCCCCTGAATCTGAACTGTCCCCAGGATTATGTTTGTAGGCTCTATTTATAAGCTTTTCTGCATCTGCACTCAATGTATTGGTTTGAAGGTTTGAGGTGAGCTCTGATTTGGCAGGTTCCATTAGTCGTTTAGCAGGTGGAATTCCATTTTTAAACTTCATGTCACTTGATGAGGATGTCAGTTGACTAGCTGTAATCTCAGAGCTATTTTTGATTGGTTCATTTTTAGACTGCTCCACTGTAGCAGTAATCTTACTTTTATGATGTACATTAGGTTCCTCAACTCCAAGTGTGTTTCTGTCTAATCCCAAGAGAGAATTTTTATTCAGACTGCTGTTAGTTTTTGTAGTCTCCTTTCTTGTAACTTGTAAGTCTTTTTTGGTTTGATCAGCAGGTTTAGTCATAGCTTTTTCAGAGTAAGTATACTGATGTCCATACAGATTTTCTTTCTGATCATGCTGAATTGTTTGTTTTTCATTATGGAGTGCAGGTGAATTATGGGAAGTGGAGTCTTCTGTCTTGACTGCAGCTGTCAAATGACCTGACATCAACTCACTTGGTGACATTTCATGACTCTGCTTTGCAGATTCCTTGTTAGTGTTTATATCCTCTGATGAGCTTGACATACTTATTTGTTTATCTTCTGAGATTCTGGATGGCTGGTAGTTTTTCTGGACATTATTTTTTATATCTGCCACTGTTGCCCCTCCATCCAGAGTAAACGTTTCTTTCTTCATCTCTTTATCATCAGCTGGATGTTTGTCATTCTGCCTTTCTAGAGCCAAAGCTTTATGTTTTACATTCTCACCTTTCTTTTCCGAGACTGCATTCTGATTATCTTCAAAATGAAGAGGTTGTTTTTCCATTGATGGTGGAGATCCATTCTTGGGATGATCGTTTTGTGTTTTAATTTGTTCTTTGTACTGGGTTACACTGGAATAAGTGATATCTTGAAACAAGTGATTCAGCTTGTCTGCTGTGATTTCCTTCTTAACAGAGTTACCTTCTTGACCATCGTTATTGGTGGTCACATTTGTTTTTGTTGCATTTCTTGCAAGAATGCCTTGTTTGGCAAGTCCTTTTTCTTTAATTGCTGATATTTCCTTTTGAGCATGTGCTTTCAATTTCGACGTCAGTATTTCTTGTTTGCTTTGTCCTCTTTCCTTGTATGAAAACACTCTTGTTGTGACCTTGTCAGTATCTTTACTCATTATTCTGTCTTTTCTGTCAGTGCTAATATTTGTTTCATTTGTATTGTGGAAATCCTTTCTTATATAGCCAGGTGATGGACTTGTGACATCCTGCACTTTGTAGCCTTGTTGTTCTTGCTCTTTTACAGGCTCTGAAATGGTATGTTTATCAGCTCTATCATATTTAATTTGATTTTGTGAGTGTTCTGATTTAGCCAAAACAAATGTAATATCCTTTAGTCTCCTTGCTTGCTCATTATCTCTGATGGCAAGAATATCATTGATGCTAAACCTGTCTTCTTGTTTAGTTGTATTATTTTGATCTGAGGTGTCAATTGGTACGATTGAATCTTTATCCTGCAAACCAGGACTTGTTACACCGTTGTTGGTGGAAAACTCATTGTGGTTTATGTGTAGGGAACTTGACGATGTATTGGACATTTTATAACTCCTGGCAGCAGTTTGTTCCATCATCTCTGATTGTTTCTGTGTCCATATGCTTTCCTTATTGTGCCTATCTTCACTTGTTGATGCCATGTGCCACTGTTTGTTAGGCTCATACTTATATGGCTGATATGAGAACAATCCTTCATTCTTTTGATCTTTATGGTCTTGTAAAGGAGCTTGAGCTCTCTGATCAAATGTATTTTGCTTTGCCATACTATTAGAAGAAGCTGTTTGCTCTGGTACATCTTTAAAAAGATCATTGTTGACATTGAAGCTTTGTAAACCACAATAGACTTCCTTTAGAGGAGATGTTTTGTTCTGAAGACTGTTTCTTGGTATTCCATATGATTCAGTAGGCTTTGAAAATGTGTTTAATTGTTTGTCATGTTCAGATTTATCACTGTAAGACATTTTCCTGGGTGATATTGTGTGTTCTCTGACCTCTTTCTCTTCCTCCTTTGCAAGTCGACCAAGTTTTATGTCTTCGTTGACTTTCTGCATGTACGTTTCCTTTCGGACAGAATAACTGTCATCGGCAGAGTATTGTTTGGCGGTTGCCTTCCTCTGTTTGTCCATCTCAATCAGCGCTGCTATTTCTCCTCTAAATGGCCGTGATTCAGATCTGCCATTTGTTTCCTTGACAGAACCAATATGGTCCCAAGGACATCTTTCTTTAACGGCCTGCTTTTGGCTATATTCAATAAATGTTTTTCGTCCAAAATCCTTACTTTGTTTTAGTTCATTCTGACTCATGTTATCACTCTGGCCGTGTCGCTCTGATGTCTGAGCAAGCATAGAATGTGTCGGTGGGTAAGCCTTTGCAAACACATTTGCTATTTCTGGCCTAGCAGGACTAAAAGTACCATTTAGGTCTTTTAATTGACCTTCTGAAGTCAGAGAGCTTTTATTCTGTGCTGAAAGACCGTGTGTTGAGAGCTCTGCGTTAGCCAGGGGATCTGTGCTGTGAGAGTGACCTTCTGAACTTCCACAGAACGATTTGTAATTAGCGACTCCGTCCTGAATTTGAGGTGAAGTTAATGTCAAATTATCATATGATCCAAAGCGATCGCTATAATCTTTAGGGGTGATAGGGGCTGCACTGGGCTCTCGGATTAGGTTACATGAGGCCCATGCATCCGTTCCAATCAAATTCTCCTGAGCCGTTTCTTGGGATACAAGAATATCCGAAAATCTTGATTCACGGCCCTCCAGCTTTGAGGTCTGCTTATTTCGATCTGTTATTTCTAGCCCTTTGAATCTAGTTGGACTGTATGTACTCTTGACTCTTTTTCGGTTGTCTTTGAGGTTGAACAGCAAACTTGAAGCTTTGGATTTGTAGCTGTCACGCAGATGTTTGACATCAGTCTGAAGTTTAGGGTCAGTTTCACCCTGAGAGGAATAATCAGAAACAGAAGGAGTGTGTGCAAACTGCAGGATCTCAGACGTCTCTGTTTCTTGTCTTGTGTGAATAACCGGTGTGAGGAGCTGAGTGATGTTGAACGGCGTCACACTGCTAGGCAGGGTGCCCTCGACCACTACCTCGTGTGTAACTTTGTTATTGCTAAACAAATTCGAATCCAGCCTACATGTTTTCTCATTAGTAGGTGAGACCGTGGAGGGTCGATTGCCTGGAAGTTTGTTCCTTACAAAATTACTGTTTTTCTTCCAAGGTGGATAGTTGGAAGCCATCTCAGATTCACACCTCTTCTCAATTGCTGATGCTTTCTGGATGACAGTGGACCTGGAGCGCTGGGGTGCCACAACGTCCTGAATTTGTCTCTGATTGAAGTGTCGACTTTCGCAGGGAGAGTTCGGAATTCTGTTGTTGTCTTTCAGCTCTTTGTACATGGGAGAATCGTACCACCTTGGGAATTCGCTAGCTGACATAAACCCTGACACATTCGTACTTCCGAAGGGGAACCTGTTGTACTCTTCCCACAGCTGGAAGGGACTGAATTCGCTATGGAAAAAACAGTTTGTGGAGTTCAATGCCTTGAACTTTATTATTGAAGATTTCATCAGGACTGTTGTGTCCATTTGGGCCACCGCGGCAGCCACGTCGGATGTGTAAAAATGGTTTCTGTAAGACTGAAAGGGGCCTGACTTAAAATTCTGATGATATCCTGAGAACTCTGAGAGTTCTCTCTGGATGCTTAGCAGAGCTGATCTGTCCCATGATTCACTGCCAAAGTCTCTATACCTATCCCTTGCCAGAATAACATCACATGTCCCACTGTCATGGTAACTCTCTCCTGAACTAAAGGCTTTGATTAGAGATGACACTCTGGATGAGCTCCTGTTCTGCTGCCACGTCACCTCCTTGGAGCCATTGTTCATATAAGACAAGCCTCCCTCCCTAAAAGCCTGTTCCTGATGGGTGACATCCGTGTAGGAATGCTGGAATGTTGAGGCCATCTCGGACTGTGCTTCTGTCTCCCCATATTGCTGAACATTGTATGAAAATGTCTCCTGGGAGATTGTCTTTTGCTGGGTTTCCTCTGCAAAAGCCTTATGTCGTTCGGTCGGAGACGAGGGGAATTCCGAGTCATTGTAAATGGCCTCCTCTCCAATGCAGAGGCTCCTGAAGGCACGATCGGTGAGGTTGCTCACCTCCCTGTCCGTGTCATCCATAAAGCTGCCGCTGCTGGATGTGTCACTGAAGCCATCTGAGTATTTGCAGTGGCCCTGCATGCTTCCCCGCTGGCCTGTGTGGCGCTTTTCCAGGGAGCTCAATTCACGCGCTTAACTCTCATGGACAGGGCACAGTTGTCCCTGTCAGTCTTGGAGATGGCTGACGCAGGGTGTCTTGCATTTAAGTAGTTCACCTTCTAAAAGGTGATCAAAATGCCTTCCTTTCCTGCAAGAGTAGTAGCAGAGATGTCATAAACTTGCAGTTCACTGAAGTTTTCAACAAAGTTCTCGCAAATCACACTGCTGTTGCTGAGAGAGTCAGATGTTTAGTGCACAACTGACATTTTATAAAGTGATATCCAAACTGTTCTGTTGAGCTGCACCTTGCATTCTGCACATTCATATCACATGAAGTATATTTAGAGAGGGAAACTGCTTCCCATTCTTACACAGGATCGCTTATTAACCTTCTCTGACACTTGCTTACATGCGCGTGGCCTTCCTATGGTAATATTGGTAGAATTATAAAGTATTTGGTTCAAGCATTACATCAAATAAAATGTGTTTATTACAGTTGTCACAATTGAAAAATAAAGATTAAATATGGATTCTTTAAATATTCTTATGCAGACCAAGATTCAGTACAACAAATGTAATGACAATTATTTCTAGATGCTTTGTTAATTCTGGGGTATAGCTATAAATACACCCCCTACATTATTGTGGTTACACATTTAAACACACAAGTAAAAATAAATTCCCCTGATGCTTTAAAACATGCAAGACATTTTAGTGACTGTACCTTTTGAATACCCTTTTCATTGTGTTGATATAGTATATTGGTCTAGTATAGATACGCATATATTATACTTTATTTATCATTTTGAAGTGTTGTTTGTGTTGTCTGAATGATTAAAAACAGTGTAATGGTTCTCAGTCTAATATTTAGATGAAAATAATATAATTTATTTATTATTGTTTTTAACAGAAGTGAAATATTTGTTTGAAGCTGATTTGTATAGTCCAGATAACTCTTTTATTCTTGTTTTCACAGAGCAGTTGAAACACTAGTGAAGCTACTTTCATACAGCACTGTAACCACCATAGACAAATTATGACAAACCCTAAATAATTAGATTAGTGCTCATGTAAGAAGACAGAAAACCCCAACATTTTTAATATTTGGTAACATTTTTTCTTTTTATAAGTAGTATGCAAACATAATAATAAATAGTAGTTATGGTTATCAAAAGGTTAATTATTATTATAGGGTTATTTTATTAAAGATAAATAAATTAATCAATTCACTTAAAAGTATAATGGTTTCATTGCAATATATCAGGTTGGATGCTGAATCACTTGAATCAAATTTGTTTAGCAATGCAGTATCCTTTAATGCTTTAAATAGAGTGTTTTTATTTTTTATTTTTGGAGTATGGTACTCATATCCAAAAATTACACATTTAACATAGTCTATATTGTTCAATTACATATTTCTATAAACCATATAATAATAAGCAACACATTTTCAGTTTGATATTTTGAAAACAGCTTGCATAAACTATATCCATGTAACATTCTGAACTCAAGTGAGCTTTTTTCTTACCTTTTGCTCTTATCTGGTCTCATTTTTTAGTGGAGAAAATATTTCTCATGCTTCAGAAAGAAGCCATTCCTTATCCGTAGCATACTATATGTGGCAAACAGCAGCAAAAAGACGTCTGATATTCTCTCAATACTTTTGCTGGGTTCTCCTTAAAGTTGACAAAGAGCAGATGTAAAGGCCACTTTGTGCAAGGGCCCCGGCGGGGCTAAAGCAACGAGGGTTCAGAAGCAGAAACACGCTGAAATAGCAGTGGCATCAGGCAGAGACGATTGAGCTGGAAACATGGGTTGATGGCTTGAGACAGCACACGTATTGGAATAACCATGTGGTGTCAAGTGTCAAGCAGATGAAAGAAGAAAAAAAAAAACAAGCCTGTAATTCTGTTGTGCCATTCCAGGCCTTAATAGTCAAAATTACATTTGAGCACCATTGGAGTTTATAATGCCAACAGAAAAAAAAAAGCCTGTTTGTTGTGGCATAACATGTATCCACTTGTGGAGTTGTTGTGGTGGATAGCATGTATCTAACCAGATGAACATGTGCCTACGGTGTAAAAATAGCTTGTTGCTTCACTAACAAGTGTCACCCACTTCTTTTGGCTGAATCGTGCCTTAGACTTGTCAACAGATGATATCTGATCCCTCCTTGGGATTTTAAGAGTTAAAACTGTCCATTTAGCCTTTTTCTATCCTGTATTTTTATCCCAATTTTTAATTGTACTTAATATAAAACAAGTCCAGTAATTGTCAGTTATTAAGGTCCAAGAATATTGTATAAATGGCACAGTCTCTGTTGCCAGTTATCTTAATAAAAGGGGGTCACAATAGGAGGGGTATTTTTTGAGCCAGCTCCACCCCCCTCAGTCAATCCATTTTCAAATGTTCCCCTGATGTCAAGCTGTCTCACGCCAGTCTTAACTTTGTAGCCAGGCACTGCTATAATAGGACATGGGTGCAGTGAACTCTTTCCCAGGAGTCTTGGCTGCGGCAGAGGGCCTGGTGTGTAAAGGTGATGGACACTCACATATGGAGCAGCAGGGCCGCCCTCTCTCCTCTTTAGAGCTCTGTTGCTAAGCTCTTGTCAGAGCTGTAGCACCCTCGCTCACCACTTCCTCTCCATTCACGGCTGTAGTTTACTGTCTGATATCCTCAGCTGAACAAGATGACATGTTATGATCAAAACAACATGAGTTTAATAGCTGAGAACATGGGAGATAGTCACAGTATTACAATTTGGAAATGCCAAATAGTCATATTTGCTTGGATTTGTTTTTGATAATAAAAAAGGCATTTTATTTTACAGTGCAATCTTTTTTTTTTTCTTGTAAAAAATTCTAAAAGATTTACGTAAACAAAATGTCCTGTTTCATTTGCATAGAAACCTACAAATAAGACATTTGTAGGTGGAATTTCATAGTATAAGCACATAAATTGTTTGAGTAGCCCAAAACAGCAACATTGGCTCAAACAGTGGCATGAGTTTGGGGGCCATCTTAGATGTATATTACTTTCTTCTTTCAGACGAATACAATTGGACTTATATTAATAATCACCCTGATGCTCCCAAGCTTTATAATGGCAGTGCACGAAAACCACCTGTTTGAAGCTCAAAAAAGTGTATCCATCCATCATAAACGTACTCCACAGGGCTTTGGGGAGGTAATAAAGGTCTTCTGAAGCGAAACAATGCGTTTGTGTAAGAAAAATATCCATATTTTACACGTTATAAAGTAAAATAACTAGCTTCCGGCCAAACTGATTCTACTATTAACTTACGCAACATACTACTGGTATGATGCTACACCATGGCGTACTACGCTACCAATGTTATACGTCGCGCAAGTTACGCTTTATAAGTAGCATCAGTTCGGCCGAAAGCTAGTTATTTTACTTTATAACGTGTAAAATATGGATATTTTTCTTACACAAACACATCGCTTTGCTTCAGAAGGCATTTATTAACCCCCCGGAGCAGTGTGGAGTACGTTTATGATGGATGGATGCACTTTTTTGAGCTTCAAACAGGTGGTTTCCGTTCACTGCCATTATAAAACTTGGGAGCATCAGGGAGATTATAAATATAACTCCGATTGTATTCGTCTAAAATAAGAAAGTCATACACCTAGGATGGCTTGAGGGTGAGTAAATCATTAGGTAATTTTCATTTAAAAGTGAACTAATCCTTTAATACAAGCAAATATAAAAATGTACTATTTGAACATTTCTTAATATCTACCCATCTTATCTACAGAATTTAGTTTATCAAATAAGCATGCTTTTACTAGAAAACGAGACAAAATGATGCTGTTATATATTTCAGTGTAAAAACCTCTACATATTATGCCATGTCGGGGATAGTTTGAGCAACTGTCTTTATCATGGGTAGGATTTAGGGGGGCTCAGTATACTGCACTCTTGTAAAAGTTCTGATTATATTACATATGTATGTCTGGCCTTGAGGGATCAGGTAGGTGCTGAACCCCATAACAGGTTGGAATGGTCTCTTCTAAGCACTCTCTCTCTGTGAATCACCCCACATGACATTTATGGGATCGTACTGTGATTACAGACTTTCTGCTTGTCAAATATTTCTAAATGCTTTATCAGGTAACAGATAACAGTGTTGTTTTAATGCACTCTTAGTTTATTTTTGCACAGCTGCAAATGCAGTGTTGTTGTCTAGATATTTAGACCACTGCTTGCACACTCTCTTTCTCTTTATTTTAGACCACAAATATCTACAAACAATAACACCTATTTCATTTTTAGGTGGATTGTCAGTATAAACACATAAACGCTGTTTGTTGGAGTAGCCCAACACAGCAACATTGGCTCAACCAATGGTGTAAGTTTGGTGGCGAGGCTATCTGTTTATCTAACCAACGGCATCCCGGTGTTTAATCAATTTGTCATTATATGAAGTCCACATTATACAAACAAAATGAATTGTGATAGAGTTGTTGAATCTTAATTGAAATGACAGTTGTTTTTATATAAACTCCGTAGTGTGGCTTCTGTTATTTTCCTATCAAAGGCTAATAATTAACACAGTCAATAATCACAGTCACTGAAAGTACTTAAGCCATCAAATATTAGAATAACGTCACTACTCCCAGGCTCATTTACAAAATCCCGTTGAGAGAAAATAACGCATAGCCCTTCTTATGGCGCCTGTAATGTTCTCGGATATTGATTGTATCAAGGATATTAGCTGGTCTGTGACTTAATCAGCCACCGCCCCCATCTGAATAGAGCTTGAGCTAAATGACTCCCTCCTGAGGGGCCTGCTCTGTCTCTTTTTATTAAAACCCCACAGTCATTTGAATGAAAATGTCAATAGATCTTCCCTTACATGCTTTTACAAGAGAAGGAACTAAATTGTGATGAATTCTGAGTGACAAAACACTTTTATATACAGCCCTATTTATTTGATTTAATTCATATTTTATGGGATTTTTTTTTAAATGCTGATCCACTGGGCATACTACAGTATTTCAATGGTTCACAGCTAATAAGCCTTGTTCCAAACTTCCAAAGATCATGATTCAAGAGTTTTATTCCCAGAAATTGACATCATGGTTTACTGATACTGCATCTGGGAAGCTGGTGGTGAACGGCAACAGGCTATAATATGTAAATAATCTAGGACATTAAACAGTCCCATTTCCACGCTAGGTCTTTTTTAGAGTGCCACAATGCTGGTCCTCTGCATATCCAGTGGTATAATTATAAAACCAATTAACTGAGAATAATTTGCCCTAATGGCAGAGCCAATAAACAAACAAACTGAGCGAGTGATTTAATGGAAGGGTGTCTTTGTGTTGCTTTGTTGCCTTGCGAGTGGCCCAAATGAGTTTAACAAGAGCTCCCTCGAGATGCTACATATACCAGAGATATGAGAGAGCATCTCTTTTTGATTTCCCCTGATCCTCGACTACCATTAAAAACTTTAGGAGGCATCCGTGGAGGTCAATCTAGTACCTTACTGTACCCAGCACTGACCATACCAGAGATGTCCATAGTAGAGACCGGACCCGAGGCTCTTGTGTTAGCCGAGATGATGTTGTGCGTGTTATTCCGTATCTCCCGCTGACTTGTGTATTACATTAACAAGCCACTTACTGATTGACTGAGAGCTTCTCTCCATGAGCCCTTTTAATCTACTCTGATATGAAATGCATGATTTCGCTGCAGGAGTCAGATCTGCGGGTGGGCGATGTCTTAAACTGTAATTGAATAAGTGTAAGAATTACTGTGTCTTACAAGGGTAACATGAAATGAGTGATAACCGTTCACCCCTTTTTGATTGGCGCGCACACACTGGTTTATACACGTTCAGTGCAATTGGGGCCTTATATGTAAAATGTCATCCAAAATATAAGGTTCCAGGCTGTTAACAAAGTGAACTATTTTAAATATTTATGAACTATAAAAGCCATATATTATATATATATAATCATAAAGTGAATCTCATATTTGCGTAACTGAGTGAAAGGATCTGGCATCTAATGTGTTGTAGCCACATGGAGTCAGTGTAGAGTCCTGATAGGAGAAATGAATGTGGTTTGTAATTATTTTACAATGAATTGAGTTCCTCTTGCATTTTCCTGGCCTGATTAACTGGTTAATTAGAATAGAAAAAAACAGGTGTTTTGCAAAGAAAAACCTGATAAATGAGCTTGAAAAAAATACTAATTTTAACTACAGATGCTGTGTCACTACTTGTATTGTCTAAGGCTGTTTGGAATACCATCACATCATACTAATACTTACATGTATGCATGCTTAGATTGACTACAGATTTCCAGTATGATGAAATAACCAGATGTGGTATCAGCTGTGATTTTTAACACACACACACACACACGCACGTTTGTTTTTGTGAATTGTGGGGACATTCCATAGGCGTAATGGATTTTATACTGTACAAACCGTTTTTTCTATCCCCCTACACTACCCCTACCCCTAAACCTACCCATCACAGGAAACTGCACACTTTTACTTTCTCACAAAAACTCATTCTGTATGATTTATAAGCCTTTTGAAAAGTGGAGACATGGGTAATGTCCTCATAAGGCACCTCTTTTTGTAATACCTATGTCATACCCATGTCATTATACACATTTGTGTCCTGATATGTCACAAAAACGTGCACACACACACACACGTTAAAATTACTTTTAATATATATTCCATTTTGAACATAGCCAAAGATGGGAAACGTCTGATTTATGTAGAGACCGACTGATTCCAGCATATCAAAGTTTATTAACAACTGGCATTTTCTTGCACATGCTCCTTTGGTTGAGTTCAACATGTTTCATATATTATTGTAGACCGTGAAATTCTCAACAGGCTTTGTCTCCAGACAGCATATTACAACATGCATATATGCTTTAATTTTTTCCTTGATCCAGTAAGAACAATGGAACAATTTTTTTCCCAAACAATGCAGAATTAAAGATAAAAGCTGAAGTATTGCAGTGGCAGGACACGTGTTAAGCTGTAGCCCTATACTCTGTTTCTATATATAAGCACATTGTGTAATTCAACTCCTCTTGGCAGCAGTTCTCAGTAGGAGAAACCACTAGCTCAGCACATTACCCTACCCAATAAACCATTATGCTTCAAACCACGAGATGGGTGGACAAGAACTGTGTGCTGAAGACAGAAAACTGCATTACAACTCCAGACCGTGGACATATTTTCAATAGTCAAGGTTTAAAGGAGTTTACACAAAAATCTGTCATCATTTACTCATCATCATCCTCATGTCATTCCAAACCTGTATGGCTTTCTTTATTCCATAGAATACAAAGTATGAAATTTGAAAGGCATTTTAGTCAGTTTGTAAATTGTTACACCGATTTTATATATATTATGAATTGTGCATGATTTATATGGACTACTTTTATGATACTTTAATGATAGTTTTGCATCCTTTTTAAAGCTTAAAAGCCTTGATCATTGTAACTTCATGGAAGAAATTAATCAATACATTAAAATATCTCCTTTGTGTTTAACAGACGAAAGTCATGCGAGTTTAGAATACATTTTTGGTTATTCCCCAAAAATTAACTATTCCTTTAAATTAGTTTTCTGCTTAAATGTTTGAATAACAGTAAATAGTATAATAAATGAAATATTTATATAAAGGGGGTTTTGGACTCTCTGAACAGTGAGACAGGCCACTGTCTGTCTTCACTCATTATCTAAGCTGAGTTCATAAACCCCACTAAAACCTGGCTGCCGCTCCTACTTTCGTATGCTGTAGGTCCAGCTGAAAATTTGAGCTGGTTCCAAAGGTTCTCTCAGGAAATGACATTTCCTACGTACTTTTCACTGGCAGGGGGAGTGATTCCAGGATCGAGAAAGAAAATGAGTGCGGGTGAAAAAAGAAAGACTGGGAAAGAGGGGTGTTTCTAACTGGGAACAGAGCATGCACTGTTTCAGATTACACACACACAGTGAGAGGAAGAAAGAGAAAGAAAAGAAGAAAAAATCCCAGGGACTCCTTTCTTTTCTTGACGTTTAGTTGGGTTTATGGAGCCTACGGGTCTGCAAAATGAAGCTCTCCGCTGTTGCGATAGTTCTCCTGACTAGGGCTTTTATTGGAGGTAAGAATGTGTGTTTTTGTTGGCCTTTTAATATGCAATGACGAAACAATGTCAGTGAGATGATTTTTCAGACAACTGCTTCACGTTTGTCACACATGTACAGTAACTGCAGTGTTTATCTGCATAAAACTATTTTGCATGCTTTACATTTTTTTTAAAGTTAACAAAACTTTCGAACTTTTCTTTACTGAACTAATTTTACTCTATATTTGTGTATTTTTCTCCAGTGCATATTGCAAAATATGTTAGACCGCATTGTTTTGAACAGTCTTAGCTAAGCAACTAGACATCTTCAGGTCTCAGCATTATTAGTGGGGCTTTTTGTTTATGTCCAAATCTCTCTTGTGATGTGGTTTTTGGATTGAAAACAGAGCCCCGGCTGACCCCGGAGGGACTCGAGTAATTGGGACACAACATAAACACGACAAAGGCTTTTAACAGCTGGATACAATCTTGTTGTCGTGTTCCCTGCTCTATCCTCTAGTTCAATAAGGCAGACAAATGTTTTCCACCTGTAGTTTCTGTTTGACAGAGCATATTGAGCCCAGATGCATTCAGATATTTTACACCCTTTAGGGGTCATGGATTTGGGCCAGAATAGGAGATATCACCAATGAAGCTCCAAAGAAAACTGAAGAATAAATATAATTTATATTATACATTTAAAAAAAAAAAACCTGGTAAATATAAATTTGCGATCTTTTAATTTCTTAAGTTTTCTTTTTATGATTAAAATCTATTTTATTTATCTTCTGTTTGCGCATTTAAATTAGGAATGATTTTCTTGGATTCTATTCAATATCCCATTCTCTATTTAATATAAAAAATTTTTTTTAATTATTTTCCCAGAGCTGAGTGATGCTTTAAATGTGTCCGTCACCCCTGGGCCAGTCAGCATGTGTATGGAAGGAGACAACATCACTTTGTCCTGCTTAGTGTCTCAGAGGAAGAGAGGCAGCAGTGTCCTGGTGCTTCGTTGGCTCTACTTCCCCACACCTGAAGACGAGAACCTCGTGGTCAGGATGGGCATGAAGAAAGCCAAGTATTACGGCAACTACAGCAAGCACTTTCCCCAGTCAAAGTTCCACCTGTGGGAAGAAATGGACGGACAAATCTACCGTCTGCTGATCCTGAATGTGTCCCTGAAGGACGGGGGCAACTACACCTGTAAAGTGCAGGAAATACGGAAGCACAGAAACAAGTGGAGGGCCTTGTCGAATGGAACAGGGAGCATGGAATTACGAGGTAACTTGAGGATTTTTTAAGCTGTGTCTTAAATGATGTAAAATACATTATGTACTCAGCCATATAGTATATGAATTCTGAAGGCTAATTAATTCTGGAGGCTTGTCCCAAATTAATACACATATATATATATATTCTCCTTTTACAGTTGACATATCCATGGCGCATCCTCTCATTTGGTGCTGTTGTTAGCTTTAGCTGTTAGCTAACTCGAGTCCAAGCACCTAAAAATGTTTTTTGGTTTTTTTACATATTGCACATATTACATAGTTTGGACACTTCAACATTTCCCTCATCTGAATTGTATTTGTAAGACATTATGTCTCAACCCTAAAGTATACTTCAGTTTTGACACAAAAACGTTGCATCAACATAAAACCAAACGTGTAGCCTTTCAAAGTATACTCCATTTGATAGAGTATACCTCTATGCGTGAACACAGACGGTCGACACATGCACACTAGAAAGTTTAATTCTTGTCCATTGTCTGTGCTTTTTCTCTCCAGAAGGCCGATACAAATGTACTTTTTTAAACAAGATTTGCTTTTTTTCTAAACCCCTTCTCACACTGTGGGCGTCAATGTGGGTATCAGTTGTTGTTGTGTCTTCTGTAGTTTATTGTTGTTGTTGGACCACCTCCTCCATTTCTTTAAAAAAAACTAATTAGTGCAAAAAAAAAAAAAAAATCAAGGCGCACGTGCGAAGTGCGTGTACAGATTATGCGCGGTTAGAAAAATTGCACAATGTGAAAGCTTTTTATGCAAGGAAGCAATCAGGAGTATCGGAGTTTAAAGCTAACCATTCAATTCAGAGTCTATAGTCACTAGTGCCAGCGAACCCTGTGGTTGAGTTGGATGTGGTGAAAGAGTGATGTCTTGCCACGGTCAGGGGCTAACCACACAACAGCTGTTTCCTCCAGTTCACTAATCCTTTAGTTCATCCAACTCAGGGTCAATTCCAATTCCACAATTAGTGACAAAGTTCATTGTTAGCTATTTGTAAACCTCTTTAACAGAGGGGATGGTCTGTCTTTTCAGAACATCACAAAAGAGAGACTTTATCAGGTTCACATAGTGACATTACTCCATGTCAGCGGTTCAAAGCCCAAATCCAAATAGTTTTAGAATGGTCCATAAAATTTTCAAATAATCAAAAAGAAAATGAGGCGTAAACGTTCCCATTTCTCACGTTGTAGCCTTTTCTTACATGCTAGCTTCGGTGTGTTTGTAAGTCTCAGGGTTCCACCTTCCTCATATATACATCATTTCCACTATAAATGTGTTCTGGGCCAACACAAACAGACCGCGAGGCTGTTAACGAGAGCAACCTGGACATGCTGTGGGGACAGAGCGAGGAGACTTGGCAAAGATGCAACTTAAAACATTTACTCTGGCTGCATTATGAGTTTTCCTATGGTGTTCGGACAGCAAGAGGTCCCCAATGCCTCAGCGTCCGCTGGATTAATCATCTGCTTGATAAACGGCAATTGCCTGATTCTAGCAACAATAAAGAGAACAAAGTAGTATTTGTTTGCACTCGAATGGACAGTTCACTCAAAAATAAACATTTTTTAGTCATTACTGCCATATGACTTTCTTTCTTCCATAAAACACAAAAGGAGTTGTTCCGAAGAATCTACTAGAGCTTTAAACTTTAAAAAACATGTAAACAACGCCATCAAATATCATTCATTAACATTTTATAAAAGTATTCCATAAGACTTGTGTGTGATGCTATATATAATTCTTCTGAAATCACTTTGTAATCAATAGACTAAAATATAAGTTATTGACTGATAATTTTCACCTTCAAGAGTTTTTTTCCCGATTTTGTAAACTGGATCAATCGAGTCATTTGAAAAGATCCAACTCAAAAGAATGATGCGTTCACGAATCAGACATTGCTTTTCTCATGAATGTGTCAGTGAGAACTAGGGCAGATGTAAAGATTTTCAGAGTGTAATAAATTACAATTCAATCCGTTTCTTACACAAAGCTATTATAGGTTTCAGAAGACTTGGAATATAGTGCACAAGTCATATTTCTTCTTTTATATTCCACTGAAGAAAGAAAGTCATATGGGTTTGGAACGACATGAGGGTGAGTAAATGATGACACGGATTTCATTTTTGGATCAATCATTTCTTTAAAGTATAGCTCATTACTTTAGACTGTTAAAAAAGCGAAGTTATTTATTATGCTTCATCATTGGCTATGAATAATCATTGCATCTTTCTTTGTGTAGTTTTCTTTGTATAACTGATGTTTTAGAAGCTAAATCCAAAATTCTAAAAGTATTTAGTCTGTGAAATTGCTATATTTGTTTAAGCAGTTTATTTTGAGAAGAGAAAAAACATGGTTTATTTTTTTTTAAACCATTACATAGCTGATGATTAATTTGAAGAAAAACACCAGCATATATGTCACTGATATAAAGATGTGGGTTTGAGGGATATAAGCAACAGAATATTACTGTAGGGTGTAGACAACCACAGATACCCCACTTTACAGACTCTGAGACACAACAATACAAGAAAAAAGCAAGTGAAAGAGTAAACAAACAAGAGGCAATAAGGAAGGAAATGGAGGTCGTAGGTTGATTTAAACTGGGGAATTTGTCTTGTACAACAAAACAATGTCAACTAGCTGAGATAGATACCCCGTAAACATAGACCAAAGCAGGACCACAGAGCGGGGTTTACCACTTCAACCATCACTACAGCCACTGGGTCGGCCAGCAAATGACTTAATGCTTTTCCAAAACAATAGCAGCACTCAAACATACGCTGTTCCCCACCCGTTTGACTTCAGATGTAGTGTGCACTTTGTTCTCGAGTGTTATTGCACAGTCTTTCTGCAGATCTGAAAATGTGCTGAACCCTTCAGATTAGCAGGGGTTTTATAGAATGGTTTTGACTTGAAAGAAAATGCAGATCAGATGTGTAACTGTATACCTGGTGCGGACGGAGTCACAGGCGTTCTGGTCGTCATTTGAAGCAGAGACGGTGCTAATGAAGTGCATGTGGGCGGAGAAGCACACCAGGGTCCGTTAGGGCCCAGGACATGGAGAGAAGCCGGATAAAAAGTACTTTGATTATCAAGGCTTCTGTAGGTTTTTCTCTAGAGCTCTGTTCTTGTGCTTTTCAATGCTGTAGTAATTAAGAAAATTAATAAAGAAAATGAAATGTAAGAGTGTGTAATTTTTAATGTTAAAATACTTTCTCCTTACTTAATATGCAGAGAAAACCATTTGTAGATTGATTTACCCTTCCATTCCAATTTTTTTTAGCATTTTAACCTGCCCAACACAGCAACATTGACTCAAGCAATGGTGTTGGTTTGGGGGCAGAACTGAGGCAGATGGAGGGAGTGTTCAGTTTTGTCATGCAAGTGGCACACAAATGACAGTTTTAAGATAGCCTTTTATTGCATTTCATCGTTCAGTCATCTACATTTTATTGAGCTCATTTTACATTTTAAAGCAATTCACTCCACCAGTGCCCTCAACATCTGCAAGCAATTTCCCCTGACCCGTTTAAAAAATGTCATGCAGCAAGCATTGAAAGAAGAAAAATTAAAGCAAGAATGAGAGAAAAAAAAAAAGTGATTTTCCAAGTATTCTCAAAAATCTGAATTTAGTTTCTCAGGTGAACAAATATCAACAGTATTTAGTAGTAGACTATGTTATTTAAAGATTGATGTAATGCATGCTGTATCTATTAATAGCTGTTTATAAGCTTTCTGTGATAGATTTATTAAAGCCACATTTCTCAGGGTCAAAGGTTAAGTATTTTTAGAGGCCGCTAATGCAACTTCCTTTTAAACAAAATGTCCTTGCCTGGTCATATTGAAGCCTCATCAAGCACAACCCTGCAAAAAAAAATCTCCACGATATACAAGATGTTGGAGAGAATAACCAGGTTGAGACTTGAGCCAAATATGGAACGATATGGTAATAAATTTCATTATTGTGTGAGTCTTTCCTCCCAACTTAGATTGTAAAATTGCAAAACAAATGAAGAGTTTCGTTGCAAAACGAGATAACTCCGTTTTTAACATTTTTGTCAAAACATGTTTATTATTATGTTATCATGTTATTATTTTGTTTTATGGTGCTACTTAGCTGTATTTTTTAAGTTATGAAGGTTTAAATCAAAACAAACCAACTGCAGTTTAATTGATATTAATTGGAATGCACAACCAAAAAACAAGATTTTTGAAAAATTAAAAAAACGGAGTTATCTCGTTTAGCAACGAAACTCTTCATTAATGTTAAGCGCAATAAAATCCACAACAATGCAAACCAGTTTGCAATTGCAATTTTAAAAACACCTTTATAATGATCATGTTAGTTGATCTATAATGTGCGATGGGCGCCGCCATGTTAGTTTGCACCACAATTTAGAAAATCGGATCTGTCGGATTTACATCACGTAAAATCGTCCATTTCTCATGAAATATATAAAAGTTAGTGGCTGGTGAACTGGGAGAAGAATACAGTAAAATTTATAGTTACCTTCCAATGTGTATCTGGTCAAAATGTATAATGAAAAAATGCTAATAGCTTTTGATTCATTTTGCTTATTTAAATCAAACTGGTCTTGATAGATTTCTTGAGTCATACATTCGGTCAAACTTACTGTCTGGAGTGTCCACCATTTTGAATTTCTTTGAAAACCTACTTTTTCAAACTCCTAGACCACTGGTTAAATTTTCACCAAAATCGTCTCAGATCGTCTACAGACCATGCCGGCAAAAAGATATAAAAAGCTTGTTGACTGAACCATTCTCGAATAACGCCTCAACAAATTTCATGGCGTGGTCAAGTCAAGTCACCTTTACCTAGCGCTTTTTACAATGCAGATTGTTTCAAAGCAGCTTTACAGTGACAGGAAAATAATGCAACAAAGTTTGTTTTGGCTGTACAGCAGCTCTAGAAGAAAATAGTGTCATTGCCCAGCTTAAGTAAGTTCAGTATTGATTCATCATTACCATCGTAGAAATCATTAGTTATTATTTTAATAAATTTATCTATTTAACTAGTTCAGTTTGCATACAATGGTATCAATGCAGGCAGATCAGTAATATTTTTGAATATTAAGTGTCCCCGCAAGCCATCAGGTGACAGAATGGAGAAAAATCCTTGGGAGAATCCAGGCTTACCTTGACATGGTGCCAAGATGATTCTGAGGCTGTAACTCTTCAACGCTTTGGCATATTGACACCAAACTTTATGTGTCATTGTCTTCTCACACTGACAACACAACATCAATTTAGTAACAATGCCATGTGACATGTCAAAAGTGATAAGCAATTTAATCATATTAGAAGTTATTGTATTTGGGATTTTTCTGCCATTTTGACTAAAATAATCTAAAAATGTCTTTAATTATTCATTGTTGCAGTTGCTCTGATGCTCACAGCCAACTCATTGTGCTTTTTTGTGTTGCTTGCAGCTGTATTTTTACTTATGTCTCTCTCTTAATGTTTTCAGTGCATCATATACCAAGCACAGAAAAAGCTGATGTCATATGGCGCATGTTTGAAGGTATGCTGTTACCTCCATATTGTAATAAAATAGAGCAACTTGTTGTTTATTGCAGTCTGCAGTATGGTTTCTGTCACTGATAAAGGCACACATTTTGTGTGCTGGCTTGGATCACAGTTTAGTGTTAGACAGCTTTTGGCTAGTGTTACATCTCCTCCCTTCTGGTGGAGAAAGACCAAACCAGATTCAACCAAGTGTAAACCAAATGTGCTCACTTCCTTGGTTTATGACACTTTACAACATTTACACTATATTATTACAAAATCCACTACATTTTAAATACAAAATAAATAAAAAAATACATTATTGCAGGTGTAATTTATAGTTTTAATAACATTTGTTAAAAGTAAAAAAAAAAAAAATGTAATACTGATGTATGATTGTTCAAGAATGTTTTCATTTGTTTTCTGCAGGGTTTTGCGCTCATTGTAATTTAGTGTTTACAGCACATTATTTTGCTCTGATCTTTTTCAGATTTGTATTTGTGTGCTGTGCTCATCTGCTCTATCGGTCTGGTCTGTATTCTTGTCTTTGCCATGACTATCACATGTCAGCACCTGCAACACAAACGAAGACTACGAGGTGATGAGCTTTTTACCCTAGTCCAAATTTTTTACACAATATTTTAAGAATAAAATGTCATCAGTGCAAAAAATCTATTTCAAACTTCATTTTTTTTTTAATGAAATCATTTTGTATGTCAGAGTATTATTTATTCATTTGTTTATAATGTTTTTTATGCTTGTTCTGTCTTCATCTAGCCAATTATTATCTAGTGAAGTGCCCAGAAAACAGGTAAACCTATGTAATATGATTTACCTCTGCTTTACTGTTATGTATGTATGATTGATTGATTCTTAGATTGATTCTAAGGCTAACATTGTTCTGTTTTAAATATCCAGCTCAGGAGAGACAGTAACCAGTGTGTCCAGCTCCTCTCCTGCAATGCACAGAAAAGAGAAACGACACAAACCACAGCTCAGAGACGTCACTGAACCACTACCACCACCACAGATACCAGCTAAAGGTATTAAAACACCAATTCAAAGATGACTGTTTACATATTGTGTTATTAAAAATATTGGGTAACACTGTACAATAAGGTTAAATTCATTAACATTAGTTAATGCATTATGTATCATCAACCAACAATGAACTTTTTAATAGCATTTAATAATACAGGTTAATGTTATATTATAAATACTCTATTGCATTTACATTTATGCATTTGGCAGATGGTTTTGTCCATTATTAATTCAATATACATTAATTACTGATAATTTAACACTATGTATTACTGTATGTAGAAATTAACATTAACCAAGGTTAATAAATGCTTTAAATATTTTTATGCTAGCTATTTCATTAACTAATGTTACACTATAGAACCTTATTGTAAAGTGTTTCCATGAAAATATTGTAATTTTGTTCAAATTATGTTTTCTTTGGTTTGTTTTCTAGCACCTGTACCAAGAAAACCACGTAGAACCAAACTTTTAAAGCCACAACCTACAAAAATGGTAGGAATGCCGACTCTTATCGAATTAATTTTGCATAAGAGCATTATTTGCTCTCATGCTAAAACATTAAAAAGATTAAATGATGCTGATATGGTTTCATAATTGTCCTAAATATATATATCTTGCTAAATTACTTTTATATTTTTAAAAAAATGTTTTATAATTAATTTTGTATGTGTAATCTTTTTATTGACAATTTTATAACGACGCATTTTCTTTAGCCTCTCAACTGAATTTTCACAGACTAGAAACATGCAAGAGGGAAATAATGTAGCTTTCTCATAGAGCTTTATGTTCGCCACAGTTATTGCTATACCTACCTCCATTTATGGGTGTTATAATTTTATTTACTATTATTGCTTTCCAAAGCGCGATTATTTATTTAACATGCTTGATTCTTATTAGATTAGTTTCCAGGGAAATCATCACAGAAATGCAAAAAAGCAGCAAAAAAGAGAAAATGTTTTATGATCCAGCATTGTGTTGTGAAATCCAGTTGTAATCTGGTTGGTCAGTGAGGACAAGCTTTATGACAAGGGTCTATATCGAACACAGTCTCGTTTAAATGAGTGTAATTGATAGAGTATCAGAGGACATGAGTATGTCTATGCTTCTGCACTGTGTACTTGCGTTGTTTGCATACCCTTTTTAGAAGTACTTGCTTTGACCATCTGAAATATCTGCTTATCAGATGAAGTGCTTGTTCCTGCTTGAGTTACAACTGTCTACGAACAATCCTAAAATTATACATATAATTTCATGTTGTTCTGACCCCACATTCCCCAGTGAATACTAAACGCCCTCTTTCAGACCTCTGACCACATACTGTAGTCTTCATATATCTGAAACGCCCTGTTCTCTTCTCATCCTCAAGCCAAGGGTGGTAGAGGACAGTCTGACATATGCAGAGCTGGAGCTGGTGAAACCGAAGCCTGAGCTGAAAACAGACTCGACTGGATGTGCACAACTTGAGCCCAAAACAAACTGCACGGGGACTGTATACGCCCAAATACTTTTTGTGGAGAAGCAAGTGTAAATATGTATATTAAAGAGTTTCATACCAAAATTATTTATGAGATTGTTTAAAATATTTTTTACCTTACATACTGATGTTCTGGTATTTCACATATACTAGTATTACTAGTATAAATCTGTAATACAACAGCAGTTTTTATATATTTGGGCACATTTATGTACCTATAGATTTGAGACCTTCCTTTCTTTAGCAAAAAAGAAAGGATTACATTGTGGATTTAACTCCAAAAATGCGTAATTTGATTATGCAATTTTGTAAAATATGTAACAAATTAAATGTTTTGCTATGTTGTATGAAATAAAGATTACTCCTCTAAAAGCAGAGGATGATACAGTATGAGCAAAAGAGCACTGATTTATTGTCTCATTTATGTCCGCCTAAACAGGCAGTCACAACATATTGTGTACTAAAGCATATCGAAGAATATTTAACCCTCTGATGTAACCATAATAACATATAAGATCTATAACCTTGTTCGTTAAAGTTTACTTTCCATAACTGAAAATACACGTCAGCTGTAGTGGACACCATGTATTAAAGATGTATTAGATATTTCAATTCAGCTTGACTCTATAAAAAACACACAAGCGCATCAGTAACAAGTCAAGTCAAGTCAAGTCAAATTTATTTATATAGCGCTTTTTACAATTGGTAATTGTTTCAAAGCAGCTTTACATATTAGAAGCACAGAAAAAAGATAAGTGGTTAAAAATAAGCTGTACAAGCAAGCGTGGTAATATGTAACATATACAAGATGGTGCTACATTAAGCCAATGTCGGCTGACTCCCAGGGGTGGAAAAAACCCCATAGGAGAAAAACCCAGTGTGGTAACACTGGGAAAAAAGTCCTAGGAGGGAAAAAACCCCTTGGAAGATATATATAATATATGTAAATGGATATGGAGATCAAAATCTGAATTATACAGATTTATTATAGGGATTAAAAATAGATTATATAAATATAAATATATGTAAGCGGATACGGAGATTAAAAATCTGAATTATAGATGCAGCCAGAACTGGATCTGTAGGCCCATTGTCTCCTGGGCCACGTTGTAGTCAGGTCCAGGCACAGGTTCTCCATCTGATCTGGATACGGCCTGGGTCCAGCACCCGGCAAACCTCAGGATAAGCAGAGAGACTGATATTAGCGTAGATGCCATTCTTATTCTGATCTAGTAACATAGTATACGCAAACTACGTCTCTCAGTTGGATAAAGAAAACCAGTGTCGCTATTAAAGTTTTGATGAATGACGATTGTAATGAAGGTAAAGACGACTACAGTGACATACAGGAGTTGTACATTAGTTGTTGATTAGGCATGCGCGAATCCACGGCTCACTGATATTTCTGCATCTGTTGCTTTGTCTTGCCCGCACTCTCGTCCAGCGCATTCTTTCTCTTCTCCGACCCCGAAGCTCTCGGTTTTAGTGTTAGCATCCCTGACAGCAACTTAGTGTGGCCCAGATCCAGCCCACATCTGTTCCGATTGCACACGGACCAGATGTGGGCCGAATCTGGGCCGACACTAGGTTGCTGTCAGTGGTGGCACCGGTCCAGTTGTTTTTTCAAGTACTATTTCTAGAAAGATCCCTCAGTGCCGCACATAGATTGCATTATTGCACTTGACTACGTTCTTGTTCTTTTCTCTGAAAATAATGGGAGTATATATCCATCTCACAAATGTAGAATCCGTCATCCGATGCAGTCATCTCAACCATCAAATTCCAGAAGCAGGAAATAGACATACTATTTTACCCACACATTTTTTTTTCTGGTGCTGGAATGTCTTTCGGTGTTGGTAAAAAATAAAACTAACACCACTTAATTTCGGGTTAAAATGCATTGTTGTAACGTGCGTTACTGAGATTGTAACGAGTATAATATTACCCAAATTTTATTATGCATTGTATTACTGCGTTACAGCAAAAAGTATTATATTACTGTAATATAATTACTTTTGTAATGCGTTACTCCCAACACTGCTCATAAATGATTGTTTTATAACAGCTAAATCTCTATGTACATAATTAGGTTTGGACAGGTTGAGAGCAAGTGCACAGCAATTATGAAACCACTGATAAAATGCACATCCTGTCCTCTCCTATCATCCATTCTTGAGTTTAGTCTCTCCATTTCTCCCACACACAGCTAAGAACCAGTGACTGTGATGAACCCTTTAATGGTTACATTTATTAAAATCATACTAATTGTAATCATGCTTAATAATTAGCTTTACAGTGCATTATAATTGGGTTAGGCTACAAGATGGTTCTGCCTAGGTGCTATAATTTATTTGATTTAATTATTCAGAAGAGCCCAAATGGTTTGACATTTAATATCATAAAATCACCGACGTATTAAAATTGAGATGCTATTGTCTTTTCAGAAGGTCATTTGCTTCTCTTCGTGAGATATACGGTGATTATTTTCCAGTCTATTAAGCGCCTCTACTTAGCACAATTAGCCGCATGCACAAAGGTTAAAGAGAGCGACTCTCCCCCTTTCCTTGTGGTCTCAGCGCATATTAATGAGCAGATGCAGCGAGAGGATGGCAGAGGGGCCCTGAAAGTAGAGGGAGTGACAGAGCGAGCAAGATACAGTTTCTCCTGCGCCCTCAGCTCTGGATCACTCAGAAACATTAGCGTCAAGCGTAAGCACAGCTATACTCTTCATCAAAGCCTGTCTGTTTCGTCTCATCTAAACTTACGATGACCTTCTGCTGCCCCGTTTTGTTTTTGCTCTGCAGGAGTGCCCGTGCTCCAGCAGTGGAGCATTTTCTGACCGGGTCTTTTCAGAGAAGAGGCCTCTGTGCTGTTTTGTATGGATATGTGCAGATGTTGCAAGCACAAAACCCAGAACAAAGCGAGAATGTCAACTGTTCTCAAGGGAGAGAAATCCACAAACACAGTGTACCACAAACTACACAGAGATGCTTAAGTATTAAGCCATCGAAAGCTGGGCAAATTCATCTGCTCTCAATTCTGTTGTGTTTTGAACAACACCCTTGACTAAATATATAAAAAAACTCTTTTTTTCCAGCTCTGAGCTGCAACTTCAGCAAAAAACAAAGGTCTGTGATTATTTACTCACGGTCATGTCGTTCCAAACCCATATGCTGTTATTTTCACGGAGAAACTCCAAAGGACAGAATCTGAAGGATTTAACATCGCTCTTTTCCTCACAGTTCATAGTGGGGAGATTTGTAATATTATTTTACACGAAGGCCAGTCGTGTAAAAACAGTACACAACCATTGAACGCACTGTACTCTTTCCCTCACATCCTCGTTTTCATTCCTGTCAAAGATGGCGGCGATAAATTAAATAGTATATGAATCTGATTGGTCAATCGCGCCACCCAAAGGTCTGACATTTCCTAATATTCACTGTTGTCCATAGCAAAGCTTTATCAAAACGCTAAAACCGGCGCTATTGTTATGTCTCTTAGTGAATGGCTGATATAATACTTACATAAAACATTAAGTACAATGTTCATATTGTGTCGCAAAACACTTTTGCCGCTATCGAGGTGGGATATTGGAAAGGTTTGGTGGTATGGGTAGGTTTAAGGGTGGGTAAGGTGTAGGTGAAAGGTCAACAGTGTAAATATGGATATACAGTAATTACAGAAATTATTTACAGCTGTAGTTACATGCAGGTATTATTTTTTTTTTAAATATACATGTATGTACACTATAAGTGCATTGTATCAAATTATTAATTTAAATGTAAGTACATAGTCGTTAAAGCCAGCCACCTAATATAAAGTAGGATCCACACACACACACACAGGTTTGCTTTTGTGAATTGTGGGGACATTCCATAGGTGTAATGGTTTTTATACTGTACAAACCGTATTTTCTATCCCCCTACACTACCCCTACTCCTAAACCTACCCATCACAGGAAACTGTGCACATTTGTACTTTCTCAAAAAAACTCATTCTGTATGATTTATAAGCCTTTTGAAAAGTGGGGACATGGGGTAATGTCCTCATAAGTCACCCTCTCCTTGTAATACCTATGTCATTATACACATTTGTGTCCTGATGTGTCACAAAAACGCACGCACGCACACAACATCATCTTACTGCAGTGAATACAGTGGACATTAATATTTATTTTCCGCATTTTGAGAGCAAGTAGCTACATTACACCAATCTCCTTATACACACCAGAGCACAGTGGAGATATAAGCTTATGGAACGGTTGATCTCAGATTCCCATCCCTGTTTTCTTTATGGCCCGACCCCCATCGCTGGATTATTCATGCTGCTTAATGACGGCTATTAGGAGAAGACAGTCTCCAAAGGTTGGAGGGGAGCAACAATTAGCCCTCTTCCCCAGAGAGGGAAGTGGAGCGTGGCCTGGTGGGAGCTCCCAGTAATCACAGCTCTTTCCTTGCTGTCGAAAACCAGACTCAGACACATTCATGTGCCAAAGAACCCCTTAATACACAGCAAAGTTACACATCTGGACAGCTGAACAGAGGAAGACCAGAAGCTTTTTTTTTTTTTTTTTCTTCGCTGGTCTGTTCAACAGTTAGTCCTGGAAGCCTCATATGTAGTCTAATATATGCAATATAATAAAGACATGTATAGCATATAATTAATTAATAAAAATAAGTATATTAAACAATTATACTTAAAGCATTTCCAGGGTATACAATGCAATTAAAAGCATGTGTTGTTCTGCATGCAGTGACCCATATTCTTAAACTTAATGGACATCTGTGTTGATTCTATGAATTTAACTACCGCAGTAGCCCTGACAACTACTAAAAACATTACATCAACTGCTGGATGCTGCCAGGGGATCACATGTACAAATGGACAATTCACAGAAAGCTTATATTCGCTAGCATTTCTGTAGAATAAACATACTCGCTCATGATTCATTAAGGATGTCAGAAAATACAGGCTATTATTAATCAGGCTGCATGCAAACAAAAGCGTCATTCAAGGTCATGACCAAATTATGCTATTCAAATCATAAGAATCATTAATATTCCTGGCGTCTTTAGTAGATGATGTTACACATTTACACTTTACGTGTTGATGACATCTGAGAAATTAATCAGATTAAATATGCATTAGTGGGTTAAATAGATATATTCTGCATTGTAAACCTGATGATAAAATGAACAATTGTTGCATTTGCCGCAACAAGGCATAGTTTGGTAATGCTGGAATGAGGTTTGGTATGTTGAGTCTGTCATTGAGGGTGAGTAAAAACAGGCATGTACAGTACAAACATGTTTTCCGAACCAAACAACAACAAAGATTTTTCTTTTCAGTCCTTTACCACACTACAAAAACAAAATGTTCCAAAATTAAATTATCTAAAAATCTTTAAACTGTGTAAGTTGTGGTCAGTGCATTTTTGTTTGTTTTTTTGAAAAAAATTAATTAAAAAAAATTCAACACTTTTATTCAGCAAAAACATAACATTTATCAAAAGTTATAGTAAAAAGTTCTACATTGTTACAAAAAAATTATTCAAATAAATTCTGTTCTTTTAAACATTCAATCAAATCAAAGAATTCAAAAAAATATATCACAATTTACAGAAAAATATTAAAGCAGCACAACTGTTTCCAACACTGATAATAAGAAATGATTATCTATCTATCTATCTATCTATCTATCTATCTATCTATCTATCTATCTATCTATCTATCTATCTATCTATCTATCTATCTATCTATCTATCTATCGTTTATTGTTAGCTTATAACACAGAATGCATTAATCTTAACATATCTAAGTGTTAGCAATAATTAAAAAGCATATCTATGTTGTTTCCTATAAGCCATGATTTTGTGGTATTTATTTCAGAATTCTCCAACAAATCCGCACCCTCTATGACGGTAACCTGAGGCACATTGCCAATGGAAACTCTGACTCTAATTGGCTGAGGAGGGTTGATTCAGCCTTTTAACAGTAGCCAGACTGAGATAGCAGGACCACATAATGAGTACATTTTTTTTATTTTGATTTAATTACAGATTGTTAAATTTAACTAATAAAATCATCTTGATTTACAGTATATATTGTATTAAAAAGTTCTCATGGTTCCAACATAAAAAACAGCTAGTAAGCAGAACCCTGCTGCTTTATAAAGCACACATATCCATTCAGTATGTCCACCAGTGTAATTTAAAAACATAAATCTGAAATGGCACACAAGCGAATGGCTTTGAAACTCCAGCATACCAGTGTTTATAAAATAAACATTACTTTGGCTTTCTGAGAGTCCAGCGAGAGAAAGAGAGCTACTATACAATAAAACCGATCCACCAAATGGGCCCAATTTTTATTTTTTTAAATGGCATCATCTTTCATTTCTTAAATAAGCAGTGTTGTGTTTCCGGCCCTGGCCAGCGAGCCTCACCCAGTCCAAGAAAGAATGCGTCATCCCTGTAATTCACCAGACCCAGAGTGGGTCTCCTGAAGTCAGCAGTCCTGCTGGAAGTGGTGAGAGCAAAGTGCATACGTAGGCAGCTCTTAAGCTGGACTCTCCACTGGCATGGGGCTGCATTCAGCTGCAGTTACTGCCGACTTGAACGCTGACTGACGGATGATTGATTGATCCTAGCTCTCACAGGACCAGCCGTACACCCTGCCCCAGGCATCACCTACCAGCAGTGTGCCATGCGTTCTGAAATCACATTAAAATGATATCTTCATCATTATAAGAAAAGACACTGCCTGAATCATTTTAAAAAAGGAGAGGATCCATTTGAAACCAGCTTTCAGACCAGCTTTTGGTCCGAGAGAGGCCGGCCTTTCGTCAATACCTGGATATGCCCAGAGCCGTAATCGCAGGGTTATTTTTGCAGCGGCGACGAGAGACGGCCTGATTGCGGTTTAACTCTCGACAGAGCACCAGGTGTCTTTCCCACTTCCACGAGCTGCTGTCTAAGAAAAGCAAAAGCAAGAGTGAGATATGAGACAGAGATTATTTATGGTCAGCACGTTGCTAAATTGAGAGAAATACATCTAATATAAAGCCTTCACTGTTACAACGAGTTCCCCCAATTTAATTTAAACGTGTTGATACTTACACGCGCTGACGCTGTGCTGTAACCAATGTGTACCAAATTGGATTTGGTTATTATTGCTTTCTAAATTGCATGCCTACATCAGCAAAATTGCTCATCAGTGTTTACAGGCTGTATGTTTAATAACTTTGCCCCATAATTCCTCGCAGCTAGCCCTAATGCGTCGCACAAAACAGTAGATCATTATGAACTTTTCTTGCGGATCGCTCAAAACCGAACCTCCGGCTGAGTGTCTGTACTATCACACTTAAGAACAGACGTAATCCGATTTATACAGCATTTTTGAAGGATGTCTAGTATTTGGTCTGGCTATTTAATTTCAAACATTACTTGTATATTAGAAAATAACGATTCTCGTGACGTCACAAAGTACATTGTTTTCCAATATTCTGAGCGAGTTCCTCTTATTTCATGCTGGCCATTAAGGAAGCTTGTGGGTTATACCGGTCCTATGACCGGAGGCGAGAGCAAAAGCACATATTCACGCTCTAGTTCAATTCTGCACTTAAGGTGAAGTGTATTAGTGTTACCTGCTTCCTCAGGAGCTGATGACAAAACATGCCCTTGAGACACAGAGCACTCCTCATGTCCAGGTAATTGTACTCTAGTATATTCAGTCTTCCATATCTGCAACAGAACCATACGGTTAATGAAAAAAAGAGGGGAAAAAAATCGAATGCAATTGAAGCTATATTCATAAATCAAATCTGCCGGCCATTGATGTCGCAGGTCCAAGGCTCCAATTGATGCCTAATTTAAGAAGCATTTTGATTTAATAACTGCTCTTACCTCATCTAAAGTGAGCACATGTAACTATTAATGCTTCAGTGGGACTTCTCAGCCAAGCCTGTGAGCCCCATTTCAATATCCCAGTTACCATATTTTAATATTTTTCAGCTATATTACCTGACTATTAAGCAGGAAACACTACAGGAAAGATTTATTGCTTAAACACAAAGGTGTAGTCTTCGGAGAAGACTTCTCATTTAAACACTCTCATTATAAAGTTCACTACGCAAACGCTACGCCCCATCATCTTTCAGTCAGAGCCTTCGGAAGAGCATTGAAAAGGCCCGTTCTGACATCCGTACCCGGACAATGCCGTCGGCGCTGCCAGTGATGATCATGTTGCGAGAGTCCCACTCGTACTTCTGTGTGAAACAGCAGCACAGAATGTTTCCTTCAGACCGACAGGACGTGTTTACGGATGCCAGCAGCTGGCCTTTCATGGTCCACAGGTACAACTGGGTCTCTGCGCATGACGCAATCTCACCCTGAGAAAGACAGAAAGGCGATTAATGATAAACATATCAGGCAATGATCTATCCATCTATACTACTGTTCAAAAGTTTAGGGGTTTTTAAAAGAAATTAACACTTTATTTCAGAAAGGATGCATTAAACTGATCAAAAGTGACAGTAAGATTTTCTCATCGTTACAAAACAATTAAATTTCAAATAAATACTGTTCTTTTGAACTTTCTCTTAATCAAAGAATCATGAAAAAAGTGTATCACATTTTCCGCAAAAATAATAAGCAGCACAACTGTTTTCAGCAATGATAGTAGTAATAATAATAAACATTTCTTGAGCACCAAATCAGCATATTAGAATGATTTCTATAAGGATCATGTGACACTGAAGACGGGAGTAATGGTGCTGAAAATTCAGCTTTGTCATCACAGGAATAAATTACATTTTAAAATGTATTTAAAAATAGGAAACAGCTTTAATTTTCACAATATTAGTTTTTACAATAGTTTTGATCAAATAAATGCAGCCTTGGTGAACATAAACTTAATTAAAAAAATGTAAAACATCTAACAAACTTATAAACTGTAAAATAAGATATTTTTTAAACTTTCAAACATGAAAACCTTCAAAACTTGTCTTGACAAATGCAGTTGTTTGCGGAATTATCATCTTTACTTGGGTTGTGCATCGGCACGGTTCCTCAGCGCGGATGAATCTAATGTTTTCTGTCAGTCACCACATCGGTGTGGATACTGTACTTAGGAATCTATTTCATTTGCTGCCAAAGGTGATTAAATCTAACGATCGCTCGGATCACGTCAAACCGTGCAAATTATTATTATTGTTATACTTCGTTCTCAAATGGTTAATGTTAACAACATCAGCATTGAGTGACTATGTATTTAGTGTGTATTAGCATTACCTGTAGATTTCAATTTCTGTAGCCACTCCGCAGTCCGAAATCTTTTGCTTTTGACAGGTTAATCTCCAGTTGTCACTGATGACGCAATGATGCAAAGTCAAATGGCTGCATGCTCAAATTTCCCGAGGAAACCCACCAGTACCGATTTTTATTATAAAACGTTATTACAAGCTTACGGTTGTAAATCGGGTTAAGGTAAGGAGATAGTTTTGAACACTGGCTGGTTTTGTACTTGCTCAAAAATTGATTTTGGATCATTTTTAACCAAACAAAGTTAAGGACTGCAGCTTTAAATTCTGCCTATTTACATCAAATTGCAATTCTGCAACCTATGTGCTACTAGGAAGGATGTGCCCACCCTTCCTTCACACATCTGCATGAAGGGAGTTGCAGAAACCACTCTGCGGGTGCAAATGAGCCGGTATAAATGTGTCATCCAGACGCAACACGAGCCGAACGGCCCTAACCAAATTAAATGTGCGGGAGTGAGATGGATGGAGAGAGATTTGGGAGCTGAAAAATGCAGGCTGACCTCAGAGCGCGTATGTTTTTGCTGGAGGGTACTCACGGTCAGGTCATTAATAGCCAGGGCAGACACAGCAGAGGAATGTTCTGGTAACTGTGTGATGTAGCTGAGGTCCTCCAGGTCCCACAGGATGCAAGTCTGGTCAAGAGAGCCGCTAATAATCACACTATGTGCTTCTGATGCTACCAGACATGTCACTGTGTCTGTGTGACCGTACAAGGTCTAGGATGGAAAACAACAGAACATTTATTTTAAAAATAAATCTTACCACAAAACTGCTTTGTGACATCTAAGCATGAACATAGGTCTTAATGAATGGTAACAAGTGTGAATCTGACCTGTTTGAGTCTCATGTGTTTGAGTTTGTCCTTGCTAATGGAGATGTCCCACACACACACTACAGTGCTGGTCCCGGCCGTGATGATGGTGCTGTTGTTGGGACAGGCAGCACACACAGCCTCTCCCCAGTCCGACAGGTTCTCACACACTCCAAAGCTCTGCAGCACAGGCAATAAAGCTATCAAACTTTAACAGCCAAACAGAAGTAACCTTGTTAAATCATAAACAATAATTCAGTTACACAATAGGAAAACATTACAAGCAGAGCGGTCACTTTAATTTATTTATGGATCTAGAGAAACTATAAAAGCAAACCTTTTCGGTTGTGTAGCTCCCAAAAGAGCAGGTTTGATCATAAGATCCCCAGCAGAAGTACGTGTTCCAATGTGGAGGGATGAGAAGTTTGTTTTTTTCCACGACCAATACATCCTTCTCTCTACACACTATTTGACCAACAGGCCCCAGCGAGAGCTCTATGAAGAGAAACAACAGAAAATCAGCTTTATCAACACACTGCAACAATTTTTGGGCAGTTGAGATGAAACAGCAATGTCCTGCAGTGTAACATGCTCTCTCTCGCTCTCTCTCTCTGGTTTTTGGAACTCATTGTATATATTATATATTTAAACAAAAATCTTGATGTTGAAATGACCATGTTATTTGTCAGCCACCTTTTTATACTGTTATTGTATCGATCTATCTAGAATTTTTATGAATCAGGCATTTGGGACATTTTAATTGAATTGGAACAACTGTCTCAGGTTCAAGGATAAAAGTACAAAAAAAAAAAAAAAAACCTGTGTGGTCAAGAGGAAGGAGTAAACTACTTTCAAATGACCTACATATCCGAGGACACAGTCAATCTCCTCGCTCACCGACAGCAGAACAGTAACAGAAACCATAATGAAGCCGGAGATGATTGCAAATTTCTCTCAAGATGCCCTTTAAATCTTTCCTTGTTGGATTTACTGATCAGAATGATATAGTAACGCCTGATGTAAGAACAAGATATTGAGTGAGAGACAATAGAGCGAGAGAGATGGAAACACAGCGAAAGAGAATCATCTAATTTTCTAAGAGAGATCCTTTTGGGATATTCAGATTATTAAATAAGCCTCAGTGGCTGTATCATCAAGAACTGCCTAACAAATAGCAGGAGCTGAAAGGAGCCAAGATGAGCTATGACTGAGAAAATGAGCCTGTGAAAAGTCTAGCCAGCATCTCCTGCCTCACGGCTACTATTGCTCCCCGTAGACATGGCCCCATCTTGTAAAAAATAATTGAGGAATGGAATAAAATAACAAGGTGACTATGAATGATTAAATGGGGGGTCTCGACCACAGAGCTGAGAATGTTCATTTTAAGCAGGCAATGTACCTTTTATTGCCTGGGTGGAGGGCTTGAGCTTGTCCAGTTTGAAGAAAAAGGGGGTTATCTGACTGGATACCGATGTCTCTTTCGCAGCAGGACCCTTGTGAGATGTGCGGCTAGGGTGTGGTTTTGTGAAGAGCTGGAAGCATAAAAGTTCTTTCAGTATGGCATTTAACATACGGTACCACAAAAAAAAAAAATCATCTCAGTACAGGAAAGAAACTTTTAACCTTCTGGTTGTGTTCGGGTTACTTTGACCCAGAGAGGGCTTTCTTTTTCCCAAAAATGCTAGTTAATGTCAGCGCATTGGACTAAAACTTACAGACTAATTTTTGTGTCCCCCCCCCAACATTGTTAAATTTGTGGTGTTGACCGGCCTACAAAAATTGCTTATAAATCTATTGTTGTGTTATATTATTGCCAAANTTTGTGTCCCCCCCCAACATTGTTAAATTTGTGGTGTTGACCGGCCTACAAAAATTGCTTATAAATCTATTGTTGTGTTATATTATTGCCAAATATTGGATTCAATCTTTTTTACCAACTTGTTTTCTTTTTATTATCAAAGGTTTTGCAATTCTTTTAGAAACTGATTGATGATAGGATCAATCACAGCATTGATCATGCTGAGGTACATAAGTTCAGATCAATGAGGCCTGCAAATAATCAGTTGCAAAAAGAAATACAATACAATACAAGAAATACAATAAAACCTGTTTTAATTGAAAGAAAACAAGTTAGAAGATTTAAAAAGACTGAATCCAATATTTGATGATAATGTAGCAAAACGAGGGATTTACAAGCAAATCACTCATTTTTGACTGGGAACACCAGAGTAGGGGAAAGATTTTTCAACACTGCAGCAGGGTTTTAAACATTGAAAATGTTGCTATTTTAGCATACAGTATATTAGGCATGCATGATATTTTGGAGGATCTCCTTTTTTTCTTTAGTTTGCTCAACTAGCGTACCTGTTTCGGCATTTGGCCAAAGTTGTTGATATAGCCAAGGACAGTACTTTTCATGACAGGATCCTTCATAGTTGCTCTTTCGTGTTTGTCAGTGTAGAAGTACGGGTGAAAGGTGTTCAGGGCCTCCACTGCGGGCGGACCCTGCTGTCTGTAGCCGAAGATCAGATCAATCCAAAGATGCAGGCGTGCACTTACGTAATCGCTCTCAAGAGCCTGCAGAGAGCGTAAACTCGGTCAGTCAGCAGATCTGGATGGGTCTAATACGCTATCAGTGATACCATAACTTTTATTTCTGTAGAAGTGCAGGCAGAAAAGCTTACACATACCAGGTCAAAGAGATTGCACAATAATGCATTTTAAAAAGATATTATTCCATCCGGACGACTGATTACAGCTTGAACAATCAGATCTAAAAATTATATTCCAAAAGTTTGTATTCCTATTCCATGTTAATAAGTTATTTTTCCAATATTTTTTTTTAAATATAAGTATTTTAGAATTGGCTAAAGTGCCCAAACAACATAAACATATACACACAAGCAAAAAAACACTTAAAATAACACGTATAATCAAAGCAGCTCTAAGTCACAAGCACTAAATTGTGGAAGATCCCTATAATATCCTTCATTTGCATATGAAGGAAGGCGAGCAGACAGAATAGCTCATTTTATGCCATCTGGAAATGATACAAATATTGCTCTGTAGATTGGGAACTGATAAAGCCTGGCCCTTATATGCCTGCAGGCATAACGTAGTGAGAAAGAAAGCATTCATTCCAATAACCAGCAGGCTTCAGTAATGGAGTTATAGGAGAGTGCAGATATTGTACTTGTGCTGAATTGGGCCTGTTATCTTCTAATTACAATGGCGTTAAACAGAGTAATGGGGCTTCCTTGATGAACTCAACAAGTGCTTATTATCTCAAGAAAGGCAAAAAATAAAGCAGCTACAAAAATTATTTAACTATTGCCAAGTTTAGCTGGATATGAATAGTGCAGCAACACTGATATTGTTTTACCCCATGCTTGTTTTCATGAAACTTGGTATGTGCTCTGATTGCACTGACACTCATTGTCTAATGTATAGTCTAAGAGTAAGTATAGTAGCATTTCAACTAGAATTAAACTATGGTGCTGGTGGTCCACAAAAAAAGCCTATTTTGAGTTTGATGGACAGCATTGACCAAAGAAACTGACCTCTCTGTGTACTCTGATGAACTCCTGTGGGTCTCCTTTTGCCCATGGTGGCAAAACCACATCATCTAATGATGTCCCGTCCTGCATGCACCCTATATTATCAATACACACATTTACAGACTTATGAAACAGGTAATTTACAAATAAGATATCCAAAGAGAGCTTCTTTGACTCAAATCAAGAAAAAAAAAAACCTCACATTTCCATTCGATTGTTTAGCTAACCTTGGCGAGGGATTACACGTATTGCGCATAATTTTACTCATTCCCGTAGATTTAGTGCTCACACACAAAGTGAGCACATAAAGCCTCCTCTCAGTACTAAATTGATTTCTTTTTACTGCTTATTGCGCTTAAACAGTCAAATACACACAAAATAATGTCCAAATGCCGGACTTGGTGAGTATTCACGTAAACACAGTCAGTTATGTTTTAAGTGAATGTAAACCATTGAGAAAGAACAGTATAATGTATCCATGCATCAGGTCTTAAAAGCCCCTTTCACACAGAGCGCTGATCCCAGAAAATTGCTATAGAATCGCTAGAGTGTCTTCTGTGTGAACGCAAACACATCTCGGGATTGATCCTGAGATCGTTCGCCAGCTTAGTGAAATGTTACGAGATGCGCTAGTTTATGATCGAATCAGAAAAAAAATGGACGAGCGTGGTTTCTCTCGAGAGAAATCGCAGATCATAAGCAAACTTAAGACGCTGCAGTGACCTGATGGCATCTTGACGTCACGTGTCTTTACAGGATCTTTATGGGATGTGTGTGAATGCATGCAGATTCCAGATAATCACTGGCAATGTGACTGAACCAAAATTAAATGATCCCGGGACACATTATCAGTGTATTTTCTGGAATCTCTATGTGAAAGGGGCTAAAGTGACAGAAGCATAATATACCTGCAGCCAAATTATGAGATAGTATTTAAAATATCTTTATGGCAGTTTTTCCCCATGGTATTGGAAATTGAAATTGTGGCCAGTGAAAATCCTGAGTAGCTAGTAACTTAGTAACACAGTGGCTGGTGAGCAAAAAAAGTTTATGTCAAGCCCTGGAACTAACACTGATATATTACCAAAGTCAAATTGGTTGAAGTTGACAAGAAAGTCCGGGAGGTAGAAAAATTCTGGAATGAGCTCTCTGACATCACTCATATTGTCCTTAGATGCAGATTCCCACTCGTTCTGAATGCTGTGGAACATCCGCTCTGGAACGTCAAACGCTCCGCCCTAAAAAATTTAAATAAAATCATAAAATAAAAACAATTAAAAAAAATGTTAAAACTCTAGGAAGGGTGCACTTTTCTAATGTTATTTGAAACCAAAGTGGCACAATGAAAAGGATTCCGAGCAACGACAATTACAAAGGATGAAAATAGACATGCCATCATATGTGTTTGTTTAATGCATAAGGCTGGGAGCTCCACCGCCAGCAAGGCTAGAACACTAAAACGGCCCCATGTGTGTATATGAATAGTCAAGGAACAACTGCTTAGATTTGAGACATTTTCAAGCAATTGATTCAGGCTTTTTATTTTTCAAGGGAGTTTATATGTCCTCATGAAAATCTCTGGAGAAGTTATGTAATTTGCAGGAAAAGCAAATGCCCTCATTGAATGAAAGTAATATACTGTTAGTGGCACAAATCTGATTATGAATATTACTGTACGGAGGAAAGCTGTTCAAGTTAAGCAAATATCATTGCAAAGTGTTATCCTAATGTTTACATTACGTTACACTGGCTGTCAAATATGTATGACATTTTATTTTAATCAATTGGTTCCACGTGCATAGATGAAATATTCTTTAAAAAACGAAATGTGGTTTTGCAAGCAAGTGAAGCAAAATAATTTATTTGCATACATATTAAAATCATACCCTAATTCAGTTTTGGAAAGAAAAAATAAAAAGTGCACACAAGCCCAAACAAGGCCAAAAACAATGAAGCTCGTTTCATCAAGTAAGTTCAATTTAGAAAAAATAAATTTTTTAGAAGTTCTGTCACACAGACATGTTTTGTGCTTCATTTGATAAAGAAGGAGCCAACACACATTATTTATTTCGGTTTCTGTAGCACTGTGTGCCCTGTAACAACAGTAGTGTGATGTATTTGAGTCTGGTCACACAGGTGAGAAGTTTACCTGCAGCTGGAGGAAGGTCTGGGAGAAAGGCTCCATCCTCACCAGGTATGAGGCCACTATGATGGCTGAGGAATAGTGTGTGCAGTAATGACACTGAGCCGACAGATCACCTGTAATCATGATAGTCACTAAGTACAGTAACATAGAAGCATTTATTTTTATCATTTAATCCAGTCCTGCAGCCCTGAATTCTTTTTTTCTCAATAACAGCCCTGCCTTTATGTTTTAAAGCCGCTATTTGTAACCAGAATCAGATTTTTTTTTCTTTCAGTTTTGTGAAAAAAAACAAAAAACGCTCATGGGCCTCCATATCTGCAGGTGAAACTGACAAACTTCATGAACTTAAGCTAAAACCAAAAGGTTCTTAGATCTTTACCATCATTATTTTCCACTTCAAGGTATCTCTGAATGAACTTTGCTTTTCTCTTCTCAGTTTGAGCTCCCATTGGTTTGGAAAGATCTCTGAATGTGGCAGGACAGGAAAGATCCAGAGTCTAACAAGTGATAAATGAGATCATCAAACAAACAAGAATTCAGCATCAAAAAGAGTTGAAATTCAAAAGTTTTAAGTTTGGATGCATGTTCATTTTACCTCTGACTCATAGTCAGCAATAATCCATGGAAAAACAGGATATTGCATCAAGTCATTGTATGTACGTCCAGCAAGCGTGTTTAGATGCATAAGATATTCAAAGTTACTTATTTCTCCCCTCTATGAAAGAATAAGATAAATAGTGTCAAAAACAGAAGAAGAAAAAAAATGCATTTTGGGTTAATGTAAAATCACTTTTGCAGAGAGCTTATGTTTCTATTACTGCATTCAATTAATTTGCAGGTTATAGCATGTATAACACAAATGATGATGGTTACTAATGGTAAAAGTAACTGAAGACTCCTACCTGCCATTTTATTAGGGCCATCTTCTCAACCGCTGCTGTCCTTCTGTATGAACACAGCAAAAAAGTATTTAAAGACAAATATTATTCAAATATTTTAATGTGAAGAATATTTTATTTGGCCTATTGCAATGGCACCTGACATGTAATGCAAACAGAGCTGTTTACTTCTAATTCTTAACAGTTACTGAATCAATGCCTTGAATAAGAACTAGTCATCTGAACAAAGTCTACTAATGTTGCATAGCAACAGGTTAAGGAATAGAAAGAGCTTATGGACTTAAACCAAGGAGGTCCATCTTTCATCAGACACGGTGCAAAAGAAACGTACATTCTTGTGGAAATAAGGGTTGAAATTATTTTCAGTCATGCCGTTCCCTCCTTTAAAAGGAGTAAATAGTGCCATCTATAGGTTTTTGAAAAAAACTGTAAAAGGACCGTAACATATTGCCTTGGAAGTTTGGTTGCCCCTTCACACATATTACTGAATTACAAGATTACGAAGTGTGGCTCTTACAACAAGCAACCCAACAACCAAACATGCAAAATCACCACTGATTTGACATGCACGCATGCTGATGATCGGATTTACACCACAACTATTGAAACTGGTTTGCACTTATCACTATTTATTCCCATATATAAATAGAAAGAAAGAAAGAAAGAAAGAAAGAAAGAAAGAAAGAAAGAAAGAAAGAAAGAAAGAAAGAAAGAAAGAAAGAAAGAAAGAAAGAAAGAAAGAAAGAAAATACAAAGTTCAACTGGGGCTAATGGGTAAAACTATTAACGTCCTGGACTTCAAAGAACATTCTGGAAATGTAATCTGAGGGAGTGTACACACACACAAATGCTGCAGCAATTCTTTCTCCCCTTTCTTTTGTGTGCGCTACGGTCACAGGACAATAAAACTCTTGGCACCCCACGCAAGCGTTGCTTGGTAACAAAAGTTAAACAGGACAAAGCTTCTTTTTGGGCTACAGTCTGAAGATCCTCCCCTGATTCTCAAGAAATTCAGTTGTGGACCTCATTTAAAAACTGTGAGTAAGAAAAACTTATTTAAGTCTTCCTTCACACCAGAAAGGGGATGAAAGGAATCCTGGGTAACAATAGCTGGTTGAGAAAATGATGGTTTTTACACACTTTTGTGTAATGCTTTTACCTTTATTTGTTTTAGTCTTTCTGAAGTTCTTGTGAAGATTGTTTAAGCACAGAAGAAATTATTAAAAAGTAACACAAATGTTGTTTAACGATAAAACTACAAAAATATGCTTAAAAAAATACGCCTAGTGACTGATTTAGTAGGATAAATACAGATACAACTAGTGGCACAACTAGCAAAGTTAGACGCTGAAGCTTATTTCTATTAATCACTGTGTTTATATATTTTTTTCTATAACTAAGAATAGGCATTTCATATTAGCAATGTGGATCATATTTTAAAACAACAAAAATGACAAGTGAGAAAGTGTCTAACTGTATTCACTCTTATCTGTTTTAGTTAAATAAGTATTATTGTATCATTGGCACAACATTCAAAACCATTAAATGTTTTATTAATGTTAATTTTGGTAGAATTTTGAATACTCTAAAAGACTAAGAGATTTCCAAAAGCATATTCATCAATTAAAAAGTATGTTTTGGTTACAAATGATTTCTGGTTTTAAATCATGTAGTTGTAGCATCTATTATATTCCATATGTCACGAAAATAGCAACACCAACCAATTTTCTCTCCGTTTGGAGGGTTCAGAATCAGCGAATCACAAACAACATGAAGATGGATCACGCCGATGGTCAGCTCTCTGTAATTGCACCTCTCGGATGCAATGGATTCAAAAAACAAAAGGTCTAATAGAAACAGGATGAACCGTATTAGCACATCTACCAATGTGATTAATGAGTCGCCAAAGGGCTTACAATGTAGCCACTCCTCCTTTTTAATGGGAAGATATGAAGGGAGTGAGTTTAAATCTCTTACCAGTGTCATTTATCAAAGTACTGATTTGACTCTCTTCATACAGTCACACGGACTGCTAGCGCTGCCCTGGATCAATCAGATGGAACACAAACAGCTTTTCCCAGAATATCTGTTGGTTGCTCACCGTACCCACTGTTATCTGGTATTAGCCTTAATTAGAGAACGACATTATCCTAAAAGATCCCTTTAGGGTGAGTTGGGTGAGTAAGTCTGGGTGTAAACATTACACCCCTCTCATTCCCCAAACGGCCCGACACCTCCGTGCCCCCCGATACTGCCCGTGGGCATACATGATACCTCTTTCCCTATGCAAACAACTAAACTGTCCTGTCATTAAGTCATACATGTTTAAAGCTACGAGGTCCTGAGATAATAATTACATGACTTGAGTTAAGACTTAATCAAATTGATGCTACAGAAGCGTTTAACCATTAATCTGTGTCTGTACAGCTCCATGGCTAAAGGGAAGAAAGCAGGTGGAGCCAAAGGCACGAAGATAACATTAAAAATGGCTAAAAATGCTCTCAGAGTAACTCCAGATGGCAAACTACGACTTGATCTGAGCAACGTAGGAATCGCCACATTTCCCAAATGCCTCCTAAAGTTAAGAAACATAGAGGAACTTGACATGAGCCGGAACAAATTGAAAACAATCCCAGAATTCATTGGCCAGCTGACTGGACTGCGTTGGTTAGACCTTCACAGCAACCAAATCGAACAACTGCCTGAAAGCATCGGACTCCTGGGATCTCTAGTCCACCTCAACCTCTGTAACAACAACATGGACTCTGCTGGCTTGACGCCTGAAATAGGAAATCTGAGAAACCTCCAGATTCTGAACTTGGGTATGAATCGTCTAAACACCCTCCCGCCAACCTTGGCTGCCCTGACAAACCTGACAGAGCTGGGACTTTTTGATAACTTGCTCACACAGGTACCTGAATGCATCCAGGTGCTGCCCAACCTGACGAAGTTGAACACCAAACGCAATCCTATGGCCTACACACAGCGAGACGGCAAAGACTCGGACACTGTAAAGATGACGGGAAGTCTGTATTTGTTGAGAGAGGGAGATTTGTGCCATCCTTGTCAAGAGAAGTGCAGAAAGAAAAAGCTGCTTGATAGGTCGCAAAGGAAGATACATTTTTCAGGGCTGATCTCGCCAAACTCAGTAGCTCGAGGTATTCAAGAAAATTGGCGGCAAAAGACTACTACCTCACCTCCAAGTTTTCACAGAGAACGAGACAGACCTGCTGGAGACACCAATACATCGTCTTTTATTAAAACATTAATACATAATGACTGTTTTAACACTTGAATCTACTCCTGAAATTTTATTAAATAAACTGCAGGTTTTGCAGGGGGTCCGGCAATTATTTTTTTAATCTCAAACTCATTTGTGTGATGAAAAAAAAAAAAAAATGAAGATATTTTTCAAACTAAACTACAACAAAGTTAACTTCAGAAATAGAATTAAAATTTTATGTACAAATATATGAATTTGTACATCACCAATGATTAATTAAATATGTAAATACATTAAATGTCACTAGTATAAATGTTTTTATAGGCCATGTTTAAAAATGCAACGCTAAGTTTTTCACAATATGCTCCATTTCTCTATCCAACAAAGGGTCCTTCGATCTGTAATTTGTATAGTATCATTAAAAAAATTATGCATCAAATTACTGTACATTCCTTACTGTAAGAAAAAACTTTTGCTTTGAAGCCAATGGGAAACAATGTTGATATTAAGCCCATTTCCTCTTCATCATGTCAAAAAGTCAGGGGAACTAAACATGATAAAACTAAATTGAGCAGAAATTGAAATGGTGAGTTAAGGAATGGTAATTTGAAACAAAAACAACATCTGAAATAACAAATAGGTAGAAAGCTTATGGCACCCTTGCAGACAATTAACAACTATAAAATCGTGACTATTGGCAGCTTATGATTTTGAAAAGTTACTGAAGCTGTTTTAATTGGTAGAAAGTGCTGAAGATGCAGTAATTGTAGTTTCAGTGTAATGCCAGGATATTGTTGAGGGGATTGAGAGTCTTCCTGTCAATATTTAACCGCACACATACGAGAATGTCTTTTCTGGCAACTCTGAAACCACAAAACTCTGTTTCAATATAAAAGCATAACAGTCTCTCCAACTGAAGTGGCAGCTGTCTGCAAGATCTGGTAGATGCTTTTGACACTCACCTCACATTCAGTACAGTCTCTCCTCTTCCCTTTAATGAGGAGACCACAGAACACAGCCTGGAAAGAAAGACAAAGACAGAGAGAGAGAAAAAAAAATCAAGATAAATCAATTTAGTCAGTCACCTCACACACAGTTCTTCACCTGTCTAAAGCACTCTCTCGCTTTACCTCTTATATGCATTGACGTGGTCATTGTTGAAGAATACCAGGAACACCGAAGTTCCGTTCTTTAGGAAAATTTCTAGAGCATTGTCCTAAAGCATCATCAAGAAATAATAAAAAAAAACAAAAAAAAACAATTAAACTAACAAACAACAAAAATTAAACATAATTGCTAATAACTGCACTTGAGAACACTTTGACAAACTATGTATAAATGACAAACATCAAAATGAAAATCAGTAGCATAAAGGTACGGGGTTTGGGCTGTAAAATAAATAAATTCAAAAAGTGAAATATGAACTATGGGCTCTGTGAATCTCACCTCAAGCAGAAAGCGCATGAAATTGGCCTCTTTGATGTCATCATATGACCAGCGTTTGCAGTTCGGGCTCACTGAGTTTTTCTCTTTATTCATCATGTTGCAAATATACGAGTCTCTCACACTGTAATAAGTACAGAAAAGTAAGATACTGTTATATCTATACACAAAAATAAATAAAGCTGTTCTATCTCAGTAAAATTAATGTTACCTTCTCATTTATCATGTTTTAATAATAAAATAAATTATATACACAAAGATATGATTCTGATCAAATGTTTCTATTTTGCATTATTAAATAAATATACACTTTTGAATGGTAGCATGTGTATGTATACAGTCAAACCAAAAATTATTCAGACATTTTTTATATTTTTTTATATATTTTTACTAGTGGGTGCAGGACACTATAGTTCATTTATGTAAGTGAGGATAGCAAAATAAAGTAAACTGTGACATATTATACCCAAAAATTCTTCATACAGTGGACAACCAGTAAAATTGATAAAAATTTGGAACCAAAAATGATTCAGACACTTTGACCTGACCATGTTCTGCTTAAGTGTTATCTGACATAATTAAGATTAATCTGACACAGTTTCATTCTGAGATCTTGTCATATTTTATTACCATTTTTTTTAAACTATAGTGAATAAACTGTATTAATGAATGAAATGTTCAAGGTGTCTGAATAAATTTTGGTTTGACTGTATATAGCGTATATATACAAATTAGAAAGACAGTAGCTTTACTTGGTCTGATGATGAACTCTACAGCACACATCTCCTGTGGAGGTCAAAGTGAAGCCCTCACATATGTAGAGGTCAGCTTTACCAAACAGCAGCACTCCTTCAGTCACCAAGTGACCACTAACGACCACCACGCAGTGTTTGGCTTTGACCTGAAGTATGGACACATTACAGCAGACAGCATGTGTATCAAGTAGCTTACACAGGAATCCGTACTGCGCATTGAACTGTTTAAAATAAAGCTGTAATTTGTTTTACACGCTGCCAAAATCAATGGATGAGTAAACACGATGTCAAGCCAAGTTCTCAACAGTTGTATAAAGTGTCACTGCAGCCTGCCTTTTGAATTGTGCCCTGGGGCTAACGTGTCAAAGAAGCGCCACCCTGGCCTTGATTGATCACTGTTACCACTTCATTATCTAAACAACATGGAGAAAGGACAAAAATTAAAGGGAGAAAAAGGCAAGGTGCTGAATGGATGGGGTGTTTGGGAAACAGGGCCAATCCTCCGCAGGCGGAGTTCGCACGAAACCTCTCGATTATGCACGGCTAATTGTATTGTCTCCCTTCATTTCACACCAAGCAGCTGCACCTGGCCTCAGCCCTGAGTCACCGCGACTGTGGGCTCCGGGGATCCGCGTCCCCGAAACATATGGGGTCCAGCCGTACTGCCAGCCGCTCCACAATTAATACAAATCAAATCAGAGCCTCCTCTCCATGCAAGCGCCCCCTCACAAGTGCAGAGAGAGGGCCCCACTGTTTATTACCTGAATTAATCAATGACACAGCAACAATAGCAACACGCTAATTGATTAAGGCCCTGTTTAAATATATGGTCCACCTGGTGGGGTTTTGGTTTCAGACAGAGCTTTAAAAAAAAATCAGCCCTGACCTGAGTCAGTCCTAATTCTGTCTGGTCTTGGGGATTCACAGCAACAACTTACTACAGCCTGCTACAGAATGTTGTTAAAGAGTGCTCAGTGATAGTTCCCATTAGAATTTAAACACACACTATATATATATTATACTAATATATATATATATAGTATATTATTGTGTTATATTTGCACANTATATATATATATATATAGTATATTTTTGTGTTATATATGCACCATTATATATGGCCAAGATTGAAACCAAAGGTAGTAAGTTAATGACTTCACAGTAGTTTTTTTTTTTTTTGTATGAATGTACGTAATAATGAAACTGATTTCATACTGGGTTTAAGCTATTTTAATGTCACATCTAAAGTCACATCTAGAATAAATGCGAATGCACTTTAGATATAAACAATAATTTAAATGACTACAATTCTTATTTCGCTATAGAAATGATATCAATGTAAAAAAGGTGGACAAATATTGATATTTATAAAAACAATACTGCTTTCAACCCTTCCTTTAGATTTGTATTATTTCCATTCATCAACAAACCACACACAATAATGTAGAATATTATTAATCTCCTCCCTATCTATTCCTATCAATAAAGTAAAGCCAAAAAGGCAAAAATTTAAATAAAAAAGTATTATTATTATTATAAAGATAATCAGTATTTATATAACAACAACTTTTTTAATTGTGGCCTTTTGGCACCTTTATTGATAGGAATAGTTCATAGAGAACAGGAAATGATGGGTATAGGAGAAGGATTTGGAAATTAAATGAGCTAGATTTAAACTTACATCGCCCACATGAGCACCACAGCTAAATGTGTCAGCATGTGCACTAACATCCACATCTTGGCTCTGTATAAAAGCAATAATTAACAACTCGTAATATTGCATCTGTGAAGTTATTTCCTGTTTGAGTAATAATGAAAAGCTAAGCCTCTGAGGACATGCTGCCTGTAAATTACAGTCATCACATTGCCTCTGGAATTGAGGCGTAGGCCGCGTCAAGCGTTTGCATTTCTGTATTAATAAGTATGGAGAGGGCAATTCGGCTGACACGCAGCACAGCAGGACACACCACCTACTGAATGAATACAAGACAGCAGACATCACCCCCTACTGTTCCTTATTAATACTTCTGTCAGCCACTCTCTGCCCTGTTAATGCTGAAGAGTGCTGTCAGGCTCAACACACACACACACACACTACAGCTGTCCGCACTGAAGCTCAGAATTTTTTTTTCTTTCATACCAAAGGAATGTGGCTCCAGGTGAATATAGGATCACTCTCACCTCTTCAGTGGGTTCCAGCTCCTTCAGTATGAGCTGAGTGTCCATGCACTGATCTGAGATGTCCTCGGGCAGAAGTGAGGCATCGTTCAGCACAGGGAAAAAGGTCAAATGTTCACAGTCTAAACCAGGCTCTTCCTCAACCTCCCGGCTTGCCTCACACAGGATCCTGGGTTCTGGGACACATAAAATATGCACTAAAAGAGATGTGCAGATTCAGCTGTTGCTGTACAATAAAAACATGTTAAAAGGTTAGTTCACCCAAAAATTAATTAAGTACTAACCTTCATGTCATTCCAAACCCGTAAGACCTTCGTTCATCTTCGGAACACAAATTAAGATATTTTTAATGAAACCTGAGAGCTTTCTGGCCCCGCATAGACTGCAACGTTATTACCAATTTCAAGGCCCAGAAAGGTAGTAAAGACATTGTTAAAATAGTCCATGTGACTACAGTGATTCAACCTTAAATGTTATGAAGAGACGAGAATACTTTTTGTGCACAAAAAAAAAAAAAAATGAAAAGAAAGAAAAAATAACAAATTTCTTCTCTCCCCTGTCATTCTCCTACGCTAGACGTAGTAAAAACAGTGCAGAGCTTCCGGGTTCTACGTCAGAATGCCGGCTCAGTATTGGCCGGCTCCTGCATCATCATCACATGCAAGTGTCGTGGTGCTCACATGAACAGTGTCAGAGACTCACACAGCAGAGAAGAAATTGTTGAATAAAGTTGTTATTTTTGGGGGTTTTTTTGTGCACAAAATGTACTCATCGCTTCATAACATTAAGTATGAACCACTGTAGTCACATGGACTATTTTAATGACGTCTTTACTACCTTTCTGGGCCTTGAAAGTGGTAATAATGATAAAGTCTATGGGGGGTCAGAAAGCTCTTGGATTTCATTAAAAATATCTTAATTAACGAAGGTCTTACGGGTTTGGAACAAGAAGGTGAGAAATTACTTTTCATTTTTAGACAGAATTTTCATTTTTGGGTGAACTAACCCTTTAAAAACATTGATCATAAAAATGACATGAAAAATATGATACCTGAATCAGCTTCAACAACTTCAGCAGCTCCTTTGCCTTCTTCAATGAAATTCTTCTGAATAAGACCTGAAGTCAGTGTTGGCATCTATTTAAAATAAACATTTACATAAATATTTATTTAACAGAATAGAACTGAAATTGATAAAGAGTCATTTTCCAAGCATAATTTTCCAACAGTGATAGGAAAAACACTAATAAAAAAATATTACTATTATTATATAAATGAAATTTATAAAAAAAGAATACCTGCATTTGATCTTTATTTTAATTCACTGCTAAGAATGTTATGCTTTTAAGATTTTTCAATCAGAAATTATTATTCTTGGGCATGACGGCAATAGTTCACCTTTTTGGATCGACGTAGCTGCTTTCTGCGAATTCGGGAACGCGTGCGGTTGCGACCTTCTGCGGTGTTCTGCACCCAGCCTCGTTTGAGGAAGACTCCTGGACCAGGGCCGAAGAGACCCCTTTCTCTGAGCAGGTCTTCCTCTATTCTTAGCCACTGAACAGCCATACGATCATTCTCACTATGAGTCATCTACACAAAACGAATTTCAATGAATGTTTTTGTTGGATTCCTGGGGCACAGCATTATAGGTATTAGTGTAAAAAAAAAAAAAAACCTGTGCGTGATTCCTCAACATGCTATCAAATATGGTCTCACAAGTTTTCCAGTGTGCTTCCATGTCCAACACGAACCCCTAATGGAAACAAACACACACATGGAGGTACATTATAACAAGCAGACAGTTATAGGCTATGTATGTAAGCGGTCCTCTGTAGCTATTAGGTTTGCACACAGTTACAATAACATTTCGCAAATTGCATTCATGTGGGAAAAACAAGCTAGTGGCTATTTAACCATACAATAAAGCTGTCTCCAATAGTCCTCAGTGTGCTCTAATTAACTTAAAGTATAATATAAGCACAGTGTGAGGTGGCTGCTGGCCCTGCGCCATGCTCTGTGTCCTGCTGATTTATTGTACTGATAGGCATTAGCCCTTCAGGAAGCCTGTGTACTTCACCACCGACCTGCTCATATCCAGATTTACTTAAAGGCTCATTAAACCAATCATCACAGTGGTGTCCTCTTGGAGCCACCCAACAGCCACACTGACTGCAGTTCAGAGACTAGAGGTGAACCGTAAAAGTACTGAATCCAGCACTGTTAGAGCTCAAACTAAGACAAGCATCAATTATGAAGGCACTGGATAAGACTAAGATGAATAAAAGGTGTGATTGCTGAAAATGTTTTCTAAAAATGATCTCGGATAATTTCAGTTTTGTTGATTTACAGCTTTAAATCACAGTGGACTTAAATTGGCTTTTTGGTGTTTCTGCTCAATTCTGACCTAATTTGTTGTGCAAACAATACATTTTTCTGTTATTTTTATGTAAAATGCCACAAATTAAATCATCTGTGGTAAAATGTTGTAAAATAATAAAACATGAAAACTTCCTAAGGGGTGAATACTTTTTCAAGGCACCTAACAAAAAGAAGTTCTGCAAGTATACAGGAAAACAACATCTCAAAACATCAACAAACATGTTATCATTTCACTGGGAATGCAATAAAATAGTTATTCAATTTGTAATTTTACTTAGTAACTCGGTTCACTTGTTCCACCTACATGCATACTCATTGCTGCTTGTAAAATGAAAAAAATCCAACAAAAATTCAGGAAAAATGCAATTTGGTGGACTTAGAAAGAAATATAGTGACAAGTTATAAAACTAGAAAAAAAGGAAATTGTGTATTTGTGCGTGCCAAATGGATGGCGGGATTAAGAAGTGTTACAAAGGAGTTCACAGGAGTAATTACGGACCCTGTGTTGACAGATAAACACTGAATCATCGCCTAATCGTATTCTTTTATTTAGAGAATCATAAGTAATATATAGCATTAATTACTCCATTTACCCAAACAGCAAACTTATTGGCCTTGTACGAGCGGCACATTAAACAGCATCCCCTCTGCAATTAACATTACTGATTTCCATTTTAATTACTTTCCACAGAAAAAGACTACCTTTGATGATAACATAACATAATGTCAGCTTCATTTTAGGCTGTTGGTGAATGTGTAATAAACTTAACTTGATCATTAGCTATGTTAATTATCTTTCCATTATGAAGATATAATTAGTCTGTAGCATATATCTGAAATGAATCCAGAGGAAAGTTTGCCTTGTGCCGTGCTGTATGGGTAAGTTCTCTGGAGTACAGGCAACTGGATTAAACTGCGTATACCAAATAAACATTTTAAAATGCTGAAATTGATTTATCACCCATTAGACACAAAAATGATGTAATATTAAGAAATAACTAGTCTGAATAACTAAGGTCAACATCATCAATTAACAAGACATTTTAACCTGTGAAAAACTCTTTTTTTTGTTTCCAATTTGCAAGTGAAATAGGAGTGGGGTAAACCGTGCCATTTTTACTTATTGTAAGTTTTCTCCTAGGCAATGAGACATGAGAGGTAAAACTAATATTCCTAATTATTTTTCACAGTGCTATTAACTGAAATCAGAAGCAAGTGTCTATTGCCAAAAAATATGACTGACTGAATCACGGGGAAATGTGTTAACGATTTACATTTCAAATAAAAATATGAAAATAAATGAAAAAAATTCCAAAGCCTTATCTTGCTGAACATTATTCACATTTTCATTTTCAACATCTGGAAAAAGGTATTTGAATGTAGCAGTGAAATAATTGTCACTGTTTTATAATACTGTTTATAACAGCATATTTAGAGCAAAAATTGCTATGACCATTGGTTGACCAACTAACACTAGCTAATCAATTATGCGAATCTCGATTTTTTTGTTACGAGCTAAAGTTAACTTTCTATCAAAACTCAAAGGAACTAAAGTATGATCTGAAGTATGTGTGAACCACATAATGTTTTGGTACAGTTACAACTAATTTCCAGGAGAAATTCAGAACCCACAAAACTCACTGCAAATTTTAAGCAGCACGTTTCTGAGGAGGACAATTCATCAAGACAGCTGATAGGCTGTCACAAGCTGATATGATACAGAGTAACACAAAATGAATGTTTTCATCGGATCGGGACTGCCTATAATTACCGCCCCCTGTTTCTGAGGCGGAGACGGAGATAGCAGCAGTTGCAAAGAAACAGCAATTTCATGCCCTTGTGCCTGAGTAATATCTCTGTGCATCCTTTTCCAGATGGCGACGTCTTCAGTGGTGGGAACTAATGATGTGGGCTGCGTTTTCGGGGGGGAAAAACAACAATAACAGCGTCTTTAACCTTCAACAGCAAATGCAATGTTCTAGTGAGTGTTCCCATGGAAAAAATTAACAAATATCAATTACATTGCCCACTGAGGTGTACTCAGCTGTAATAATCCAAATTGATTTAGAGACAAGATTGAGACAGTGCCACGGGGTAGGTGGTGGCGTCCAGTTGCGGTGACATTGGGATGGTGTGAGGGCACCATGTGAAGGAATTCTCATTGACTAAACCAATCACTTCCTGTCTGTCCAAAGTGGTTCTGGACATGCATCACGTCAAGGCACTGGAATCCAACAGAAAAATTTGTGTTTAAACAAAATTAATTGTCCTACCTCAGCATTGCCGGCTGAATCCTTCCCAAACCTCTTCTGAACAGATTGCAATGCACTGCTGAGAAGTCCTGCCCTCTTCTGGTGACCATTATTTGCTTTTTTCTTTTGAGAATCTGAGAGAAAAATGTCAAATATAACTGTATGCAGGAGAATCGTTTTCTACTTATGCAACCTACTGTATATAATTCATGTGCTTTCTCCTCTCTTATGTCAGTCAAATACAACCGAAACTAAAGCAAGAGGATCAAAATAAGAAAGCTGACAGTAATCTCAAATACTGACAGACAAGTAGCAGTGACTGACCTATAAAGAGCTGCCAGGCTTTCATTGCCGTCTCCTCCCACAGAGGGCTCACATCACCCATAGATATCTGGCCCTCCTTGCCAGCCGGCTTAGCAGACAGGTCGATTTTATAGGCCTCCTCCAGCGCCTGTCTCCGCTCCTGCATGACTCTAGTCCAGGTGTTTTCCACCAGCATCATCAGCTCTGACTCGACTACAAGGATCACAACCATATTCAAAACTTTGAAAGAAAGAAAGAAAGAAAGAAAGAAAGAGAGAAAGAGAGAAAGAAAGAAAGAAAGAAAGAGAGAAAGAAAGAAAGAAAGAAAAAGAAAGAAAGAAAGAAAATGAAACCTTCTGCTGAATCAGCGACAATGGTCTGCGACATCACCCGGCTGTTCTTGTGCGGAAAAAGATGCCTCCAGATGTTTCTTGAGGGTTTTTTGTGGACTTCACATCCAAAGCCTTCAGGAAAGCTAAAAGACAGTAATAGAATCTTTCTTAATGTATTGATTACATGTCATTTTTGTCTTATTCAGCAAATGATCAGTGAAAGGAAAATGTAGATCAAACTAAATACTATTTTAGCTGTTTTATGTTATATATATTTTAAATATTTGGCAACCCTTTACATTTTATCTAATGTCAAAACTCCTGGTTTATTATTATTATTCTTTTTTTACAATAGCAAAAGCAATGATTATGGATTGTGATTTTCAGAGATTATGGCCTCTAAATAAAGACTTCTGAAGATTTCTCTTGGTGGACAAAGTTTACAGATTTTTGTGCTTTTTTATTATGTTTTCTCTAGCAATAAACATAAATAATAATAATAACAATAAAACAATGGCAGAATGGGTCACAGAGTTGCAGATTTAACCTAAATTAACCTGTTACTCGGTTAGTTTGGCATTAAACACTGGTTCAGTTATTTATAACCTTATATTTTCCATAAAATTGAAGAAAAATAAACAAAAATAATCATTCAATAGCCAAAGAAATTTTCAAAAATTGTGAAAATAGAATGAGATGTGGAAGTGTCACCTTTTAATACTTAAAAGAACAAACAAATGAGTGGAAAATGGCGATTATTTTACTATCACTAACAATGAAACCCACCTTCCAGAGCGTATAAGGACGAGGCAGTGCATGAGACAGTTGATGAAGTGGACATTGGCATTGTATGTTGCCATGATCACATCCCACTGCTGCTGCAAAACGTGAAGTGTCTGAATAATGAGTTCCTGCTCAGCTGGAGTCTGTCTGGATCGAGACAGGAAGTAGAGCAGGGCCCGGTTTAAGCTTTTGTACAGAATGCTGACCGTTATCTCCCGATGACCTGGACCTCTCTCCAGTGCCTGACGTCAGTACAAACATGCAGTGTAAATACAGGTATGTCTAGGCTTAAAACAATAATACGGTGAACGTGAAATCAGAAGATAAACTCACGACAGCTATCTGTTCAGCCATGAAGACCAAGAGGTTCTCTGGTTCCACCACAAACATGCCAGAGAAGAGTTTTTCCACTAGCTTTTTACTGAAGAACGCCACATTATCAACCAAAACAGCAGCTTTTCCTTCCTGCTTGGACTTGGATGGATCTTAGGAGAATTTGGTGGGTCATGTTAGCTGTATAAAAGCACCCTTAAACCTTGCTTATTATATTTAATTTCATCCTAAAAGATGGAATACATTTCTGACATTCAACAAACTAAGTAAAAGCATTTTTATATAGAGTCTGATGTATTTTACCATCTCTGGACACATGTGTAGACTGGCCCTCTTCCTGTCCTGTCATGTGGATGATGTCCATCATAAACTCCAGGAGTTCAGTCTGAAAGCTCTGCCTCTGCTCTTGACAAACACCATCTGGGGAAAACTAAAAACAAAACCTTCAGAATGTTAAAATAATGTTTTCACTATAGACCACAAGGGCACTACTGGCTAGACTATATGAACCGTAGTTATCGTCCTCCAGTGAGCAGTAATGTGCATCTCATCATCAAAACTGAGCAAAGAGTGGCACCTTATGGAGGAAAGATATTATACACAGCATCAGATGATGCTTTAACAGCTCAGATGTGATTCCTGCATTTCAAAAGTACTACCTTTAATAATTAAATATATGTAATAATATGATTTAAATTATTATTATTATTAAATTAATACATAAATAAATTTCAATTAAAAAAATT
>RJVU01026577.1:13708593-13729911 GCA_003731715.1 Anabarilius grahami
ATATATATATATATATACATACACACACACAATACATTTATAGATTTATAGATACATAATTTTGAAAAAAAAAAGAAAAAAAAAAGAAAAGTAGTTTGATATATTAATTGTCAATATTTTACATCCCTCACCTCTAGCAGTTGTATTAAAGGATGAAGGCCGTCTTTGGCAGGGATGTTAATGAGGCTGTCCATCAAGAGGATGCGGATGAAGTCACACACCTGCTTCCTGCCTGGGTGGGACAGGCGAAGCAAAGGGGGCTCCCCCACCACCTCGCCACTTTCTTTGATACCCTGTACACCTGTAGCGCTCTGTATGAGAAGATGGAAGCAGAATATCACTTCTGCAAATTTCTTGCTAATGGGGCAATAAAATGTCTCTTGGGTATGTTTTTAAGTTGCACAGAAAATGTATGGTACAGTCCCCAAAAGTCTCACCTCTGAGGTTTCAAAGGGGAAAACAGCACTGGCCAGCGAAGTGAGGAAATCAGGGGAGGTCCAGAGAGGATCTTGAGGAAACAAACTGTTCACCAGGCAGAGGAACTGCATCACACTACCTGGGTAATGGACTTCCCAGCCATCTGCACTTTCTGTTACAGGCTTATTAGAGAAATACAAATACACAACATAACTATGCAATGGATTATGCAACCTGTTTTGCAAAAAGGGACTGTAATCATGCAAACTGCCACTCAAATAATACGTACAAGATCACATCCAGCTGACATGCAACTGTCAGTCTTTTTTAGTATTGTCTTTTTGAGCACTAGGTTATGCAATGCCTTATTTTGCATGTAGTACCCGCTATCCTAGTCTGAAAATTTTTATTATAAATAAAAGTGTATAATATCTCATGCAAATAAATTTAGCAATTTAGGCACACTTACCTTAGTAATGATAATCTTAATCAACTCTAAAAGGACACAAGCTGCATCTGCACATAGTTGAATGCCCTCAGATCCAGTGCAGCTGTCAATCAAACTCTGAAGCATCATGTCAATATCAACCTGCCATCCAAAGGACAAAGCACAAGCATTAATCTTCCCAAAATTCATCACAACCATGAAAGACATCAAATAAACAAAGAGGGGTGTAGGTCATTTGAACTCCACAAATGAACATACATGCCAATACAATACATTTTGTCACATGAGACAATTAGGCAATGTGATCTCTACCTGCCCAGCAGGAACCTGGAAATCAGATTTTCCTATAAGCAGTGCAGCTAGAGCTCCATAAATTTGAGGCAGGTGGATATGGCTGACAAGAAGCTTCTGCAGGACTTCAAACCCGGGGCAGATACAGCTCAAACATTCAAACGACCATGAGCGAGACTTCAAATTATCTAGAGGACAATGGCAACATCAAAAATGCAAATATGTTAGTGCTCTGTATATAGCAATCACATCCAACCACATTAATGGACACTTCTGAAATTTCTTCCAGAAATACAGTACCTGTGATACTGGTAGGCATCTCCATGGTCTCCACTAAAGTTCCAGGTGACACACCCTCTCTAAACTTAGTCAGAATGTTCGGATACGATAGGAAGTGAGTAAGCAATGTGAGAACCAGCAGCACTGTGCTAGTGTGGATGTGGCCCTGTAAGAAGAGGAGGAACCAATCCGACCCCAGTGCGAAGAACACCTCTTCCTGGTTACTGCCATTTAAGAAACATTTGAGAACGTGTTTAGAATTCAAGATTAAAGCTATGCGTCAATGGGATCATGTAAACAAGGATAAAGAGAGCAAGAGTTGACGTTACATTGCTAAACTCGACTCACATGCTAGAAGTGTTTGGGATGATTAGAGAAGATAGCATAGAGAGCAACTGGTTCCTGATCCAAACTGATCTCCCAGGAGTCTGACTCCAGCCTAGAGCCACAAAGAGTTTAAAGAGCATGTAAAGAGTGAGCTTCATTCAAAAGTCAAGATTTTGGAAAAGAGCACAAATCTAAAATCATGAACAAAATTAATCTTTATCGCAAAAATTGGTACCTTGTGATTGATCATCAAAATCCAAATCAGAGAAAGTGCTTTTCTCGTTCAAAGTCGGAGGCAAAAGACTATGAACTAAGAAGAGTCCAAGCCTGATTGAACAAACAAAAATGTCAAGAAATCAAACTGGATGAGGGTGACTTATTTTTATTAATTTGGTGTCTTAAAGCTGTGGCGATTTTCCCAAAGTTGTCTGACAATTTGTCATGAAAATTGAGCTGCAACAAATGATTCAATTTAAACTGAGCCTGTAATAGCTAACAGACATGCCTCTTGATGTCTGTGGTGTTGAAATGCTCCTTGAAGAGGGATCTGATGATGGTACAAATGACTGACACCTTCCTGCGGGTCACACCGGGATCATGCAGCAGGATCAGGAGTTTGCTCATCATGTTGAGTATGTGCATGACTTCAGCATTCTTTTGACTGCCACTGGAAACAAACTCACCATCAGACACACGTATCCACAGCAAACAGCACTAGCACAGCATGTTTCCACTAACAAGGTTTATGCATGATTGAAAAACAGGAAGTGGGCCATGTGTTTCACATCTCTTTATGCTGCAAACTAAACATGAACTCACGACAACTGTAGCCAACAACGTACCTTGACTTCAGGATATCAGCAAAATGATTTAAAACACAAATGTCAAGATTTTCTGGAGCATTCTGCCACACCTACAGGAAAAAGACGAAAGAAACTTCTCATGATTTAAGCAAGAAGTTGCTGTTGTTTCTTGAACGACAACACTTGTGCAATTTCAAGTTTTGCGAAATAGAGCTGCTAAGCGTGTTGTCCTAAAAACAAAGGGAATTATCATTTGAGTCATGGGTTCCCTCTGGATTCTCCTACGAGTTTTTAGAATGGCGGGAAAATAAGGTCTGTGATTATTGTTGCTTGATGAGAGATCTCCCCTTTTTGCTCTACAACATTAATTATGCACAGTCATTTGCTGTGTGCTTTAAAACTTACACTACCATTCAAAATTAGGGGTGAGCAAGATTTTTTTATTTTTTATTAATATTTTTATTCAGCAAGGATGCATTAAATTGACAGAAAAGACATTTATAACAGATTTCTATTTAAAATAAATACTGTAAAAATGTATAATTGTTTCTACAAAAATATTAAGTAGCACAAATGTTTTCAACATTGATATTAAAAATAAATGGTTTACTACAGTCCAGAATTAGAATGATTTCTAAAGGATCATGTGACACTGAAGAATTGAGTAACTACTGCTGAAATTCAGCTTTGCCATTACAGGAATAAATTACATTTTAAAATATGTTAAAATAGAAAACAGTTATGTAAATTGTACTAAATTGTATTTTTGACCAAATAAATGCAGCCTTGGTGAGCGTAAGAGACTTTTTTCAAAAAGATTTTACAGGCCCAAAAAATATTTTAAACGGTAGTGCACATTGGCAAAAAGTTGCTACATACACATGATTAATCAAGCATGTACACTTGCATCCTTGTTTTGCATGCAGAAAGTAGTGTTAGTGCAATTGCTATTTTCACCCTAACCGAAAACCCACATGAATTTCACCTGTGCAAAAACACGTGGTCACATGTGAAACACATACTTTGTACATAGGAAACATGTGGTTTCGGAATAGTTCCCATGTACAATCCATGTGATCACATGTGGAAAACATGCTATCCCCATGTATTCAATAACTAAAAGAAAAGAAACAGAAACTGAACATAACTTGTCAGCTCAGTCGTCCTGCAGCTTAGCTACTTGCTAGCTAGCTCTATAAAAAGTGAATTTCTATGAGTCATCTCTTTAGATTTGCTGTGGTTTACACTCTTGTTTAAAGAACGTTATCACTACGTCATGACCAGCTTTGTAGAGACCGCAAGTCAGCCTTCTGGGTTAGTCTACTGAACAGCTCTATTAATAGGTTAGTTCACTCAAAAATGAAAATTCTGTCATTTATTGCTCCCCCTCATGTTGTTCCACACCTGTAAGACCTTCATTTATCTGAACCGCTGATTCGAAACAAAAGATTCGTAAAGCTTTGAAGCTTCATAGATATTGTTGAATAAAGTCGTTATTTTGTTTGAACTCAGATGAACTGTTTTAAATATGTCTTTAATAGCTTTCTGGGCATCTGAAAGTGTTAATTATCTTGCTGGTAATGGAGGCCTCACTAAGCCATCGGATTTTATCAAAAATATCTTAATTTGTGTTCAGAAGATAAACGAAGGTCTTACGGGTGTAGAACGACATGAGGGTGAGTAATTACACTGGGATCATGCAGCAGGATCAGGAGTTTGCTCATCATGTTGAGTATGTGCATGACTTCAGCATTCTTTTGATGTTTGGGATATGATTCAAAACAAAATATTCGTAAAGCTTCGAAGCTTCAAAGATATGGTTGAATAAAGTCATTATTTTGTTGCACAAAAAGTATTCTCGTCGCTTCATAACATTAAGGTTGAACCACTGCAGTAACATGAACTGTTTTAAATATGTCTTTAGTAGCTTTCTGTTAATTATCTTGCTGTCAATGGAGGCCTCACTGAACCATCGGATTTTATCAAAAATATCTTAATTTGTGTTACGAAGATGAACAAAGGTCTTACAGGTGTGGAATGACATGAGGGTGAGTAATTAATTACAGAATTTTCATTTTTGGGGGAACTAACCCTTTAAAATTCAAATAAAGTCATTCAGAATGCCATTGCATCCACCAAAGCACATAATATTGTAGCTATGAAGAAACTTATAGCTCACGAATCTTAAACTTACCTCAAAGTCACAGAGGACGTCCTGGAATGCGCTGATGTTTGGGATACGAGTAGAAACAATGCCCAGCTCCATTGTGCCCACTATGGCCAGAATGAGCTGAAAAATCCTGTAGCTGATCAGCTGAGACTTCATCTTCAGCAGGAAGGACAAGAGCTGACAATACAAAACAAATCAAATCTGCAGCTTCGATTTGTTAAACTGTAAGTCTTAACTGACTTTAATTGACAGCACTACCTTAAAGCCATTAGTACGCTTCATCTCCTGCTCCATCACAGGATTTGTCTCTAAAACCGAGAGCAGAACTTTGACAGCAGCATACAAGGATCCATCATCTGAGGCCATCGCCACCAAACTCAGAATGGCAGCAGGGCCACCAATATACTGGAAGCTACTAGATGCACTGAATGACTTGAACGTCCTTACACCTGGAAATAAAAGTGTAAACTCTGCCTTAAATCAAAAGTTCACTTCAAAAACAAATGCTGCAGTCTTGTCTTACAGTATGCACTTTAGAGCAGTAGCTAGTGGGCTTGTGCTTTTTACCAAAACAACCAACCAGGGCTGCCCCAATCATCCGGGCAGTTCCACTGAGGTGTTGGCTGATATTATGAGCCAGGAAGAGAGGAGTACAGTTATCACGTGACGTAATCCCCATCTGTGATCAAAATAATAGAAGAATCAATCATGATTTAATAATCAAAACAATTCAATCCATGAATTAAAAAGGAATATAAAAGCACCTCTTTGGCTATAAGGCGACAGTCCACCTCATTGTACTGGTCTCTAATATTCACAACTGTAGTGATGGTGGAAACTGCTGGGTTTATGGCAAAGGAAATTCTTTCTGGGGAGACCATCCTAATTTGGGACATTGCACCGTCTGTCTCGCCTCCAGTTAAACACATGTACTTGCGTTAATACAGATTCCCATTAAATTCAGAACTATTTTCAGACAGAGAGAAGCAAACTTTCTTACCTTGAACATTGAGAGCAAGGTAGTTGCCAATGTATTTGGTGCCTTGCCCATAAATAGTTTCCACCTGATCAGAACTCAAAACTTCCTCAAACAAGTATGAAGGACCGACACGCCAGACCAGAGCTGCATGCTGTTTCCATAGAGATGGAGTGCCAATAATCCCACACACATCAATGACTGCAGAGGGATCCATTGAGATGGACTGACCGGGAAATGGCTGAATGTACTTTATCTGAAAAAAGATATTTTTAACAACATGTTAGCTTTGGGACTACTTACATGGCAAACACAATGTAAACATTAATTTTGGCAGAAGCTTTTATCCAAAGTGAGTTAAACTGCATTCAAGCTATAAATTTTTCAGGTTATGCATTGCATTGAATCTATGACCTCGGGATTACTAGATCCATTCACTACTGTTTCAGCTACAGGAATCGGTTCATTATAGGAATAGGTCATCCAAAAAAATACAATTCTGTCATCATTTACTCATACTTACAATACCGTTCAAAAGGTTAGGGTCAGTAAGATTTTTTTTTTCTTAAGAAATTTATATTTTTATTCAGCAAGGATGCATTAAACTTATCAAAAGTGACAGTAAATAAATGTATGTTACCAAAGATTTAATCTGCACAACTGTTTTCAACATTGATAATAAGAAATGTTTTTTGAGCACCAAATCAAGGTATTAGAATAATTTCTGAAGGATCATGTGACACTGAAGACTGGAGTAATGATGCTGAAAATTCAACTTTCCAGTCACAGGAATAAATTACATGTTAAAATAATATTTATAAAATAATATTTCACAAGATTACTATTTTCACTGTATTCATCACCAAATAAATGCAGCCTTATTATACATAATAGACTTCTTTAAACTTTTTTTTTTTTTTTTTTTAATCTAACCAACCCAAACTTTTGAACGTTCATACCAAACACACTACAATTTCTTTTCTTTTTTTGTTGTTGAAGAATCCTTCTCATAACAAAACAAACATTCTTGCAAAATGTAATTTACGTCAAACATTCATACAATTTTCTAAAAATTCACCATTTGTGTTTAACAGAAGAAAGTCATATATAGTATGTTTGAAACAAAAGGACAGTGAGTAAATTATTTTTGGGTAAACTATCCTTTTAAGAAAAACAAACTCCCTACACCAACCTTTGCTGTTCCGATTGCTGTTGCATTCAGATAAACAGTGAGTAAACAGCTCTTCTTAATTCCTTTGGCCATAACCACACAAAGTTGGTGCCACTGGCCTGGTATCAGCTGTTTGGAACAATTAAACCTCACTGAGGCCAGCAGCGTGCTGGGAGTCGGCACCTCAGGCTCCATCATGTCTGTAGAGTAAAATAAATACTGTAAATAAGACTTCTAAACTAGTAAAAAAAATTTAAAGTAATCTCAAGTGAAAATGTTCACCTAAGAACTGATATGCTTCCTCCTCAGTGGAGATCACCAAGCAGCCTTCAGAGATACTGACAGACAGGCAGCTGAACTGCTGCTCAGCACGAGACATGTGGCGCACTACCGTGAGCAGACGCACAGGGTGGGATTCGAATGCTGAGCTGAACTTACAGATCATAAACCAACAGGAGAAAGACAGGCCAGCTGAAGGAGGGAAGCCTCTGCAGTCTGTGGAGATAAACAAAAGGATATCTAAAAAAAAGAAGAACAGGACCTGCATTGTGCTTTTATGTATATTATAAAAGCATTTGGTAAATGGGATCTTTCTGAAACATAAATCCATTTGGAACCAAACTTTTATTAGTTTATTAGTATATTAGATTTCCATACCAACAGAATTTTAGTTGTCATGTGATTTTAGGGTATTTATTTGAATCTTAAAACTTTTTATGCAACAATGTTATTCTATAGTATTCTTACCAGTGCCCAAGCCCCCAGTGGAGATAAAGTCTGCACTGACACCTTTCACTGTGGCAAGGGATGGCAGAAACAAACACCTTTGGAGACAAATAGTTATTTGTAATTTAGCACAATAAATAATGCTAGATTAATATATCAGTCAGTAGTTTTACTTTTGACATCTTATGCCTTTAAACTTTATTTTTTTAATTTAATTAATCACTCATAATTTTATTTTTATATAAAGCCACTAAAGCAGTGGTTTTCAACCATTTTGATTTGAAGGTTCCCGATTGTCCAACACAATATTCAAAGGAACTGTTTATGAACAGAAACTTGGAGTGTCAATATACAGTGTATACAAACACTTACCCATAGCCACTGTCTGTCATGTCAAACTCCACAAAAGAAGGGGAAATGGAGATTTTGTGTGGCTGAAAGGACCGTGCCGATGTGATGGAGACAAGGCTTATGATTCTATGAAGAGGAACTGTCATCCCACTGTCTGAAGAGGTTTTCAGTAGACTGAAACTTCTTTTCATTGCCTTTTTTAAGGGTTTCCTGTTATCCTCTTCAGAATCTTTTGTCTGGTCTGTGCAATAGATAACAGAAAATTGTGAAGATCTATGCAGGCTCTTCAAACAACAGATATTATCAAATGTTTTTTTTTTTTCTTTCTCCATGAAACAGGAAGTAATCCAAAAAGGAAGTCTGTAAGGACTAGGAGGAACTGTACTTGAGCAGTTGGCCTCTTCACAGGAGACAGGAAGCAGGTTTTCTCCACTACACATCAGAGGATCCCCAAGACACAGGAACTGCCTAAGATAAAGTACACTAATGTAATGGCATACAAAATATGTAAACTTATTTTTATCATATTGTATATTTAACATTTTTCATGAGGAATGCGTGAGAATGTTAACTGCAAACATATGCCGACCTCAGGCACTTGTGATCCATGGACTGAGAGGCGAGTTTCTCAAGGATCCGAACTATGGGCAGGTGTAGTGAATGGGAATTGTCGATGAGGATATGTTTGCAGTGAGTCAGCAGTGTGGACACCAGACCAAACTCACACATGATCTGCCTGTTTCTCTCTGACTTCACCAGAGTCTGCACATGATAAGCCACAGCCAGCTGCAGCTCTTCAGACAACTATAGGACAGAATGTAGGCCATTATTGTAGTATATGTAGTAAGGATGCATTAAATTGACCAAAGGTAACAGTAAACACATTAATAATGGTACAAAAGATTTCTTTTTATTAGAATGAGAATTATTTCCTCAAAAATATTAAGCAACACAACTTTTTTTCAGCTGTGATAAATAACAAAAAATGTTTCTAGAGCACCAAATAAACATCAGAATTATTTCTGAAGGATCATGTGACTGAAGACAGGAGTAACATTTTGCTGGATTGACACATAAATTACAATTTGAAGTGGACCCAACTTTGCTATTTGTTTGTTCATTTAATCTTAGCCTTTTAGTCAATACACCAAATACAAATTATGTCCGAGGTATGACTGTGGTTGTGGATTTACTTACACAAGGGTCACTGGGACAGTAAATACTAGGCAAGAGAGTCATGATGAGCTTAACAGCTCCTGGATGAAGAATGGTGAGGTCGGCGTAAACCCTGAATAAACAATGATATGTTTAACAATCATAGACAGGCAGACAAAGCAAAGAAGAAATTGTCCCAGTATTGATTTACTGTCTTTTCTGGACAATAGCAAATCTATAGCATTTTAAACCTGTACAGCCATTTTATGTTGTTGTTTTTTTTTTTTTTTTTTTCTATATGTGATTGTCCATAAAAAATTAAAACAGCTATCTAATATTTATAACATAATATCTATACCTAGATAAAAGGTGATTAAAAGTACCTACCTCCCAGAATCTGTTGATACTAAAGACACACTTGCGGTCCGAGTGTGATTCAACAACTCATCCTCATTGGATGGCTCCCCAATCCTCTGACCCGAGACTGTGATCTGACTCTCACAAGCACCATTATTCTCTTGCAAGCCTATGCATGGATCTGCAGCCAAGCTCACACCGGTAGCAAACTGCTCCAGGAATCCCAGCAGCTTAACACAGTCTCCTAAAGGTGGTGGCAACTGGGGTTCTGGCCTTTCCACCGCTTCCACAAACTGCTGGAAACTTCTGCAGTCTGAGCTGTCTTTGTCTGTTCCCACAGGGACTCCTCTCTGGAAGCAACCTAGCTGCAGCAGAGCCTCACCCAGCTTCTCGCAGACTCCGGTTGTGTAAAAAAAGTGTCCGTTGACCGGGTGCACGTGCATGGCAAGAGCGATGGTGTGCAGGGTAAGGAGCAGCAGCTCAACGAGGCTCTGGCGGCTCAGTGAGGCCCACATTCCCGTTGGGGCTTCCAGCAGCGATCCTTCCATGTCCACGACAATGGAGAGCAGGCCGTTAAAGCCTCCAGCAGTGCGAAAGGCATTCCAACTGTTTGGGTTCTCCAGAACTTTCATAATAGACTGTGAAATGGCAAGATGCAAGCGATTATTACAAGTATATTACAAGTCATTCTAATACTGTCTTCAGTGTCACATGATCAGAAATCATTCTAATATGCTGATTTGATGCTCAAGTAACATTTCTTATTATTATCAATGTTGAAAACAGTTGTACTGCTTAATATTTTTGAGGAAACTGTGATACATTTCTTCAGGATTCTTTGATGAATAGAGAGTTCAAAAGAACAGCATTTATTTAAAACAGAAATCTTTTGTAACAATATAAATGTCCTTAATATCATGCTGAATAAACTTTTATCTTTAATTTATTGACCCCAAACTTTTCAAGTTTGAACAGTAGAGTAGTTTTACAGAGCCCCTAAAGGGACATGGTGATGGAAAAAAAATATGGGATGGGAGGAAAATTATATGTCAATAGCTGCTTTTCCTCTAAATTACCTAGAACAATTTGTTCCAGGAACTTTTTTTCCCCCAGACCCCAGTTGCTGTCTGCATTTCCATCGCGATCTTAAGTATCGCGAAGATTAAGTCCGGTGACGTAGGACTGCTTGCGACTTTCCGGTTCAAGCGTGATTTTGTGCTCGGCATATAGGCTTAATAAAGCCTGAACCTTGTCGTCGGTCTATCGTTCATATTTTTTAAACTCCATTGTTGATTCAAATAACAAGCAACTCTTACTGCACGCACCGCAAAAGACTTTTAAAAATGGTGTTTGAAAAAATAAAAATAAATGCTGCGTTGAGTCAACCACTCAAAATGCTGCGTGAACTCAACCAAAAAGCATGTTCAGAACCCAAGACCCTCCCCCAAAATTTTCAGAACTTTGAAAAAGTACTACCCCGTGAGCAGGTACTTTCTGAAGGAGAAATTTGTACCCACAACTTCCTTTAGACTTTGGTTCCTGTGGTCGAAACACACCAGGTACCACCCCAAAGTCCCTAGTTCCTGGGGAAAGTTCCTGCGGTGGAAACTCGGCTTATGTTTTTGAGTTCTCTCACAAATATTTTGCTTTCCCCCAAAAGAAAGCAAAAGTTTTGAAATAGCTTTTGTTCTCCAATCTCTTATTTTTTCCACCACCATGTCCCTTTTGGACTCCATATAGTTCAGACATGAATCTTTATCAAATTTTATAATTAATTATCAATAAAATTGGAATAAGTTACAAGGTTTTACTACAACTGCCTAGAATTGTTGAAAATATCTGTTTGAAAATAATGCATCACTACAAAAAGGGAGATGGGAGGGGTCTCATGTTTCAAAGAGCCTTGCACAAAATGGATTAGCCCTTATTCAATATACCATGCTAATACATCAAAGAGCTAATGTGTCATAAAATGAAGCCCAAACCTAATTACCACCAATAGAAGTAATCAGAATGGCTTTGACACATTTCACAGAGTGGTCGGGGTGAATCCAATTGTCAGCAGCCTTAACCCACTTACACTTTAATGGTCTGCAGGTTAGTATTCCTGCACTTGAATCTAAAAAATGGACATGTACAGTAACTGAATAACATAGTTATGCATAATTGGATTTCTCTCACATTCTCTGATCTGATATTGCTCATAATTTTGTGTGTGTCGCACCACAAGGCTGCAAGCTTAATCGAATGAAGCCTGAGTTAACAGCTAACTGTATATTAGCAAATCAATCTGAATTTGGCTATAATGGAATCAGGCTCCCAAAAGCTGATATAATAAATTCACCAGCTCATTATACTTTAAACATGTTATAATTTGTTAGAATTAGGAACGGAAGCTGAATTTACAGACAGTTACAGGCTACCTGAACTCACAGTTTAGTTTTAGTAGAAGCCCTCTCCATTATAATCCCATCATGCTTTGGAATAACCAGTTATGACTTGTATTTCAACATTTGTACATGCATAATAAATAATACAAAAAAAAGCAAAACAGCCCAAACCAGGAAGACAGAAATAAACATGGAAATGCATAATGGTCTTTACAGTTCATGACTGAGGAAGTGGGAGAGCCAAAAATAAAAAGCAGCAATGGAGTAAATACCTGTAAAAGATCCTGTTTGAGTCTGAGCTCACTCTCAGTGGAGGAGCAGATGGCTCCGATGGCGGTGCTCATGTATTCCTCTGGATTCACCTCCGAAAGCTGCTCCAGGATGCACAGAGCGGGACTGCGGAACTGTTCAACATCCAGAAAGATCTTCACATAGGGAATCATCCCCAAGTCCCTGATGAACACTATTAAAGCCAAGAGACTGATCAGACACCATGACTTCGAATGTAGAGTCCTTTGGATGAACTCCTTACTTCAAATTGTACTTGTGTTCAAATACAAGAGAATGAGAGAATTTTTTTCCTCCATAGAGGATCTTTTTTTATTATTATTTGTATTATTTATTATAAAATATTGTAATGATTTCCTAGCTGCATAGTGGATTCGTTATAAAGAAAATTGCATCAACCGACCAGTGTTCCTGACTGACTGCAAGGCCAGGGCTGCAACCACATTCAAAATATTGGAGGTCAACTTCCTCTCATAGTTGTCAGCCTTCTCTTCATCCTCACTTGCTGTCGATAAATAAGACCTCAGATCAGGATTAGGTCAAAATGTCTTCATAATTCATAGTACAGGCAGAGTAAACCCCAAAGGACTCACCAGCAACACCAGCTTTTCTGATTATCTTCGCTCTTCTTTTAAGCTCAAACAACAGTTGCTCCATCAGTCCTCCATCACTCAGGACATCAGACAGCAATCCACTGTGCATGATGAGTCTGTAGAAGCAGTCCAGAGCTGCGACGTTGAAGGCCTCCGAACAGCCCTGCTTCAGCACAGCTTGGACCTTCTTGAGGGTCTCGTGTGGGATGTAGGAGAGCTGGAAGATGACGGTCTCAAACAGTTCGAAGAAAATGTGTTGGACAGGTGGCGATTTCTGCCACACACACTCAGCCATTTGAGCCAGAGACTGCAGAGTCCACTCCAGCAGGAAGAAGTTAGCCTTTTCCCAAGACCAGATCATCTGGATGGTGCGCAGGATTTGGCTACAGATCACTGTGTTGCTTGAGCGCAGGAAGGAGGATTGGATTATTTTGAAGGCTGTGAGGTTCTTCACTGGCGTACCTGAAAATATAAAGACAGTCAGGCGCTTAGAAAGTGAGGAGGAAAAGGATCAACTCGTCAAGTATTTAATTAAACACTTTCTTGCAAAAAAATTGACTGTGCAGCGAAAAAGTTGAATGAAATAAGAAAACCATAAAATACACCCAAATAAAATAAAAATACAAATAAAAAGCTCAGAAAATGATCTGTACAGAAAACATACAGTACAGTCCAAAAGTTTGGAACCACTAAGATTTTTGATGTTTTTAAAAGAAGTTTCGTCTGCTCACCAAGGTTACATTTATTTAATTAAAAATACAGTAAAAAACAGTAATATTGTGAAATATTATTACAATTTAAAATAACTGTGTACTATTTAAATATATTTGACAAAGTAATTTATTCCTGTGATGCAAAGCTGAATTTTCAGCATCGTTACTCCAGTCTTCAGTGTCACATGATCCTTCAGAAATCATTCTAATATGCTGATTTGCTGCTCAATAAACATTTTATGATTATTTTCAATGTTGAAAACAGTTGTGTACTTTTTTTTTCAGGATTCCTTGATGAATAGAAAGTTCAAAAGAACAGCATTTATCTGAAATACAAAGCTTCTGTAGCATTATACACTACCGTTCAAAAGTTTGGGGTCAGTAAGAATTTTTATTTTTATTTTTTTGAAAAGAAATTAAAGAAATGAATACTTTTATTCAGCAAGGATGCATTAAATCAATCAAAAGTGGCAGTAAAGACATTTATAATGTTACAAAAGATTAGATTTCAGATAAACACTGTTCTTTTGAACTTTCTATTCATCAAATAATCCTGAAAAAAAATATTGTACACAAATATTTTGTACAATTGTACACATTAAATGTTTCTTGAGCAGCAGATCAGCATATTAGAATGATTTCTGAAGGATCATGTGACACTGAAGACTGGAGTAATGATGCTGAAAATTCAGCTTTGCATCACAGGAATAAATTACTTTGTCAAATATATTTAAATAGTACACAGTTATTTTAAATTGTAATAATATTTCACAATATTACTGTTTTTTACTGTATTTTTAATTAAATAAATGTAGCCTTGGTGAGCAGACGAAACTTCTTTTAAAAACATTAAAAATCTTAGTGGTTCCAAACTTTTGGACTGTACTGTATGAATAAAGTAAAATAACAAATAAAATAAAATAAAATAAAACTGATTTGAGATGCAATTAACTTGATTGGACAAAAAAGAACTTTGCATCATATTTGAATATAATAACCTTGTATTCATTGACTTTATGCAGACTACACATTACATGCACAATTTGTAACGCTATTCCTAAAAGTACATTGTGAGAGAGCAACATTATTGATGACATTATGAAAAACTAAGAGCTCATGCAAATGAGAAACTCTGCATCAGTATTGAGTTATTTACAGTTATGCTGGCTGAAACTGTGTTATATGGCACGTATTAAATAGATTAAACCACGTTTAGAACTATATCAACATTCAAAGGCGTCAACATATGAAAAAAGACTGATTGGCTCTTTGGACAAAGGTGCTCTGATGCTTATGGCAAATAAATATAGCTGCAGAGGGTAATAAGATTGAGTTTCACCCATAATTAAAATCACATCAAAGCCAAATGAAATAAAGCTTAAAAAAGGTGCTGTTTTTCTCTCTCTCAGGAGTGAGGTGCTCTGGTGGTGATGAATGGAGAATTGCTATATGGATGAGGAGAATGGATGCAGGGTGGCTTAACTGGGTTAGTGAGGAGAGCTACACTTCATCATCCTAGACATAATTGCCTTTTCTGTGGCGTTACTATGAGGTGGCGCAGCAGAGATGCAGAGTGGCACTCACTGTCATGGCGGCTTACCGTTAGTCAGGGTGGGGTCAAACCTGAAGCCTGGTGGTTGGGGGTTGTTCACACATATGGCCACCTTCAGCTCAGCCTTGCCAAAAAGCGTGAATGATGCGATGAGGCCTAGAAGGTCTTGAACGGCTAGAAAGTGCTCATCTGTAACTTCCTCCTCACAGCTGCAAAGGGCAAAAATGTGTCATTCTCTAGTCCAGTATGACATGTTTATACTTGTATGTACATGTTTGCAACAGCTCAAAGAAAAAACATATTTAAATTCCAGTAAAACACAGTATGAATAGGATTTTGTATCATTTATTCTTTAGAACTCACTATAGTTTGGTCAAAGCTACACTACCATTCAAAAGTTTTGTTTAAATAAATGAATACTTTTATTCAGCAAGGAAGCATTATACTGATCAGAAATTACAGTAAAGACATTTATACTGCTACAAAAAATTATATTTCAAATAAATGCTGTTGTTTTGAACTTTTTATTCATCAAAGAATCATAAAAAAAGGGATCAGTTTCCACAACAATATTAAGCAGCACATCTGTTTTCAACATTGCTAATAAGAAATGTTACGTGAGCAGCAAATCAGCATATTAGAATGATTTTAGAATGATATTACAATGATTTATTGGCTGGCTCCTGCGTCAGCAGCACACGTATGCGTCGTGGTGCTCACGTGTACAGCGTCAGCCAATACTGAGCCGGCGTTCAGACGTAAACACGGAAGCCTGCACTGTTCACACTACGTTAACTGCGTATAACAACAGTTCAACTTGTTAAATAAAGTCATTATTTTTGTTTTGTTTTTGCGCACAAAATTTATTCTCGTCACTTCATAACACTAAGGTTGAACCACTGTATTCACATGGACTATTTAATCAATGTCTTTAATACCTTTCTGGACCTCAAATGTGACATTGCTGCCTATGTGTGGTTCAGAAACCCTTGGATTTCATCAAAAATATCTTAATTTGTGTTCTGAAGATGAACAAAGGTCTTTGGTTTGGGACCACATGAGGACTTAATGACAGAAATTTCATTTTTGGGTGAACTAACCCTTAAAATATATTAAATAGAAAACAATTATTTTAAATTGAAATATTTAACAATATTACAGTTTTACTGAATTTTTGATCACATAAATGCAGTCTTGGTGAGCTTAACAGACTTCTTAACAAAACATTAAATAATCTTACAGACCCCAACATTTTGAACGGTAGTGTAAGTAACAGGCAACTAGGTAACAGTGGTCTCATTTACTAAGCGTTCTTACTTACAGTATTTGCACAGGAAAGTAACACAAACATTTCTGTCGGATTAAACGTAGATGCTCGCACACAGGTTTTATGTACAAATACATGCATAAGCAAGCTTGGTGAATGAGACCCATTGTTCATTGAGGGCGGTCTTGTCCTGCAGTGACCCTTGCTGTGAGGAAGCGCAGACACACAGAGAGTTAGAGAGAGCTGGCATGATCAGTAATGTGATTGAGCTCAATTTACTGCTGATCTCATTACGAGCTCTTTAATTATTGAATTCTGCGGCATTCGAAAAGAAACTTGCAAGAGGAAGGAGCTGAGAATGAGAGGAAGAAAAAGAGCAGCAGAAAGAAATGGAAACTACCTAAGCAAATGCATTTTCTCAAAGTAGTGGTCCACCTAATTTTTTAAAGCTTCATTGTGCCTTTCATATGTGCACTATTTAGTGACAATCTCCATTTATATTGATGATTTTTCCCAACAAAACTCGTGAATTTACCGTAACAAGATGGCCTGAAAGATGCCATAGCCGTCGTTGTTCTCAAACTCCTCAAAAAGAGCAGGGCTGTCTGGATAAGAGTCCTTCACGAAGCTGAAAACACTCACAGCCACCTCAGCTAGAACATGACCAGGGACGTCCTCGCTGATCTTATGCATGTTCTGGATGCAGATCTTCATGCAGTTACTAGCTAAAGGAAACAAAACACTATAAATAAGTGTAATATAATTAAATAAGTACCTGAGGTATATACTAACATAGAATAAACTAAGTTTCCCTTAAGTCAGTCTGTAAATTTGTTCTAATTGTCACTGGCTCCAAGATAAGATGTCCCCAGTCAAACTTTCTGAATTGGATTATGTTCAATATAATATCCTAGACCCAGGACCGCCAAAAAGGGGGTCAACTGGAAGCTTTTTGTATCGTGCCCAAGATTTTCTAACTGCGATCCAGATAAAAACCAAATGTTACGTAAACATAAGTTTGGGACAACTAAGTAATTCAATTTAGCATCATCTGAAGGGAAAATCAATATCATAGTCATCTGACAATGTGCTTACAGTCCCTTTCCATATTTTGCCAAAATACAATTATTTTGTTGATAAAAGTAGATATTACCTACAGTATATATCAAAGTAGATTATTACACCAATGCACTTGTTCAATACACTAAATTTGAATCATTTATTATGAAAAATACAATCTAATTAGATGCATTCAGTTGGGCAGGGGCTTGAGAATGCTGTTGTTGACCTTGCAGTGCAGGTACAGTTTTGTGAGCTTGTGCAGCAGACACTGCTCGGAGCACACGGGACGCCTGCCATCTCCATGAGGGGCTGCACTGATCCCACAGCAGGGTGAGAGAGATCATCACTCTTGAAAGCTCCTGGGTTTCCAGCAGAACCTCCACAAAACCCACATGCCTGCACAGCTGCAAGATCACCTGAGCATAGGTTTAAAGAGACATATTTCTCTTAGTTTGACACAAATCCCTTAGATATGTATGAAAACTTTGTATACATGGTCATTCACTGTAAGATTAAAAGGACTAAATCATTTTTTGCAACTTATCAAACAATAATAACACTAAACAAATACGTAGCTTTCTAAATCTGGATGTGCTAATGGAGAAACAGTATCCCATTTTGAAACACAAGATGAGCATCTGTAGAGTAATTGCTTTACAACATAAAATGAAGCATGTCAAAATGTAAAAACCTGAATAAAAGTGTCCTGAAAAGAGCATTTGACTTCCTCTTTGTCATTCTTCTGAGGGTCAGAGCTCTCTTTTCCGGGAGGCAACGCTACAAACAGGTATAGACACTTGACTAATGCAGCAGGTAGACCTGTCTTGATCATAACACCAACCTCCTGTCGAAGAACACAACAGCTTCTTGTCAAAACATGACTAGACAGGATCGAGTCAGACAGAAGAATGCTTTCAATGATAGATCTAGGCATCTAAACACTGAATTGTGTAATAAAACCCTAACAAAGAAAAAAAGAAAATGATGACTTGTGCTGCATTGAATACATTTTTGTCTCAGCGATCAAAATTCATGACTTATATTTTTAAATATAATAGCACTTTACTATAAGGTCTCATTTGTTAACATCAGTTAATGTATTAACTAACATGAACTAACAATGAGCAATACATTTGTTACATTATTTAAATCTTTGTTAATGTAAGCTAATAAAAATAGCCGTTCATTGTTCGTTAAATCCCAGCGCATTAATGTTTACAAATACAACTTTTGATTTTAATAATGTACTAGTTAATGATGAAATTAATATTTACTAAGATTAATAAATGCTTTACAAGTACTGTTCATTCTTAGTTCATGTTAACTAAAGTAGTTAAGTAATGTTAACTAATGAAACCTTATCGTAAAGTGTTACATACATAAGATGAAACAGAATTGCTTTTTAACTATATTTTTTAAAATGTGTTGGTGTTAGAAAAGTAAATACGAAACTGATTGAATAAACAAATATATCATAATTTTTATAGTGCAACTTACAGCGTCTCTGTTAGACAAAAGAGATATTGATTTGAGCAGAAGCCATCCTTGGTTGCTTTTGACCTCTGACCTCTGAAACAACTGCTCCAATTCATGTCGGGCTTCCTCTATTTTAACCAAAGCCATAAAAGCAACAGAGAGCACAATTAAAGCCATTTGATCTTACTGTATATTAGCACACAACAGATAAGTGAGGTTATAGGTTCTTTGCACACTGACAAATCCATTTTGAATAATGCAATTTAAACTTAACATAATAAAGATAAAACCAAAAATAAATGGATCACATTGAGCCAAAATGGTCAACATTCACTTTGTTGCATGTTTGTGAAATAAAGAAGTGGGCTACTTCCCTTTAAACACCAACAGAGTCGGTTTTTGGCCTATAGTGACTTCACTGCCACTGTTACCACTTTGCTACTTTATACATACTGTGTTGAATGTTATCTTTGGGTACCTGCAGGCTTTTCTGCCACTCTCTGCTGTATATGACAGACAAGAGCTTCTCCAACCTGCAGTGCCAAGCCCTGGAGGTCCAGATCATCAAGGACGCTGCTGCTCTCTGAGACCTTATAAAGAGTTAGTGGAAAGATTATTTCTGCAAATATTTAAAAGAACACAATAAATATAAATTTGGGATGTTCATGACATGTTTCTCACTAAGGTAATCATGATAATAGTAAACAGAAAGCATAATCTGCAGTTATCACAAGACAGAAACAAAAATATCTGACCAGAAGTTTACTTCCAAAAATTAGCATTTTCATAACAACACAAGTTTCATTTCCCTAAGCTGCGTGAATATTTCACCTAACATTCCCAACTTCAATCCCTACTTCTGTGTGACTTTTGAAGCGGATGTAATGCCTCGCTCCTTACTCTATTGTTGGTTTAATCCTAGTTAGAATGCAGTAGTGGTAAGTCAATGAGTCACACGTGTGTAAACCTCCACACATGCACCCACACTAAGCCTGTGAGTGTGATTACATCTCAGAAGGTCATGTTTGTTTGTCAGTGCAGCCACAAACCAGATATGTTGTCTCCTAGTGACAGATAATTGCTGGAATTTAAACAGGAAATGCAAAAATTTAGTTTAATTGGTGTCAGTGTGAGGAAAAGTGCTTCTGTCAAAGGGATATATCACTGACAAGCAGCTAATGTTATAAAAGGTGTGTAATATTTAGTTTCTTTGGATTTCATCTCTATATGATTAATATTCATTATCAGTCAAATCAATACACTTTCAACACACTTGACTTGGATTGCTTTTATGATGAACTATATGAATTATGAGTTTGGGGTTAGTAACTTTTTTTAAGTACTTAATTTTATTAAAAGCACAGTATATACAAAGTTCTGTCATGAAACTCTAGATGCGCAGGCTAATAGGTTTTTAACTCAGTTGCTCGTAATCACATCCTTATCTATAGGACACAGATGATTGGTTCCTGCTGTATTAGTAGCCAATGAGCTCACATGTTCAATCTTCAAATACATGAGTAGCATTTGCCTTAGCAGTGCAGCATGCTTTCAGAAACCCTCCACCTTCCCCAGCTCCACCTGTCATAGATCTGCTACGGGTAATTCATGTACGCTATATTGTACAGCAGCAGCATGACTTACTTGCTCACAGCAGCGTGCCGTGTATGTATTGGCAGTAGCAAATCCCGTACTTACTCTGCAGCAGCAGCAGCAATGAAAGCAGCAGCAGTGAAGCAGATGTATTCCGCCAATACCAAACATATCAACATTGTCATGCCCATTACCATGCCAAACACTCAGAGAGTTGTCATGACAGAAATACGTTTTGCTTCTAGTGGTCGCTTATTCAAAAAAAAAAAAAAGCTTAACTTTTACTACTCATGATATAGGTCACTTTATTTGATTAATTAAAATTGGGGGTAACACAGTGCTGTTTTACTTGGTCAAAACAATCATACTAAAAGTACATTTGAGTGTGTTGAAAGTCATGTTATAACGTTACTCTGTGCGTTCGCTCTGTGGCTGTTACGACACACTTGTTGTGCAGTAAGCTAAATCGATATTAAAATATCATATTAATAAAAGCTGGATGACTTGTGTTGCTAAATGGCATGCAATTAATTTTAAAATATATTGTAAGATGGAGAAAATGCTGTATTACTGTAACTACAAATAAAGCTCTTCTGATTATGCTGTTAGCCACTTGAAAAAATTGTGTTGTCTCTGAGACATGGTACAAATATGTTACTCGCGGTAACATCAACTAAAGATATTATATGTAATTAAACATTTAAATTATATTTCTGAAGAATTTTAAAGGGATATTTCACCCACAAAATGAAAATTGTGTCATCATTTATTTCACCTCAAGTTGTTCCAAACGGTACAAATTTTTTAGTTCTGCTGAACACAAAGGATATTTGGAAGAATATTTGTTACCAAGCAGATCTCGCCCCCAATTGACTACCATAGTATTTTTTCCCCCCCTACTATGGTAGTCCAA
>RJVU01026577.1:13729917-13748715 GCA_003731715.1 Anabarilius grahami
AAGGGGGGGGGGGGGGGGGGATCTGCTTGGTTACAAATATTCTTCCAAATATCATCCTTTGTGTTCAGCAGAACAAAGAAATTTATACAGGTTTGGAACAATTTGAGGGGGAGTAAATGAAGACACTGGGTGATTGGGTGAACTATCCCTTTAATAGGCATGGCGGCCAGTTTATAATAATCAGTTCTCCTTCACTCCTCTCATTGTTTTTCTGTACCTGGATGAACAGAAGCAGTAGTTGGCTTAGCTCCTGGTCTTTTTGTTCTGGTGACCGTTGGCCCAGCTGAGTTAGCTGATCTCTCAGAAACATCACTAGATCCTCATCTGCTTTCAGGTCCCCATTTTTCTCATTGTCAATTTGGGTAGTTTTCAGTTCTATGCTCTCTGCACTCTCCCCCGACGCACTAAGTTCCCCATTCTCCTTACTGATTATGTCCATTTCTCCACCAGGCTCCTATAAAAAAAATAAAAAAGGTATTACAATGAAACACTTACACACTGATACCAGATCTGCTGTGCTCTTAAAACATTTACTGAATCTGCTTTCTCAATTAAGTGACAGTAACAAGGAAGTTATTGCACAAAAAACTGCTTCTCTGATTTTTAGCAATCACATTCTTTCAAAAACGAATGACCTGGGATATGTTATTACTTTAATTTTACAGCTCTAGGGAATTTTTGGTTAAACATCTGAGACATTTTTTTCTAAGAAGGTATCACACACACACACACACACACACACAAATAGTACAGCATAAACTGAAGCTGAAGCATCGAAGCATCTGACAATAAACATTCATTTAAAGGCAAATCTTTAAAAGGCAACTGCAGTAAGTTGGAGGGTTTTCCTGCAACTTACAATCAGCTGTTCGCACGTTAATGTGATCTTGTGATGTCAAGCCATGAGCTTGTTTTGCTACAGGGAAGATAATACACATTCCAGGAGAATTTACATGTTTGCACTGCACATTCCCACCAGTTTATTCACTCAGAGGGTAAATACAGCACTTGAATGTCATCTCGTTATTTTATTCGAAGCAGTGGCTGCAGTAAATAATCTTGATTCTGTACAGTAGCTGGCTTGTCTCTTCCTGAATTGTTTAAACCTGATACAATAAAATCTGATAAACAAATTAGGCTTAGAAAGTACTTGACTAAAGTCAGTCAAGCTTCCTTGTTTAACTTTATCGTCCTGTGTTACAACAAGTTGAGTCGCCAAGCGACAAAACTAGTTTGAATACACTTAAATGAGACAACAACATGTCAACCACAGCTGTCAACAGTCTGTGAGATATGTGAATTAACCTCTCAAACTAATATGAACCTCAGGTGAAACTCCAGTTCAGTCAGACTGTAATGCGACACATACCTGTTGTTTGGTAGGTGGCATCTTAAGTCTTTGATAAGGCTTGTGTACGTAGATTTATGGCTGGACAGAAGGCTTTCCTCTGGGTTCCCATGTCACAACACTCAGTGAGTGGCCAGCTGATACATACCTCCTAAACTGGTTGCCTGAACTTTGCACAATGTGAAACTCTGACATCAGCTGCGCCAGGTCATGTGCCTCACTTCCTAGTGAAAAAAAAGCAGAAGAACGACTTTTTTGCGCATCTGTGTGTGTTTTCCACATTTAATAGGCTAAAGTAGGATCATGTGAAGAAGATCGGGCTGATTTTCCTTATATTATTCCAATAGGGAGATTTAAAATAGACCAATCAAAAGTGATTTTGAGGGCACGTAAAGAGTATCCATGCCCTCTGGTGTTTAAAGTTATTCCAATGTATTTCTTTCAAAGTAAGATGCGCCAGAAGTTGAGCAATAGTGACATCGTGTGGTGATTTAAGATAGCACAAAATATTACACTGACTAGACGTTAGGCATCAAGGAAACCTATCACTATATAAATAATATTTATAATATAAGAACAATTAAAATCGTACAATTGATCATTATCTGGTAGATTCATCTCATATAGACAAATGTCACATTTAACAAACTGATGGAGAAGTGTGTTTTTCTATGTTGCGTTTATCGTAAAGTCAAATAAATTCTCAAATTGACACTCAAAGTGTCGTGGGCACGTTAAGCATTTTAAGTTTGAGTTCTTTGTAGGTTTAGTTAGACACAAACCCACATACACACGACCTGTAAAGTTACCGTGCAACAAAAATAGATCTCGAGACCCTTATTTTGAGCGCATTGGATCTTCTCGTTTTACTTGTTTTGTATTTTGAAATTGACGGTGATGAGACGCTAAAACACGTGACGGTTGACAGTTGCGGTTGTTGGTGGTCAGTATTTGTTGTAAATGTACCTTTTTTGACCAACGTTTTCACTTCTACTGTCATTTCTAGCGAGAAATTAGATACTATTGTTTACTACAAATTGTAGTAATTTAATATTTGCTTAGTTTTCACCAAAGCCCGCTCTATTTTGCTGTAGATCATTAAACCGTTACGCTGCCTCTGTCATGCGCAAACAAACATTGCCTGACAGAACAGCGAGGCAACAAGTCAGCTGACAGCTACCTAAGTTTTCGGACGATACTCCCTGGTTTTCACGGTGCATTGTGGGATTTTTAGGGGGCAAACTTTTCAGTGCATTGGAAGGATTTTGCGATTGAGAAAGCCTTTAAAATGACAGACCCCCTAATCAGTGCCCTGACTAGTGACAAGTGTACGTCTGCAGCAGTGACTTTATCATGTGGTACCTGTGACGTTTCCCCGCGCTGTCAAGCTGGACCAATCACAGTCTTTTGCGGTTACTTCATATTTTTTTTAGATTGCTGAGGTAAAATTTTATTAGTATACATGTACTAATCCTTGCGTTTAAAAATATTAAACGACTATACTTCATTGTCTTCTGTGCGGCAAAAAACATTTAAATGCTGTTCCATTTATTAGTGTTCAGGGTTTAGGGCCGCCGAGCGCCCTCTAGAGGAAACATTACACATTTCTCTCCCTTCACCTCCAGAGGGCGGGGTTTCCCTTAGTACCGCATATTTACATATTATCAGATTCGTCTCTTATCGGAATAATAATCTAACGGGGCGAATATTGTGTGGACGTAGATTTCCCACTGCAAATAGAACAATTAAATTGTTATTATAATGAGTTTCTTACAGTTGGCCGAGGATTTCTTCAGCCTGCAGAAGGCGTAAATCTATGGTGGCAGCAGAATGTTGCAGGCTTCAGGAAGTTGTATATTTGAATCGATTCAACGGGGTGAGATCGATCGAGTTTCCCATTTATTGCAGCAGGATCGGGGCGTCTTAAAACAAAAAGGTGAGTCTTTGTTTTAAAGGGGAAATTGATACACCGAGAGGCGATGGCAGAGATTGCACTGATCCTCTGTTTACATTTCACCGTCATCTTCCTGATCCGGTTTCAGGTCAAGCGGGGTTTTTTCATTCTTTCACGTACTTATCGCTTGCTTTATTATCTATTCATGCCCACTGTTGATTAAAGAAACGCCGTTAAACGTGCGATAAGTTTTGATGCACTTGTCGTTTCATTAGCCATGGTTCTTCCTGTCTGGTTTCGTCTGATACCTGTTACGCTTTGTGAGGTGTCCTACATGTCTTTTGTACCATGGTAACTACTATATTTTTCTCCAAAATACTATATAGTTATTGTTACTACAATAAAACTGTCAACACGGTGATCAAAAAATGGGAATTAAACTGACAAATATTCTAAGGTGACCAGATTTCTGAAATGGAAACCGGGAACATTTCCTATTTGAGTGGTCAAAATATCACCGAAATCTCATTTGTTATTAACTATTAATAAAAAAACGGGGACAATACATTTTTGAATGTTTTTGTTTTTTAATTGTTCACTGTAAACCCTAATAAGTGATTCCCTCAGTTCAATTGAGTAATGGGGAAATTGACAACTCAATTTAATCGAGTTGACCTAATATGGTCTTTTCATTTAATTAACTTAAATGTTTAAGTACAGATAACTTAAAAGGTAAATATGGGTTCCCTATATCATTGCATTAATAATTATTATTATTATGATTTAATTTTATTATTAGGATTTTTGGTCTGGTTTTAATACAATTCACCAAAAAACTATTGCACTATTAACCAGGCCTAACTAAAAAAAGTACTACACTATTTTGAAAAATCACATTACAAAATTAAAACAACATAAATATGAGATAAGATAAATAAAATGGCATTTAACAAATATTTTTAACATTTATTATTGAATTTAATATTTTCATTTTCATAAGCTGTTTATAGGCTACTGTACAGTAATTACAACTTTTTAAACGTTTAACTATTATTTAGCATTTTAGACTCATTTTAAGCACTAGCCTAAGTAAGTTGCAAGTGTATTATTATTTTATTATAATTGTTTTATTTATTCATATCTGAGTGTACCTTCACCTCGTGATACAGTTAAGACGTGTGTGGAAATTGCTGCTTTGTGACTGAGGACGTTTAAATTGTCCAAAACAATCCCGCACCCTGTTGAAGCCCTGTTATAAAACACATAACCGTATTACTTTAATTTAACATGAATAGTTAGTATGTTACTACCTTAAAAGTTGAAACCAATAACGATGTTTCTTTTGATAATTGATGATAATGGCGCTCCGCTCTGGTCCAGGTTATGTTCTTCATGAAGTAGCGGCGCGCGCGCGACCAAGTGTAGCAGTGACAGTGTAGCTGCACAGCCCCCTCTGTTGGTGAATATAATCACTACACGATTGCTCCGATAACCAACAGGCTGCTGTGTGTTGGTCGGCCTTTTTGCAATGTATTTGCGGGTTATTTTGAACGAGCTATAAAACGGGGACATTTCCGGGGACTGCTTCAGTCGGGGACGGAGCACCAAAAACCGGGACTGTCCCTGGAAAACGGGGACGTCTGGTCACCCTAAAATATTCAGAAAGCTTACTGCGGGTGATTTCATATACTCGACTTGACAGTTTCAACTATAGGCTACTATAGTAACTTATATTTTGACTGAAATTATGATGAATAAATCTTTTATAAGGAAACGAAGCCAGTGAAGAAGAATATGATTTCCATCTTTAAAAATTGTCAGTTTAATACTGTATAAAATATATTAAGACATATAGCTGTGGTCCATTAAATAATATTAACAGACACAATTTTGTTTTTAATAATGAATTAGTAAATGTTGAAAATAACATGAACTAAGATAAGATTAATAAATGCTTGAAATATTTTTGGTTAGTTCAGGTTAACTAATGAATGTAACTAATGTTAACTACTGGAACCTTATTGTAAAGTGTTACCCTGCTAGGCATTAACATCATGAAACTCAGTAAAGCTGCTTTGAAACCGTGTGTATTGTGAAAAGCGCTATACAAATAAATTGACTTGACTATAAACTTTTATAACCGTTGAGCAATACAGATACATAGACATCATGAGAGATTATTTTACGTATACACAACTTTTCCACTGCATATTTATATTTTAATTGTCACCTCATGTTTTTGGATAGTCACAAAAAACCTTTTCCCAGCACCATGATTTGTCATATTTTGTAAAGTTTTCTCATATTCTCAGGTTGGGGAGGTTTCACAGCCCTCCACTTTGCTGCTCTCCATGGAAACCGGCCAGTGGCTGAGCTTCTGCTGAACAGCGGTGCTGATCCAAACATCCCTTGTGATGCAGGACAAACTCCTTTTCACTTCGCTTGCAGGTACGAGAGACCTCATCCATCTTATGTTTGTGATTTTAATTAAAACATCCATCATAAACTCTGGTCTCACTGTTCTCTGTTATTCTAACAGAAATGGCAATATTTATATCATGCACAAAATGATGCAGCACGGTGCAGACTTACACATAGTAGATGAGCAGGGGAAATCATCTCTTCATCATGCAGTCGGTGGTGGAAGTGTGTAAGTAACTACATAAGTGATAGCCAAACTCTAACACAAAAACACTCAGGATTGTTAAAAAGAATTAAAGTTGTGTTTTGGTGTATGCTGCATACTTCAATATATTATTCCTCTATGTTCTTCTCACTTTCTCCATCAGTATTGCCATGCAGTACCTGTGGGAGACTGGAATGTTCCGTTTCTCAGATGCGGATAACTATCAGGTCACTCCGCTGCATTTGGCAGCTTCCATGGGCAATACTGATGTAGTCCGGTATCTCCTTAGTGCGAATGTAAGCACTTTTACTTTACATCACTGCTTGTAATTCTCTTACAGGGTACAACTTGGCTAAATAGCCACCCAAAAACATTTCATTGTATTGCAATGTTCTTTTTTCTTTCTTCTTCATTCAGGTTACTTTGTTAGGGTTAGTAGTTCTTTTCCTAAGGTTTCAATTTTATTTAATTGTAAAATAGAACATACTGTGATTAAAGAGACTCACAATAATAGGCTTAGCACCACCTTAAACTTTTATGTGCTTTAAAGTCTTCATGAAATGGAAGTTTCGATAGTCTTTTCTTCTCTATGATGTTACATATATTCAAGTAGGGTTGCAAAATTCCAGGAATTTTCAAAGCTGGAAACTTTCCATGGAAATTAATGGGAATAAACTGGGAATTTGCAAAATTGCAGGTTAGCCTATAACAGGGTACTTAAATGTAGTTGAAAAAAACATCTTGCAGCATAATTTTGGTTAAAACAACCAGATTTAATGCAATTTCAGTTTAATTTTTACACTGCACATTCCTCAATCACATTCACACAGCACACGACTTACTGCAGGTCTATTGAGGCCACACCCCCTGCATGCACTGTGCATTCCCCCAGTCCATAACATGCACATTTGATCAAAAATACAGAAAAAACAGTAATATTGTGAAATATAACCACAATTTAAAATAATGGTTTTCTATTTTAATATACATTAAAATATTAATTATTTCTGTGATGCAAAGCTGAATTTTCAGTGTCACGTGATCCTTCAGAAGTCATTATACTATGTTAATTTGATACTCAATTATCAGTGTTGGAAACAGTTGTACTGCTTAATATTTTTTATAACCTGTGGTACTTTTTTTCAGGATTCTTTAAAGAATAAAAATTTAAAGAACAGCATTTATTTTAAATATAAATCTTTTGTTAGAATATGCACTACCGTTCAAAATGTTGGGGTCGGTAATTTTTTCCTTTTTTTTTTATTTTTTAAAAGAAATTAATACTTTTATTCATAAAGGATATGTGAAACTGATAAAAAGTGATATTGTTAGAAAAGATTTCTATTTTGAATAAATGCTGTTTTTTTTTTTTTACTTTTTATTCATCAATGAATCCTGAAAAAAATATTACAGGTTCCAAAAAAATATTAAACAGCACAACTGTTTCCAACATTGATAATAAGTGAGCATCAAATCAGCATATTAGAATGATTTCTGAAGGATGTTGTGATACTGAAATAAATAACACATAACAATTGCTGCAATAAAAAATATTTATTTTACATATTTACTGAATTAGAATTAATGAAATGCGAAAAAGAAATGTTATTTCATGTTATGACCAAACAAAATGTTTATATTTATGTTTGTATATGATACATTTTATATGAATCTTATAAATTTATATAAATTTCCCAAAATTTCCAATAAATTCCCGTAAATTCCTGTTAAGTTTCCAAATTGGAATATTTCCAAAATTCCCCAGGTTAAGTTTCCATGGAAAGTTTCCAGAAACTTTCCGCCACTTTGCAACCCTATATTCAAGTGAAACGTACCCTGCCCCTGAAATGCAAATGAAATTCAGAAAACAAAATAGCAAATCAGACAACGCAACAGCAAATAAGAAAACATAACACAATTCAGAAAATACAACAACAAATCAGAAAACAACAGCAAATTATGAAACGGAAAGGGCGGTACTTCTAAACACTAAATGTAGATTGGACGGATGTCAACTTGTGGAAGCTGACTTTTTCGGTAAACTCTGTTCTTTGGGTAAAATGAGTGCACTGTATGGCTGCCATTTTCTCCTTTTTCAGTTCTGAAGTCAGTACGCAGCCTCATGGGGAATACACTGAGACTTTTCACACAATTCATGTAATTTTGGGCGATCACCAATGTGTTATTATTTGTAGGTCCACACACAACCCAAAGAATTTGCATGGAAAAGCCGTCGATGCTGCCATCGACAAAGCATGTCCAAATGGTTTTAACTTGTCATATGCTTCAACATGCGAGATATAGTTTGGACCCATAGAGTAGTAGGTGCGTCTCACAAACCTACATTGAGTAGTCACGCAATGCTGATGTTGTTAAAGGGCATATTGCAGGTTAGAGCTTCAGTGATTCAATGTATAGAAAAATCGGAAGTGACGTAACTGAAGAGAGTGCGATCAATATAAACAATGGATCACAATGACAGTTCGGACTCTAAGGAAATTGTAAATGTTTATTCATACTCGTATCACAAACCCCAGCCATACAATTATCCTGCTATGTGGTCAAGAGAGCAGGACAGGCCAGGATTAGACAGAATAACGGTCAAAAGAGACAAATTGAGCTGTTGTGTGAGGAGAACCAGTGGAGAACAGGGCAGAGACCGGTGTTAGCTTATAGATAGCCTATACATGTTAGCTAACGATATGTGCTCAGATCACAATATTGTACAAATTATTATGAATCAGGCAAAAGCAAAGCTATTGGTCATCTAGGAGTAACGTTATTGATTACTAATAACAGAAACTAATAAACTTCCTTAATATCCGTCCACACTAACGTTACGTGATATAGCGGTTTCTCATCTTGACTGATTTGGTAAAGTTAGTTAGCAAATGTAAAAAAAAAAAAAAAAAAGACTTACGGTGCACCATTCACGTTTCATCTCTCTGATGGATCCATGATCATGTCTCCCGCCGGAGGCCGAACATGCATTAACAATTTGAGAACAAAGTATAACAATAATAATTTACAAGGTTTGATGTGATATGAGCTAAGCGGTTGATATGAGTGAGACGCAATTTATTGTAATGCTTTTTTTTCTTAGTTGGTCAGAACAAAAGTGGCAGATTTGTTACTTGTTCAGATTACATTTTCCGATAAAAATTCTTATTTTGGTCATACTTTCAAGACTACAATCTGTGATTCTGAAGTACTGTATCCACCGGTGCGGTGACTGACAGCCACACATTTTCCTCAAAACATAAGATTCATCCGTGCTGTGGAGCCGTGTTGATGCACAACCCACGTAAAGATGATAATTCCGCAAATAACTGCAACTGCAGGTTTCAAACAGAGATGGCGACAAAGAGGCAAAACTTATAGACTGCAGCTTTCAATTTATTGTTTATATAGTGCTTGCATTTAGGTCTTTTCTTTTTGTGTCATCTGATTATATCTTTAACCAGAGATGCACGCCAGAGGCAGTTGACCACCAGGGGGCGACAGCACTTCACGTGGCTGCAGAGAAAGGCATGATTGAGGTGTGCTGGCTGCTGTTGAAGAGTGCCGGGCTCCACATTTTACACATGAAAAACCACACTGGCCTCACACCTCTAGACCTCTGTAATCAAGGGAATACTTTTAGGTCTGTTGAGAACCAATGAAAATTTAAAGGCTCTATTTCAGATTATTTATTTATTTATTTATCTTTTTAAGAGTTGTCACAACAATTGTGGAAATTGATTTTAATAATAAAAACACAAAGAATATTTAATTTGATGTGCACTACAATTAACATATAGCTTCAAATGAGGCACATTTAAAGGAAGTCATATATATGCTGTAAATTATTTTCTATTTGTTTTGATTATTTGTATTTTGGCAGTAATGAAATGTTATATTGTTAACAGAATACGATATCTTTTTTTTTGTTGTTGTTTAGACATCAGCAGCTCTCCAGGATTCTGATGCATTTCAGTCAACGGCCAAAAGATCTGATTCCTAAGGACTCATATGGTATCATTTTGTTTCTTGTGGGTTTATTGTATTGTAATGATATTCATCGGCTGTAATGCTTATTCATGGAATGATCTGTTCCCCAGTGATGTACTTCTGGGTGCTGTTGTTACCATCTCTCAGCGGGGCAGCGGTTCTCATTATAGCTGCGGCTCTTGGTGAATATGGGGGTATCTTCTCTGCAGTGCTTTTCCCCTGCATGGCAAAAGTCATTCTTTCTCAGTTTCACAGACTAAGCAGCTTTCAAAGGTTAGAGGATTGTGATTGGAAAATTGCAAATTGCATTATCTCTGATAATATAAGTGATGTTGATGGTGTTATAACCATTTTACTGTTTGATTTGGACTGTAGGTTACCAAACCCTGTTTACCTGGGAACACTGACTGCAGGCCTAATTCATTCCACAGCTTGTTTTCTCTATAAAATTCTACCTAATATCCTTTGCAGATAGCTTATGTCATCAACCACTTTTACAAATTGAATTATTTTAAATGCTTTGTGTCAAAGTTTCCTTAACTGCTCACGTTTTTGGCCAGCTTATACCCTCTTACACATTTCACTTGTCCATGTTTGTGTGCTTGCTGTACTTTTTTGGAAGGTTCTAAATCAGAACCCAGGACAACTCAAAGAAGCTGACACTGATTCTCGGTTTTCCAGCATAGGAGACTTAATGGAAGCCAGCCAGAGCCCAGACAGATTCTGTATTTACTGTGAGGTGAGCACTTCTTTAACCAGCACTGTTTGCTGACTAACATACTTTGATAAAGTTAATTTATTTATTGCATTAAATGGTTTTCTTTGGAGGATCATCAACCATTATTGGATCATTAAAGAAATTCTTCAATTACAAAAAAGTAAAATTTTATATATATACAGTGGCATGCAAAAGTTTGGGAACCCCTTGCAGAATCTGTAAAAAATGTGAATAAATAAAAAATAACATGCATTTTGTATGATCTCTCTTATTTTGTTAAAATTATTCACAATTTCACAGATTCTGCAAGGGGTTCCCAAACTTTCGCATGCCACTGTGTGTATATATATATGTATGAGAGAGAGAGAGTATTAAATTGAATCAAATGTTTGTTAATAATTATTATTAAACAATATTAGAATAAAATACAAATTTCAAAACTGCACAAGCTATTCTCTTTCAGCTAATTAAAGTGGACAATTGCAAACACTGCCGTTTGTGTGACATGTGCATCCAAGACTACGACCACCACTGCCTCTTCCTCAATCAATGTGTGGGACGGGACAATCACCGCATATTCATCCTCTTCATCATGTCCATGGTAATGGCTCATGTCATCTTCATCCTCAGTGCCATTTACTACCTCTACCTGAAACTCTCAGGCTTACAGCTGTCTGACTGGAGCTCAGTGGCAGGAAGAGAGGCCTGGGTCATCCTGCTGGCTCTGCTCAACATCCTCTCTCTGATCTGGGTGGGATGGTTGCTAGTTGAGCAGCTTGATGCCATTTCCTTGGGAACCACCACCTACTTTAGACGGTACGACCACAAGGGGCCTACTAAAATACAACGTTTGGGAACAGTCCTCTCTTTTCTTCTTGAAGGAAAAAGAAGACAGAAGCACAGTCAGTCTTTTAGCATTTAGAGACTTTAGAGACTTTTTGATATTATAAAGCATCACAGTTTAGTCTTTATCTTATTGTTGTTCATAAAAGCTAGTATATACTAAACAACTGTCTGGAGGACTCAAAGCCAGTCTGCAGATTTCGTCCAGCCACGTAGTGTATGATGGGCACGGATTCCGTTTAATAACATTAAACACAATTTAAAACAAAAGAAAATCATTTTGACTCCCATAGTTTGTAAGAACAAATGTAAAAAAATACATTATATTACCTAGATTATAAATCTTGGTGTTTGTGCTTGAATTAAACAGGTCACTGCTGGTTTTTCCAGAATTGTAACTGTACTATTAATTTTTTTTATATATGTGAAATGTTTTAAATAAACATCTTGCAGTGTTAATGTATACATTTAAATTTCTCATTTTTATCATTAATTTTTAAGTAAAAAATAATGGATGAATGAGTCCGGATGAATGAGTCCAAATAAACAAGCAAAAAGATCAAACAACTCACTGAAAACAGATGCCCAGTTATTTATTGGCATATTATATTGGGATAAAGTGTTTTTATTATTCTACTAAACAAAGATTTAAATAATTGTTTTGCAACATCCATTTTATCTGGTTTAACACTAAATGTATCTATTCATTCAAAAGTATAATGCTTGATCAGAGCGTGACGACTACTTCAATCCTGCTCTGACTGCATTAGGATTGTGAAGCGCTCGCGCTGCGTTCCCAGCCCTGCTTTTAAGACGGGCGTCCATCATTAATCATCTGTGAGGCCTGTGTAGTCTGCTGCTAATTTTCCATTGATTTCACTGCAGTAATACCAGCAGTGGGGGAATCTGCAGACCTATATCATTGGTCTAAGTGACATGGCATTGAATAAATGCATTTTGTTACTACTGTGGCAGAGTCCTGCTAATGCAGGAGAGCATATTCAACATCTTATTCATGGGACGTCCAAGTCTAGGGTTTGATTCAGGACAGGTCATTTATTGTATTTTCTCAGATGCCTACTTTGTCTGTATAAGGCATTTGTTTCCCTATCAATTGAAAACTCTTCAGTCTTTTGCAGTGAATCACGGCATCATGTGCTTCTCTTCAGTTTCTCTCTATTACTGGATTAAATGATAATTCAGTCTAATTGCCAGTTTATTTGGTCCCACGCTAGGCTTGTATTTGAAAGATTGTTGCAGGCTTATACTTTGAGTCTGAAATAAATTTGAAAGTGCCTTTTTATATTTTCATTTAGAAAGAATTTTCTTCCTGTATCGGTCTTTAAACTTAAAGGGATAGTTAACCCAAAAATGAAAATTCTATCATCATTAAATCACCCTCAAATTGTTCCAAACCTGTATGAATTTCTTTGTTCTACTGAACACAAAGGAAGATATTTGGAGGAATGTCAGTAACCAAACAGATCTCGCCCCCCATTTACTACTATAGTATTTATTTTTCCTACTATGGTAGTAAATGGGGGGCGAGATCTGTTTTGGTGAGAGTGGAAGCGAGCGCTGTTCATTCACTCCCCCCCACCTACATTTCCTTTCAGTACTGAGACTCGAACCCACAACCTTGGGGTTACAAGTCTGACTCTCTAACAATTAGGCCACAACTGCCCATATTACATGATTTTAGGGCAATCGCACAGCTTACAATGCCCTGTGCTAACTCGACTCCATAAAGTAATATAGTTATACATATTACTTTGCAGAAGAGCAACAATAATCCTTGACTTGGTAATGGATTATTGTTGCTCTTCATTTATTGTATTTGTTCAATCAGTACCAATAAGTATTGCACAAAATGTGTAAAACCGTAATGTATAATAGGACACCATCCTACATAAAAGGCCATAATAAGAAGCACTTTTTCACTGCACTGCTGTTTTCACTTCTGCATTAGCAGTCGTCATTTCCTTAGATGTCTCTGTCAGTCTACCAACTTTCTTGAGATTTTACACTTCTCAGCTTTTGGAAATTTCCCCTTTATAAAGTAGTTAAGCACATATATTTTTCAGACTACTCTAGAGTATGTGAATTCATTGGATAACAAATGTGAAAATACTGACCTCATAGTGTTTGTGTTAGAGGGACAGATTCCGGAGTAATTTTCTCCTGAGAACCACTCTTGTTATTTTTTAATGATGTGGATGCATTTTTCTTTAAGTTGTGGATTTATAAGGATTATTTAGTTCTCCTCCTCTCAGTTCCTTAAAGGAATGAGTGGGAGTCTCTTGGTAGATGTCACATTGGTGAACTTTAAACTTAAAACTGTAGTTCTCCTTTCACTTACACGGATGTTTGAAGCGGTTAGTTTCAAATGCCATACATGAAGATGCTAAATTGTAAGCCCTAATGTACAACTCTGAGTATTCACCAAAGAGACGATGGAGATTTTTAGGTAATTAGTTGACTTTTTTTTAAATATGCTTGTTTGACTGAAAGTGATCTGTATAGTACTTTTAATTTGATTTCAACATCTCTTATAACTTATGACTAACAGTATGAATGGAAAACTATTTGTAACATTTGTCACACACTGAAGAAGGCATGAGAGCTGAAACATTTCTGTAAAGTAAAATAACAAAAGATTTTGAATTTTGTGTGCGAATCACAGCTGAATTCTTAATGTAGTTAAAGGGAAAATTTGATGTTTATCTGCTTACCCCCAGGGCATCCAAGATGTAGGTGACTTTGTTTCTTCAGTAGAACACAAATGATGATTTTTAACTCCAACCGTTGCCGTCTGTCAGTCTTATAATGCGAGTCAATGGTCACACAATCTATAAGAGTCAATAAACATGCACAGACAAATCCAAATTAAACCCTGCGGCTCGTGACGGCACATTGATGTCCTAAGACACGAAACGATCGGTTTGTGCGAGAAACCGAACAGTATTTATATAATTTTTTACCTCTAAAAACACCACTATGTCCAACTGTGTTCAGCATTCGCTTGGTGATGTCTGATCGCGCTCTGACAACGGAAGTGATGTCTAGCGCTCATTGAAGTATGTGCGCGAGACATTAAGTACTACATTAAGTTTGTCTTCGGAACACAAATTGAGATATCTTTGATGAAATCCGAGGGTATCTGATCCACACATAGGCAGCAACGACATTGCACCTTTTGAGGTCCAGAAAGGTACTAAAGACATCGTTAAAACCATCGACTTGACTACAGTGGTTCAACCTTAATATTATGAAGCAACAAGAATACTTTTTGTGCAAAAAAAACAAAAAAAAACAATGACTTTATTCAACTAATTTGTCTGTCCCCCTGCTACGCTATTTTCGTTGCAGAGCTTCAGTGTTTACGTCCGAATGGCAGCTCAGTATTGGCCAGCTCAGGTCACGTGAGCAGCACGACACATGCGTGAGCCCGCGTTCAGACATAAACACTGAAGCTCTGCAGCGAAAATAGCATATCAGTATAACAGGGGACAGACTAATTTGTTGAATAAAGTCGTTATTAGGGCCCGTGCACCGATGGTGTGAGAACCCTTTTGTAATTGCTCAGTCAATTTTTCTTCTTCTCCGAAATGAATCGCATTTTTGAGGGCCTAAACATGCTCGAAAACTCATTTAACTTTGCACACATGTCAGAAGTGATGAAAATATACGTCTGATATGGGTTTCTGAATTAGGTGTGGCAAAATGCCTCGAAAGCACCACCTACAAAATTTCAATTAAGCACCCTTCGTGCTACGTTTCACGTACAGGTATGAAATTCGGTAGACACATCTAACAGCCCAATACCTTTAAAGAAGTCCATGGGTTGTTGTAACTCGGCATACAATGTCCGATCTGCCCCAAACTTCACATGTGTGATGAGTCCTGACCTAAAGACATCTATATGCCAATTTTCAGTTAGTCATAGCGCCACCTGCTGGCAACAGGAAATGGCGTGCTTCACACTGTAATTCAATCCCAGAAATACATTTCAATATGCCACGAAGTACTAAACATGCTGCAAACACCTTAAATCATGCAACACTTGGCTAAGTGATTATGTGTGATTAACGCAACGAAACAAGAAGCTGTTGTAACTCAGGCACACAATGTCCGATCTGCTCCAAACTTGATAATAGTCCTGGCCTGAGGACATCTACATGGCAATATTCAGTTACAGTCAAAGCGCCACCTGTTGTCAGCAGGAAGTGTGGCACTTTGACATGACTTTGCCATAATTCTCCTGTATTTACTCGCTTACATGCATGTCACCCAATGTTCACAGATTTCCTAAGGCCAACGGGTGGCAGTGTCATCGCTGCTTGCAGCCCACAAAAAGTATTCTCATCGCTTCATAATATTAAGGTTGAACCACTGCAGTCACGTCAACGGTCTCTACTCTTACTGGCAATTTATTTATAAAAAAAAAAAAACATTTTTGTGTTTTATAAATTCATCAATGCAACTATTAGATGTTAATAATACTATTAAAGCACATGAAGATTGAATTACAATTTAAAGAACCAGTTTACCTAAAAAGAAAAATTTACTCACCCAAACCCATAAGCTATTATTTTTCTATTCCATTTCTAATGAACACACAGGAGAAATTTTAAAGAATATTTATATGCAGCTCTAATGCCAGTTCACAATGGCCATGTCCAAAAATGACAAAAGTGCCATAGAAATAGCCCATACGAATTCTACAGTAAATTCCAATTCTTCTGAAGTCATATTTTATTTTAGTTCTGTTTTCTTTTGTACCATAATTCCATTCTGTCCCTCACAATAACATATTATATGACTTCAGAAGACTTGGAATATAGCACACAAGTCATAAACCAGTATTTTTATTGTATACTTTTAATTAGTTTTTGTCCTTTTTGGTGCTTGAAACTTCAAAAATCTCATTTTGTGCTCCACAGAAGAAAAAACAACAACATATGGGCTCTAACCCATGTGAGCAAGTAAATAATGACAATTTCTGGCAGAACTGTCACTTTTACTACTTTTTGTTGTTTGGAAGTGAATTGAAGTGAGGAAAAGCTAGACAATGAAAAGGCGAATGTATAGTGAGGGAGAGAAGTAGAGAAGTACATACAGAGTAGTACTCACAAGCACATGCACATGCATTCACCAGACTAAAGAGCCAATTAGGAGGGAGGGAGAATGGGGGGAAATGGCAGAAGCCCTTCTGTTTCTGCTTCACTGAATTATTGAGTGTAATCATCCAGGCCTTTAATGGCTGGTCCGGAGTGGAATTAATTTAGGTGGTGTGGGATAAATAATGCATTATGGGTAAGGGTGGCTCTGAGCGTGTGCAAGAGGTCTCTCTCCTCCAGCTGCCTCTGCATGATAAGGGTGGGAGGGGCCGGGAAGCGTGCCGCTCAGTGCAGTGGGCCAGTGGGACATGAGGGGGGAGAGAGAGAGCGAGAGAGAGGAAAGGAGGGAGGGAGGGAGAAAGACAGATGCTGTCCAGAGCAGGCGGAAGAGGTGCAACAGGGCGAGGCTCAGGAGGAGAGAGTAGAGTGCGGATCCCAACATGTGGATGGAGGACAGTGTTGCTCAGCTATGAACACTATGCTAAGCCCCAAAATTAGACAGTCCAGGAGAGGTAAGCATGATATGATCTGCCTTTAATTCTCAGCATCACTGTCATGCGTTCCCATCCGTAGCTGCTTTAGCTGCACTCACTACCGGCTCGTAGTCTCAGTTCAGTGATGGGCTGTTGAGGAGAGTATATCTCTGAGGCTCCATGGCAGTGATCCAACACACTGGGCGGTTGCTTGGTAACATCTTTCAGCTTGATTAGTGGTTAATGAGTGTAAGTGGTCTCTGGCTTTGTGTCACACTCCTTAACCAGGAAGTCATGATTCGGATCTTGACACATGCTGATCGTGCCTCATAATGCTGATGTTTTATTTTGTGATTTTGTTTCACTTTTTCATACATGATGATGCAGAAAAGTCAATAAGGAGCATGATTATTATATTTCCATGTAATTTTCTATACATGAACTCATGTTCTATTCTTGGTCTGATGAATTGTAGTCTAAACACTCAAGGGACTTATAGGTGCAATAAATCATAACAGCTGAATGTCAAACTGTTTCACCTGCACGAGAAAAAGCTTGCTGACAATAGCCTGTAACCTGCTATTAGGGCATACAGTATACTTAAGCTAAATGTAATATAAAATGTAAACTAAATGTAATGTACATACAGTAGGCAGTAGCTTGTAGGTTTATTGATCAGATGACACTTTACAATAAGGTTCAATTCATTAACATTGTTAGTTCATGATACCTAATGCATTAACCAATAAACAGTACTTTTGGTCAATGTTAATTTCCACATTTTTAACATTTCCTGTTCTATAAATTAACATGATATTGTTACGAACATGAATTAACACTAAATTATAGTATATTTATAAATTAACCTAGATTGTTAATTAATAGGATTATTGTTAGTTTATGATGCTAAATTGAGTCTTAATGTACAGTTGTTACCATTGATCAATTCCATGCACAAAACAGGTGCAACATAATTTTTAAAAGTTGAATTGATAATAATTGCATGTTTTTTCCTGATTATTTCTCCTCGTAAATGGAGAGTAGGCTTGTCTGCTTCAGCAGTTGTGGTAAGAGGCTATTTGTAGATTGATTTCTGCCCTGCTGTGCAACATAAAGCAAACAGGAGCATTTGAAGCGCACTGTATGTCTGCTGGGCTCTGCATTTGACATCTTGCATATGGATTGTGTCACTTTTGGTGAGGGTGTTGGGTTTGCCGTGTTTTAAGCCGCTACAGCACATATTCCAGCACAGCAGGCTCACAGACACTGCCAGGTTTCATTTGCCGACTGGTGTGTCATTCCACTCTGAGGGTCAGAACATTAAGTGGATTTACAATTGCCTTTTAGTTTTGTGTTGTACTTGTGTTATACATGCTATACTTATGCGTAATACAATATGTGCATATATATATAAACTACTTTACTATATTGCGTGTGTAAGTATATGTGTGTATATATTGACTATATACAGTCAACCAAAAATTAGACATTTTTTATATATTTTTACTAGTGGGTGCAGGACACTATAGTTCATTTATGTAAGTGAGGATAGCAAAATAAAGTAAACTGTGACATATTATGACACTTTGACCTGACCATGTTTTTGCTTAAGTGTTATCTGACATAATTAGGATTCATTTTTTCTGACACAGTTTAACTCTTGAGATCATATTTTATTGCCATTTTTTTTAACTATAGTGAATAAACTATATTAATGAATGAAATGTTCAAGGTGTCTGAATAAATTTTGGTTTGACTGTAATATATATATATATATATATAACTA
>RJVU01026577.1:13748742-13775372 GCA_003731715.1 Anabarilius grahami
TATTAGGCATAATTCGTTTTTAATAAGTCCTGTTATAATCTTAAAGACAATTATAAAAGAGCTGGATTCAAGTCCGCAGCGGATCTAAGGAAAAATCCAAACCATAGGAGCTACACAAAATTCATTAATATTCTGTTCCTCGTGCCATACTCAAGGTGTCCTCATAAAACATGTATTGTACGAAACTCTTTATTACGAGGCTATTTTAAGCAGCCTGATCATTTCAGGCATAGATTAATTGTCTTCATATATTTAGTACCAGTGCCCTGAAAGGATATTTAAGGAGCAGACACACAAAAGAAAGGCTCTTTTGTCATTCCAAAAAATGAGTCTGAATGAAATATGCATGGGCCTGGTTCAGACTTCCAGTATTTTTAGACTGTGAACATGTCACAGGAGCAGAAAATTAGACAAATTGAGGAAAATTCTGATGCTGAACCCTCTGCCCGGTTGGCAACCTGCATGTTATTGAGAGTTGGCCGCTAGGTTTATGGGTAATAAGGAGAAACATCATTCTGTGTGTCCCTGGAGACTGCTGTTCAAAAGGCTGGATCATTTTAGGGGCTTTTCTCCCACCCTCCGTCTTTTCAATTTGTGCTCTCTCACTCTTTCTCTCTCCATGAGGCTATAGGTGTACATTTACACTGATGAGGCTTCCATTACTTACAGTGATTGAATCAGAGGCAGCGTTTGCAGCCCTTCATTCAGATGAGGAGGCTGAGGAGCAGAATGGGTAGGACATTCCTGTTATGCAGAAAGAGAAAGACAAAAGAAAGAAAGAATATACTTGTGTTGCAATTTAAGGAAGTATGATTATAACTTGATTGTTAACACAATGGCAAAAAAATTAAGGGGATAGAATTTAACAGGAGGGAAAAAAGCATTGTTCACTTACGGGATGCTTATATATATTTTATATATATATAATTTGTATATATTTTCATTCATTTTTTTAAATATATTTTTAATATATATTGTATATATTTGAAAAAAAATCACAGAATTTATGAAATCCATTGCCAATACTTGTAATGTTTGTCTAGCAAAAATGACATCACTTCCTGGATGATTTCATTGAGGAATTGGCTTGTGTTAGTTAAAGGGAGGTTACAAAGGCATGATGGAAAATGAAATTGAGAATGTAATTATCAATTGTATTATAATATAATATTTCTAATACAGTAAAACATTTTTAAAAAATCAGTTGAAGAAAGGACAAAATAAAATTTAGATTTTTTCTTAATATATTTACACCTTTTTGTATTATAATTTGCATTAAAATGAAAGTAATGACATTATTTTACAATTCACACATTTAAAATATGATAAAAGGAACAAATTAATGATTTACAACGTTTTAAAACATATTTTAATAATTTTATTTTAAATACATAATTTTAATGTTTTATCCAATAAGTGAAGATATATTCTGAGCATACTGCATAATAAAGTGACCCAGCCACTGTGAATGTGATAAAGGCTAGAAAAAAAAATCAATCATGACTTAGCAAATAAGAGGAATGGGACAAGGCAGAAAGAGGGAGATCCAGAGTAATCCTGAACATGGCTGTACAAAGAAAGCTTGGGAGTGCACTCTCATGTTTACTGCTATCCTGCTGCTCTCAGCACACAGGAAAGAAAGGATTGATTTTTCCCTTCCGGCCCACGAGCTGCTTGTGACACTGGGCATGCGTCTCAAAAACAGCTGCCCCATCTGATCCGCTTTGCTGTGGTTTGTGGTTGTCTCTGGTCAACATAAGAGGAATTTAAATTCATGAATAAGCCCAAAAAATTTGCCTTTGCATCATTAAGGAGCCTGTCATAAGGCATGCATGATACATCTTGTTCTCAGCTGTGGTGGAAAATTGCTGGCATTGCCCAACTCATCTATTCATTTTTATGTGCGTTCTGTGCATACACTTGTCCAAACTCGTGGAGGCAAATTCATTTGGCTTAGATTGAGCAGAACTGAGATGTAAATGTGGCATATAATCTAACCTAACATGTTTGAATGTATGTATGTGTGTTTACGTTTCCAGCTAGGTCTAAGAGCATGGTCATGGGGGAGCTCTCCCGTGGCTCCAGCAGGCCATCGTCCCCCAGCCTCCAAGAGAGGGCGCTGAAAGCTGGCTGGCTTAAGAAACAGCGCAGCATCATGAAGAACTGGCAGCTGCGCTGGTTTGTGCTCCGAACTGATCAGCTCTACTTTTACAAGGATGAGGAGGAAACCAAACCACAGGTACAGTGGGAGGAGGACACAACAACCTGAGACCAGAAATAAGAATAGATGTTTTGTTATTGTATCTGAAATAAAAGGTTGCCTTTTTCAGCCACATTAATCAGAATAAAGTCTGACCCTGTTGTGTCTAAACAGTGTGACAGTTAATGCTGCAAAAATAGATTTAAAAATAGAAGAGACCTTGACCTTTTATTTCATATCTGATCAATAACCCTACCTCTAAAAAATCAATATGTTATTCCTCTTTCTGATTTAAGCATTGTGAGATAACTAATGACTTCACTATTTTCAAATTCAACCCCTCAAGCACACACCATTTACAGGATATTGGGCTAGACTTCATCAGTGGGAGGAACGACACTATCTTTCAGGCAGTGCTCCTAAAAGTTTTACACTCTTAAAATGTACACATTTCAATGCATTAGATCTGAATCTGATCTGAAGTGACTAAATAATTTTTGAGCCGCTGTATGTTTAAATTTTATGAATATATATATACACTACTGTTCAAAAGAGTTTTTTTTATATTAAAGATATGAATACTTATATTCAGCAATGATGCGTTAAACTGATCAAAAGTATTTATAATGTCACCAAAAAAAATCTATTTTAAATAAATACTGTTCTTTTGAACTTTCTATTCATCAGAGTCAGATTCTACAAAAAAATAAAGTAGCACTTATTATACTTAAGATTATCATGTGACACTGAAGGCTGAATATTCAGCTTTGGCATCACAGGAATAAATTATATTTTCAAATATATGAGAATATAATTATTTTTTTTTTAATTATAATAATATTTCACAATATTACTGTATTTTGATCCATTAAATTCAACCTTGGTGAGCATTAGAGACTAGGGGTGTGAATCTCAAATGGTCTCATGACTCAATTCGATTACGATTATCATGTCAACGATTCAATTCGGTTCCACGATGCATCGCATCCTCAATTTTCAATATTACTGCATATGGCTACATTTTTTTCAGTGAATACAAGGAGTCAGATATATGTACTCCCTTTTTATTTTATCTGCTCCAAGAAAGTACACTTCCTGAATGTAGCAAACAAAAAAAACTTAAGTCTGAACACAGCAGACAACAGGAACATTTAGAACTACCCAGGTGAAAAAAAAAGTACATTTCTATAATGTACTTAAAGTGCTCTATTTTCGTGCACTAATTTTGTACTTAATATACTAAAACTTATTCTTTAGTACTTCTTAAGATAATCTTAAGAACATCTAAGTGTACTCAACTGTGCTATTTTGAGACACCATGAAATATGAACTAAAATGTGCTTTTAATATACTATCTCTGTATTTAAAAAAAAATATTTAGTTAACTAACCACATACAGTACATTTGAAGTGTATTTGAATTATGTCTCATGTTTAACCGCAATAAGAGCCAGCGGCAAATCCCCGAAGCACTGGCCGAGATGAATCTGTTCTCGGCGCGTACACAAGCACTGAACGGTCGCTGACGCCCTGGAGCTCGCATCTCCGAAAACGTGAAAACAAATTGTAAAATAGGCGCTATTATTAAATATGAGTCACATATTTCAGGGCTAAACAACTACATTCTCGTCTAAAAAACTATTAAAACAACAGTTCGTGGTACAACAAGTAGTACGGTGGATTTGATCGGCCGCCATGACGGTCACTTCTAGCGGAGTGATACAAACGGTGAAAAGGTAGGAGTGCTGTTATCACTGAAATATCGCACGGCTATCAGCCAATCAGATTCGAGAACCAGACATAACTGTTGTATAAAATCGATTATGGTCTATTTCTGCATCGATGCAGAATCGTCCATGTTCGCACTGCGAATCTGCGATGCATCGTAGAAACCAGGGGCGGCGCCAGCCGATTTTGCCGGGGCTTCAGCCCCGAATGTTTTAAGTCAAGCCCCGAATCTTTCAGGTTTTAGGTTTCTTAACAGTGCTGTCAAAATATCATTTTTCTAAACATCTCTCTATTAAAATATGTTAAACAGTTCAATACCGCTTTTCTACAGTACTATCCATACATACAGCGTTACCGGTAGCGCTTTCTCTCTCTATTCTCCGACAGCGCGTTCACGCACACCGCAGATGTACAGAGCCACGCCTCCTGTCACTCACTCAGTACAGAGCCACGCCTCCTGTCACTCACTCAGAGCAGCGGCAGGCCTCGAGACTCTCCTTCGGTCCGGTTGAAGGTTTTTGTTATGATATAACAGCTGATAATACAACTTTGGCACATTTGTCAGCTAAACGTTCATTCAGTGTTTCCCATTAATGACCCGGTGCCACCGTTTCATAATGAATTGAAAATTTAAAACATGTAAATGGTCTCGTTGTATTTTGCCAACAAACTAAAATCGAAACCGTGATATGGCTTTGTGCCTTTATAAAACAGCAAAATACAGTGATTAAGTATATATACAGTCTGTCTGCGCTGCAAATGCGCACATTTTCTCACGCGATCAGCTGGTGATCAAAATAAAAGCTCAAGGATTTAGGCCTATCTTAGAAATTAGTACAAAAGTCTTATAATTTCTAATAAAAAGTGTAATTTATTTAGAGAGCTTTTTTTCTTTACAATATATGGATATTAGTCATATGAATAATTATATAGGCCTAAAACATTATATTATTATTTCATTGTTATAATTGTTTGGCATCCTAAAACGATGTAGACACTATATCACAACTATGATACTCCAGACTAAAAAGAACTAAACCCTCTTTCATGTCGAGGTACAATGCTGTTTCTTTGGTCAATTTGCACACTGTACATGGGTTGAAGCTCTTAATTTTGAGCTTCCAAAGTGCCCCAGATTGATGCATTTAACCTTAAAATGTACTAAATTTTCTTCCGGGGGAACATGCCCCCGGACCCCCCTAGAGGAGGTATACCTAAAAAACTTTTACAAATTAAAGTGCCAAATCATGTACATTTTATGAACTTTACTCAAGAATACTATAAAAAAGCTTCTTTCATGTCAGTAAAGCTGTTAACAGAAAATTTAAATGTCATTGGAAAAATATAGATTTGGGCTAAGCCCCGAATGTTAACAATGTCGAACAACGATGTAGAAACGATTAATTTCAACGCCCCTACGTCTTTCAAAAACATTACAAAACTTTTGAACCGTATACATGAACAATGTACATATTGGGAAAAAATACTCAACACACTATGCAAGATTTTGCACAAAATATGAGCAATATTTTTGTAACAGAGAAAAAATATATTTTTTCAAACAATTACTAAATAAATTAGTCATTTTCAACTGCCCTAAAATTCCTTTTTCCTTATTGCTGTTCATGTGTATTTTTTTAAAATATGAAAGCTAATGCTAAATAATTGATATATTGTATCTTTTGTTTATGAGTTATATGCATGTTATTTGATTTTGTTTTTATTACAAAAAATGATTGCAAAAAATTAAGATAAAAAAAGAGTAACGAAACAAAACTAAGAAAAAGAAACTGAATCTAAATATCACATATATACTAGGGATTCATTCTCCCCTGTCAGCAAGGCTTTGGAAACAAAGCTATGTCCTCCACTGTCTCCATTACAGCAAGATGACATCAGCATGCTGTTAGCCTGACAAACTCATTTGGAAACAGCATGCCCTCCTGCTTGGCTGTAGTGTAAGTCAAAGCATTTAGCGGATACAGAGCAGCTGACCTATGACCCCTAATGCAGCATGACTTTACTCAGCGTATACCGCCGACTCTGGCTCATCCATCCTTCAGTTCGTATAATTCTCCTCCGGAGCCCGTAAACTCCCTGTTAATGCTCCTGCTCTCTTTCTCTACACCCCCCTCCCCCCCNCCACCCCATCTCCATCACAGCTAAATTCAATCTCCGCTGCAGAAATGTGCCCAGCTTGCATCTGAGTGGGTAACCCTATAAGCATTTACCCTTATCAATGCATACCCTCTGAAATTTCATTTAACTGCAGCTAAATGGCAGAGAGGAATTTCAGAGCGAAGAGAACTTGCATTGCTGTGTTAATGCAGGGAAGGATGGAGGATGAGCTAAAGGAGGCTGCTGCATAATTTATGACTGTCGTTGAGTCTAATTATGCATGACTCAGCATTGCTGATTACAGTGTAAAATTGGGCCATGCACACAACAGAGAACTCAAATACCACAATGCCTCATCTGCCCTGAAGTTAAGCCCCATAGGTGCTTATTAGCACCACAAATCAATTATCAAATTACAATAGCATAATGGAACACTGATCTCCAGTTATCTCTGCAGAGAAATAGTTCATTCTCCTAATGCTTTAAAAGATAAAACATCTTAAAATGTTAAAAAGTTCTGGACACTGGACACAAACTGTGCTAAAAATGTGCCCTTCAGCCCTTTTTTTTTTTTTTTTTTTTTTAACTGTTAATTAATCTTTTCTTTCTTGTTCCCTCCAGGGATGTATCCCGTTGCAGGGTAGTCAAGTCAATGAGCTGACAGCCAATCCCGATGAACCTGGGCGGCATCTTTTTGAAATAGTTCCAGGTAGGAGATAATTAAATTTACCTAAATCATTTGTGGTCTGATTTAAAAACCATTTAAATGGTTTGTGCCATCAGGGCATAATCTGTGCAAGTTGTATTTTATACTGTCTTACAGTATACTCTTAGACTTACTTATCACTCAAGGAAGAATTTAATGGCAAAGCAAGAAAACAAACAAGGCACTGTGCTCGCAGGCTCTGAACGGGAGCTTGCATATTGTTACTGATGAAATACAGCTTCCTCATTACCAGAGTTAATCACTAGAGGGCATGAGGTGTCCTCTGAGGATACATTGAAGGACATTTGTGAAGACTAAAATCCTTTCATTTACAAAATGCTGACCACCTACTGTGAGCTTCTAAAGACTGAGACCACATTGAAAATCTGTTTTGTTTTCTTTACACCCTAAAATAAAAAAGATAAACAACAAAAAGTCAAATTGAATGACATTGAAAAAAACCCCAAAACAAAACAAATAATACATATTTAATACTATTTCTATAATAGTGCTGCTCTCATTTGGCATAAGGGTGGTCATACCAAATATTGTGAAATTCTGAAATTTATATACATTTTTCAATTCAACTTTTGACTCAAGTTGTTATGCTAATAATATAATGTAATGTATGAATACATTTTCTAGTAGATTAGAAAATAATGAAAAAATAAAAAATGTTACCTGTTATACATCATATAAAGTGATCGAGCCTCTTCAGAAAATTTGGTCTTAACCTTTCAATTCATATGGATTAGTTTTACGATCTCATTATGAACTTTTTGAAGTATCAAAGTGATAGTTGCGTAGACTGTCAATAGAGGGACAGAAAGCTCTCAAATTTCATTAAAAATATCATAATTTGTGGATGCATTAAATTGATCAAAAGTGACAGTAAAGACATTTATGTTACAAAATATTTTTATTTCTAATAAATGCTGTTTATTTCAACTCTGTTCATCAAAATCCTGAAAAAATGTATCAAAAATATTTAAGTTATTGGCACACATTATCCAACAGTTATTAACTTGTCACATGTCAGGAATAATATACGAATAGCCTGAATTCTTAATTCAAAGCAAACAGTCCACCTCTGTTGTGTCATGTGTCACGCTACAGATGCAGCAGTATGTTCCCGTGGGACAGATTCTGCTGAAGCGTCTATTGTTTACATGTACTCTGGGAACCTTCGCATATCTCATCATTCTGCACAGCCTGACCCAGCATCTCATAAGCAAAGAACGTGACCTTAGTTGAACCTTGAATTCGGTATAAAGTGTCATAGGTTAACATGAGCTGCTACAGACAGTCCCCTCATATGGAGGACATTCCTTGCATTAAAATAAAGACTAAATGGCTATAACTGATACATATCTCTGTGTGGCCCACAGTGGTGCATTTACTGACACATGCTTGACACATGCATTTACTGACAAAGCTGCTTGTTGTCAAAACCCAGGAGAGCGATCATTGACTGTCAAATATTAGAAATCTCACACACTGTATTTTGAAGTGTGACACTGACAGCTGGATTTTTTTTCTCCTCTTATCTGCCTTATTTATGCCCTTCTGTAACTATACATCACTAAAGACACTTCTGTTTACACAGGTGATGTTTGGTTTTGATGCTTATTTTAATGATGTTTTTTATTCCCATCATCTGCAGAAGTCCTAAATAAAAAATCTGTTTGCATTATGAAACTCATCCGCTAGGTTTATATGGTGATGTTATAGTAAAATGCTGTTGTCTTTTTGCCTTTTATTGAGATATTTTATTTAGGTGCCTAGCAACACTCGGACTCTCTCGTCTTTGTCGTAAAATGAGAATTCTTTCATTTACAAGAAGTAAATATCACAAGCTGTTGCTACAGCAATCAAACCTGAACGTAAATGTTCAACCTAAACCATCACGTGACTTGGCATTCAGGACCGAGGTGTCTGTATTCTAGACTCTAAGCGCTTAGTCATAATTAACTTTAATACTATAATTTCATGCTGAAGCAAAATCTAAGCATGACCAAGTACACGATGGAATGAAAGCAGGTAAAAGGTAAAAAAAAGAAAAAGAAGGAAAAGAATAAATCGTTAATGTTATTCACTTTCGTTCAAAAGTTTTGGTTCATTAAGATTTTTATTATATATAGAAATTAATACTTTAAATCAGCAAGGATGCATTAAATTGATCAAAAGTGACAGTAAAGACATTTATGTTACAAAATATTTTTATTTCTAATAAATGCTGTTTATTTCAACTCTGTTCATCAAAATCCTGAAAAAATTTATCAAAAATATTTTCTCAAACATATTAAGCAGCACAACTGTTTTAAAAATTGATAATAATGTTTCTTGAGCAGCAAATCAGCATATTAGAATGATTTCTGAAGGATCATGTGACACTGAAGACTGGAGTAATGATGCTGAAAATTCACCTTTGCCATTACAGGAATAAATTACTTTTTTATTCCTTTTTTTTATTTTTTATTATTCAAGGTATTCACTATGGATTTATGAGTTCATACTTAAGTGAAACATAAATGAGAACATGCTTGAAAACAACACACTTATTGTGTAAAAAAATAAAACTGATTAGTCATTGATTATTTGGCATGAAGAGTGGACACAAAAACCTCTGATGTGTCTTGGTGGTCTTGCTTTCCAGATTATTGAAATTAAGATTAAAAGTGAATAAAGGCTAAATCCCCTGTCTCTGAGATTCTTTGCACACTTCTTAGGAGTTAGAGAAAGAATAGCTCTTAAAAAGGCCAAACAAAAGGCAAGTCTTAGCAACTTCTGCTGAGAATGAAGCATGCATTAGTTGTTGAGATTGAACACTGGCCTCCATTTATATATTTGTTTTTAATTCGGCAGTTCATTTCTTACACCTTGACTATTATTGTCACCCCTATAATCCTTTTGCAAGGTGGACAGAGTGAGCTTATCTGTGTAATGGTGTTTTGTTGCGTACAGCAAACCCACTTTCCATAAGTCCTGGTCTTTTTATATCAGTCACTCAAACAATGGCTCTATTTACGCCTGCTCTCAACACAAAAGCACGACTGCAGACTGGAGTAGGGAGGTCTGATCCGAGCATGTCCTTACAGCTGACAGAAGCATCACGCTCTGTCTGTGAAGATTGCAGTTTGGTACATTAAAAGCTCAGATCTAAAGCCTTCTGGCAAAGTGCAATAAAAGCATCTGTGTAACACACAAAGCCCCTTGTGGTCTCAGAAATGTCTTCAAAGAGGGGAAGTTTTAATTAATAAGCCGTTAGATTTAATAGGGGAAAAGAACCAGGCAACATGCAGAGATTTGTGCGTCAGGCTTACAGAAATGTTCAACCGCCCCCCCGTGTGAAGTCACATCAACCCCCAACCACACACACACACACACACACACACAGATTGATTAACCAGGTCTGTTTGTGTTTGGGGGGGATGTTTGGCAAAGATGAGCACTGTGGTGGCTCTGCTCATGAGGGTTAGCGAGGGCGAGTCTGACAGACCGGGGGGCGGGGAAGAAAAAGGTTGAAAAAAAGAGAGAGAACACAACAACTTCTTTTTTTGAATGAATGAATGAAGCAGACGGAGGACTTGTTTTTCGGGTTTCTGGTGGTGATGGTACTGTGGGGTTCTTTGCGCTCTCTCTTTCACTCCTTTTCTTTTACTCTCCTAGTCTCTCTCTCAGTCCCATGCTCAGTTTTTCCCCTCTCCTCTCTCCCTCAATCGCATGCACCCAGAACACACCTATGTTGCGTATTTACCTTCCAGGAAGGCCAGAGATGTAACTAACATGGCACAGCTGTAGTGCTGCCCTCTTTGGCACCCGCGTGCCAACATGGGACTCGGTTGCCGCAAGCTGCAGGAGCACCGATCTGTTCACGCTAAGGGTAAGGACACACTTTCCTCATAAAGACGGCGACTTATATGGATCGATTTGTGAGATTTACCGTGGTGAAAGTACAGTACGGCGTTTATAGGAGGATAGGAATTTATGGATGATGGGACTTTTGTTCTTTAACCTGTAAATCATCTATGTTGGATCCAGCTGTGGCTTGTAAGGACTGTAACATCTGGAGTGTCAAAAGCATGAAAAAGATCCAGGAAGCTGTGGCTTTGTGAGTTGTGTATTTTTGGAACAGGCTGTGAGGAGTGGAGCTGCTGCTGGTGAGGTAGTCTTGCATGAATGTGAGGGCCTGTAATTTTGCCTGAGCTATGCTGAAAGGTGTTCGTCTGCTCTCTGATCTGAAACTGACACTTTAACCCTTTCCTTGCTTATTTTGATTCACATTTCATATGAAGTTAGTTCATTAAAAATGATGATGTAACTATACGGCTGTTTCTTTTTGTGATGTTCTGTTATACTGTTTGCAAGTGTAAAAGTTTTACAGATGGGTTCCAGGGGGTACAAGTAAAGACTCTGATTTTGCTTTGTTAAATGTGTAAAAGAGAAAATATGACTTTAAAAGGAAATATTGGGGCTTTCAGAAGATTTGAAAATTATTTTATGTTAAATGTAATTTATTCCTGTGATGTCAAAGATGAATTTTCAGCAAGATTAATCCAGCCTTCAGTGTCACATGATCCTTCACAAATCATTCTAAAATGCTAATTTGGTTCTCAAGAAACATTTCTTATTATTATCAATGTTGAAAACAGTTGTGCTGTTTAAAATTTTTGTGGAAACCACAAAAAAATTATTTTTCAGGATTCTTTAATGAATAGAACATTCAAAAGATCAGCATGTTTTTGAAATAGAAATCAAATGAATGCTTTAGAATCACATTATATACAGTACAGTCCAAAAGTTTGGAACCACTAAGATTTTTAATGTTTTTAAAAGAAGTTTCGTCTGCTCACCAAGGCTACATTTATTTAATTAAAAATACAGTAAAAAACAGTAATATTGTGAAATATTATTACAATTTAAAATAACTGTGTACTATTTAAATATATTTGACAAAGTAATTTATTCCTGTGATGCAAAGCTGAATTTTCAGCATCGTTACTCCAGTCTTCAGTGTCACATGATCCTTCAGAAATCATTCTAATATGCTGATTTGCTGCTCAATAAACATTTATGATTATTTTCAATGTTGAAAACAGGTTTTTCAGGATTCCTTGATGAATAGAAAGTTCAAAAGAACAGCATTTATCTGAAATACAAAGCTTCTGTAGCATTATACACTACCGTTCAAAAGTTTGGGGTCAGTAAGAATTTTTATTTTTATTTTTTTGAAAAGAAATTAAAGAAATGAATACTTTTATTCAGCAAGGATGCATTAAATCAATCAAAAGTGGCAGTAAAGACATAATGTTACAAAAGATTAGATTTCAGATAAACACTGTTCTTTTGAACTTTCTATTCATCAAATAATCCTGAAAAAAAATATTGTACACAAATATTTTGTACAATTGTACACATTAAATGTTTCTTGAGCAGCAGATCAGCATATTAGAATGATTTCTGAAGGATCATGTGACACTGAAGACTGGAGTAATGATGCTGAAAATTCAGCTTTGCCATCACAGGAATAAATTACTTTGTGAAATATATTCAAATAGAAAACAGTTATTTTAAATTGTAATAATATTTCACAATATTACTGTTTTTACTGTATTTTTAATTAAATAAATGTAGCCTTGGTGAGCAGACGAAACTTCTTTTAAAAACATTAAAATTCTTAGTGGTTCCAAACTTTTGGACTGTACTGTATGTCTTTACTGTCACATTTGATCAATTTAATCAATGCATCCCTGCTGAATAGTAGGCCTATTAAGTATTCAATTCTTTAAAAAAAAAAAAAGGTACTTGCTCTGTACTTGTTTCACACTTATCACACACTTTCCCACAATATTATTTCAGTCTATTTACTGTTATTGTCCCATTTAATATCACACTGCTTCAATTTGAAACTAAGCTACTAGTTTTTCACCTACAGTATCGGTTGTTTTTAGTTTAAAAGTGTAATGGCCATTTTAATAATGATAATGTTAAATGATATCCAGTATAAATAAGTCAAAAGAACACATTTATTTTTTGACGTCAGTGAAGGGGTACATAAGATAAAAATGGTTGAGAAACATTATGTATAATGTCCCTGGTTGTATGTTTAAATAAACGTTTGTCATGTAGACATAACCATGGATATCAAAGTTCAGAATAATCCTTGTATTTCTCTACAAAGTAAAAACACACAGGGAGAGCTAATGGCTCTCAGAATGTAAGGAAACCATTGTGGGTCAACTGATTTTATGACAGTGGGAGTCATGGGGGCTGCCATCTGCACTAATCAGAACCAGAGACAGCAGCCCCAGAGAGAGCTAAACCAACAGCACTGATAAGAGTTTCCAAATGGCAGATATTTGGAGCGAATTGGAAACAGTTTGAAGGTCAGTCTGGAGTTTGAAGTTAAATATTGTGTAGTTTGAACTTGGGATGTTGAAAAGGGGATTTTAAAGGGATGTAACCTTGATAGGTGTTTGCAAAGATGTTTTGAATGGTTGCTAGTGTGTTCTGACAGGTTGCGGTGTGACTAGGCGTTTGCTGTGGTGTTCTAGGTTGGTTTCCAAGGCATTTCTAAGTGGTTGCTATGGTGTTCTGGCTGGTTGGTAAGGGCATGGCTTGGTGGTTCCTATGGTGTTTTGGTTAGTTGCTCAAGCATTTCTAGGTGAAAGACAGAGAGACTGATTGACTGACAGATTGATTGGTTGGTTGGTGGATTGGTTGATCGATTGATTGATAGCCCTATACTTTTTACCGGATTTACCAGCCATGAAACTGTTTGCAAAAACAGGCAGTTATGACACCAAAATTTTAGATACCAGTGAAAATTCACAATCCTCTTTTCCAATTTTGATACCACAGCTAAAACTACTAGCCTAGGCTTGCTGCGATAGTCGGTGTTGACGGTGTTAGCGGTGTTCAGCCCAAACGCCAGTTACGTCACTTGCCCACTGTTGTTTTGATTTTTTTATAGTATAAAAATCATTTAGTTCAGTTGGAAAACAGACACTACAATTAAAACTTAATGCAACTGCTCAATGCAGCATGAGCCGAATGAGAGTCACAGCACAGACCAGCAGCAGGAGTCAGATTTCATTTATTACGAGAGACACGATGATGGCAGAAGATCTGGTTTCAAAGCGAAGTACAAAAGTGCTTATTTGGCAATATTTTGGATTTAAACCTTGCAAACAGGGAATCTGTAGGATTAGTTGTGTTTTTTAGTTGTTGTGTTTTTCATTAAGAATTATAATGAACCCACAATTCAAGCAATTGGTGCTAATTTGAAAGCGGAAGTAAAATGCCCACGACCATTCATAATTGTGCATGTCTACTGGCGCAGAGTGTTTTCAGTTCATTCCTATGGAACCTCAACTTCCATAGGAATTAAAGGGTTAGTTCACCCAAAAATGAAAATTCTGTCATTAATTACTCACCCTCGTGCCGTTTTACACCCGCAAGACCTTCGTTGATCTTCGGAACACAAATTAAGATATTTTGGTTGAAATCCGATGACTCAGTGAGGCCTCCATAGCCAGCAATGACATTTCCTCTCTCAAGATCCATTAATGTACTAAAAACATATTTAAATCAGTTCATGTGAGTACAGTGTTTCAATATTAATATTATAAAGCGACGGGAATATTTTTGGTCCGCCCAAAAAAAAAAAAATAACGACATATTTAGTGATGGCCGATTTCAAAACACTGCTTCAGGAAGATTCGGAGTATAATGAATCAGTGTGTCGAATCAGCGGTTCAAAGCACCAAAGTCACGTGATTTCAGGAGTTTGGCGGTTTGACAAGTGATCCGAATCATGATTCGACACGCTGATTCATTTATGCTCCGAAGCTTCCTGAAGGTGTGTTTTGAAATCGGCCATAACTAAATAATTAGTTATATTGTTTTTTTTGGCGCACCAAAAATATTCTCGTCGCTTTATAATATTAATATTGAACCACTGTACTCACATGAACTGATTTAAATATGTTTTTAGTACCTTTATGGATCTTGAAAGAGGAAATGTCATTGCTCCCTATGCAGGCCTCACGGAGCCATCGGATTTCAACAAAAATATTTAAATTTGTGTTCCGAAGATTAACGAAGGTCTTACGGGTCTGGAACCGCATGAGCAATAAATAACAGAATTTTCATTTTTGGGTGAACTAACCCTTTAACTGAAGACGCTTGCTCCGCTCCGCACTGTTATGAATGCCCGTGCAGTCGCGCGCATTTTACTTTCACTTTTTTGAAATTAGTGATTTAAAAGCGAGGTGCGCACCCCCCTCCCTCTCGATGATACCGGTATTACCGAAGTTGTCACACGTCGATTAACTGTGGGAAAATTTCCTCACCTTCACAACCCTATAGCCTAACTAATAGGCTATAAATGTAAATATAGTCTGCATAGTCTTTACTGTTTAAACTAAACATAGATTAATCCTTATTAAAGTTACAATAGTTATTCAGTCAAGAGCAGTGAGTGATATTTTTTTTTACTTTGTCATTTGTTGTTTGATGAACATTAAAAACAGACAGCAGCAGGACTATTAGGCTGCTGTCACTTTAAGACCTAAAGCACAGATCCAATATACTGATACTGTTACACGTGCATTTTATTTCTCAACTGTTTACGTTCACTTAAGACATAATTGACTATGTTTACTAGGCTATTATATTTTTTTTTTTTTTACATAATTTTGTGTGAATTTGTCCGTTCAAGCATAAGATGTGAAAGAGAGCTCAATTTAGTATTTGCGTGCTGTCTGAGACGTGGATTTCTGGGCATGCTCTATCGATGTTTAAACTTACCACACAGTGCGCCAGTAATGAATTGAGTTCCCTTTCGCGTCTTCTTGCAGTTGAATATTTAAATAGGCAAGACTTACTTGCCTATCATGGAGATGCAGCACTGGCTGTCAACTGTCCTGAGCGTCATTCACGTTTTTTCACATTCATGTTCTCACAACATTGCATAGTTAGAATTTTACAAAATGTTACTGGCAAACTGGTGATTGACACCATTTTTTATATACTCACCAATGCAAATTTTTCCTCGCATTTGGCGCTTGGTGATTGTTCATTTTAGGCCCTAGATAGATATATCATGTATATTATATACAGTATATGAAAATATATTATTCAAAGTTTCAAAATTATTTGAATGAATGTTAAATAATTATCTCTTAAATAAATAAATGAATGATGTTTGTTATTATAAAGTTTTGCTGAACATTATACTGGTGTCAGATTTCTCATTAAGTTAAGACGCTGACTTTCACATCTCAAGGCAAGTGTGTCTGCAAAGTGCTGGATTCAAAATAAAGATTTATCTGAAAGCCTCAGGCCCGTCGTGCTGGATGTCCTCCCAGTCTACTGCTGGCCAAACCGCACACTGTGCCTCTGGCTTCACTCTGCCTCCCATTCCCATCTCTCTCTGATACATGAGAGAGGAAGACACACTGCAGACACCTGAAAGCTGCTGACTGAGCTCTTACAGCGAGATTTCATAGTGTGTTTTAGATGACTCCAAAGCATTTGTTACAAGAATTTCGCAAAATGATGCATTTTAGTGCTCAAAGACAAGATATAATATTAATTATTCACCTAATTGAGGCAGGGCAGTTGTGGCCTAATGGATAGAGAGTCGGACTTGTAACCCAAAGGTCATGGGTTCGAGTCTCAGGTCCGGCAGGGATTGTCGGTGAGGGGAGTGAATGTCCAGCGCTCTTCCCACCCTCAATACCACGACTGAGGTGAGACCCTTGAGCAAGGCACCGTACCCCCAACTGCTCCCCGGGCGCCGCAGCAATGGCTGCCCACTGCTCCGGGTGTGTGTTCATTGCTGTGTGTGTGCACTTGGATGGGTTAAATGCAGAGCTCAAATTCCGAGTATGTGTCACCATACTTGGCCACATGTCACTTCACTTCACTTCACTTCACTAAAGGACATTAATAAAGACAAGAAATATTGTTTTTATTATTATATGTGTGATAGTGCTAATAGGACATTAATGAAGAAAATGTGGCTCACTCAAATGCAAAAATTCTCCAAGAGATGAAATTCCCAAGTACATGTTTTATCTTGAACAATGCATCATGTAAAATAGGCATGGCATTTTTTTGGTTCTTACCACCAGTGGAATGCACATCACTGTTCAGTCCTTCATTTTATAAATAGTCCATATCCATGACCTTACCATGGAAATATGTTGAATGTCATAGTAAAATCATTGTTTGGGATATGCACGCTAGGAGAATGTGGATGGGAGCAGTTTAGCCCAGCTTTGGGTAGCAGATAAGGGACGGCAAGGCCATCTAAAATCCTGGGAATTCAAAATTATGTTGTGAATGCAGAGTGATTATTTCTGACCTTGACTTTGGCCTTGCAAAATGAGTATGAGTGAGCATTATGCAATTCACTTATAATTCACTCAAATTCATTCAATCAATTTAATATATATATATGATACTGATTACAAGTTTTATAATTTACAAGAAATTAAAGGAAATTATGATGCAAATGTGTCAATATTAGACAAATCACCAAGTCAAAAGACCCATTTCTAAACAGAAATAAAGGTTAGTCCCAATGGAATCATTTTGTGTTCTCTGAAAAGGTCACATTCACCTCTCCACAAAGTCAGGCTTTTGATTATTGCCATTACATGCGAGATGTGGAAGTGCATCTGCCAAAGACACAAGCACAGAAGCAATGCATCATCCACTCCCACTATCGTTCAGACATGTAGATCAGAGACAGTCAGGCACTCCTCAGGGAGTCCTACAGTATGTGTGCTGTCTGACACAGCCACTAGCTACCTGACAATACTCTGCAGTCTGCAGCCAGGCTCAGACAGATAATGGAACCATCCATCCACAAAAACTAGGTTGAACAGAATTTATGCTGTGGATATTTTTGGGAGGTGGAGAGGGAGGGCTGTTTGAGGAAGGAAATGAAAAGTAGTCACAGTTCCATAATGCTATGAATTTAACAATGCATGATGTGCTTTTGACAACCATTGAAAAGCAAGTCAACCTAATATGAACTCTTCATCTCTATAATTCTTTTGAATAGAACACTAACATAATGATTTTTTAAAATCAGTTAAAATTTAAGTTCAAATGATAGCTTCTCAAAATGTCATGGCACATTTATTTTCATCAGATGTCCTCCCTTTAAGAACAAAACACCACTTTTCTCCTGTGCTGCTATGGCTAATGTCTGGCATGAAGGATGATGTCATAAAGAGAAATCACAATTTTGGCCATGTGAGATTTCCCCATGACTTTGGTGCCATCTAGTGGTTAGTTAACTAAAACATATTGTGAAGAGAATAATATGTACATATTCCTGTGATGGCAAGGCTGAATTTTCAGCATCATTACTCCAGTCTTCAGTGTCACATGATCCTTCAGAAATCACTGTAATATGCTGATTTGATCCTCAAGAAACAATTCTTATTATCAATGTTGAAAATAGTTGCGCTGCTTAATATATTTTGTGGAAACCATGATGCTTTTTTTCAGGACTCTTTGATGTAACAATCAGAGGAACTGCATTATTTTGAAAATGTCTTTACTGTCACTTTTGCATCCTTCCTACTGCCAATTGAATGCACCCTTGCTGAATAAAAGTACATTTATACAATCCGAATTCTGGAAAAGTCGGGACGTTTTTTAAAATTTGAATAAAATGAAAACTAAAAGACTTTTAAATTACATGAGCCAACGTTTTATTCACAATAGAACATAGATAGCATAACAAATGTTTAAACTGAGAAATTCCGTTTGAGTGCGTACAAAGATTGTGGAAAACAATGTTCCTCGACGTCAAATTGCAAATGCTTTGCAAATCTCATCATCTACAGTGCATAACATCATCAAAAGATTCAGAGACCCTGGAGAAATCTTTGTGCGTAAGGGACAAGGCCGAAGACCTTTGTTGGATGCCCATGGTCTTCGGGTCCTCAGACGACACTGCACCACTCATCGGCATGATTGTGTCAATGACATTACTAAATGGGCATAGGAATACTTCCAGAAACCACTGTCGGTAAACACAATCCGCCGTGCCATCTGCAGATGCCAACTAAAACTCTATCATGCAAAAAGGAAGCCATGTCCGGGTGCTGAATTGGCCTGCCTGCAGTCCAGATCTTTCACCTATAGAGAAAATTTGGCGCATCATTAAACGAAAAATACGTCAAAGACGACCACAAACTCTTCAGCAGCTGGAAACCTATATTAGGCAAGAATGGGACCAAATTCCAACACCAAAACTCCAGAAACTCATTACCTCGATGCCCAGATGTCTTCAGACTGTTTTGAAAAGAAGAGGAGATGTTACACAATGGTAAACATGCCCTCGTCCCAACTATTTTGAGACCTGTAGCAGGCATCGAATTTGAAAAGAGCTAATTTTGTGTATACAATTGTAAAATTTGTCCGTTAAAACATTTGTTATCTATGTTGTATTGTGAATAAAATATTGCCTGATGTGATTTAAAAGTCTTTTAGTTTTCATTTAATTCAAATTTAAAAAACGTCCAAACTTTTCCAGAATTCGGGTTGTATATACAGTATATGAATTATTAATGATTTTTCTGCACCATCATTCATCCTAGAACGCTGTTTGAGTTTACAATTTTTAATCAATTACATTTTTAACATAATAGCTGTTCAGTCACAAAGACTAGCATGAAGTATACAGGTGCTGGTCATATAATTAGAATATCATCAAAAAGTTGATTTATTTCACTAATTTCATTCAAAAAGTGAAACTTGTATATTATATTCATTCATTACACACAGACTGATATATTTCAAATGTTTATTTCTTTTAATTTTGATGAATATAACTGACAACTAAGGAAAATCCCAAATTCAGTATCTCAGAAAATTAGAATATTGCTTAGACCAATACAAAGAAAGGATTTTTAGAAAGCCTTCAGCTCTTCTGCATTGTTGCGTCTGGCATATCGCATCTTCCTCTGCACAATACCCCATAGATTTTCTATGGGGTTAAGGTCAGGCGAGTTTGCTGGCCAATTAAGAACAGGGATACCATGGTCCTTAAACCAGGTACTGGTAGCTTTGGCACTGTGTGCAGGTGCCAAGTCCTGTTGGAAAATGAAATCTGCATCTCCATAAAGGAAGCATGAAGTGCTCTAAAACTTCCTGGTATACGGCTGCGTTGACCTTGGACCTCAGAAAACACAGTGGACCAACACCAGCAGATGACATGGCACCCCAAACCATCACTGACTGTGGAAACTTTACACTGGACCTCAAGCAACTTTTATTCACTCTTTGTGAATCTACCCCACATTTTTGAATGGGTTTTGTTTCACAATCCTCTCCAGGGTGCGGTTATCCCTATTGCTTGTACAATTTTTTCGACCACATCTTTTCCTTCCCTTCGCCTCTCTATTAATGTGCTTGGACACAGAGCTCTGTGAACAGCCAGCCTCTTTTGCAATGACCTTTTGTGTCTTGCCCTGCTTGTGCAAGATGTCAATGGTCGTCTTTTGGACAACTGTCAAGTCATCAGTCTTTCCCATGATTGTGTAGCCTACAGAACAAGGCCGTTTCTCAAAACTAAGTTCGCAAACTTCGGACTCGCGTCCTTGGTAGTTAGGACTTGGCAAGTTCGACTCAGGAGAACGAACTCCCGTGGACGGGAGAACACAAGTCCAGTGATTCTGCAAATGGAACAGCAGCGTACTTGATAACATCACTCAGCTCGCTCTGGCTTCTCCGGTTATCTCTTTATGTATGTTTTAGCCAACAATAAAACGAAATTTGTTATAAAACACCACTCTGCCTCTTTTCGTTTTATTTAAAAAACAAACAAAAACATATTAATACTCTCAGGCAACGAGTGATTTATTATCTGCAATGTCTGCATATATTTATAACAAAACGAAATATTAAACAACCCTGCCTCTTTTCGTATATATTTCAAAAATATTAAATGTAATACTATTTGTGCATACTCTGATTAACTTCACTGTAATAAAATGAAATAGGCTATAACATAAAACAAAACCATGTCTCTATTTGTTTTATGTCAGTTTTAATGATCAATAATAGTTATTATAAAATGTAAGAATATACAATAAGAAATAAAGCAAACAATTCAGTCAAGCGTACAAAAATCAGCACTTTAGTAGGATACAAAAGTTAAATAGCCATATATAAAGTTATGAAACGTCACGTTGCCCTCAGCCAAAACGGAGCCAGCGGCAAACGTCAGAAGGACTAGCTGAGGTAAGGCTGCTCTCGGCTGGGCACATGAGCGCTGAGCATCCGGTGATCGCCTGGATCTCACAACTCCGACAACGTCAGATCAAATTGTCAGAAAGGTGCAATCTTTATCAATAAACCACAAATTTGAGCTTTAAACCAGCACATTTTCGCCTGAAAAACTCTTAAAACTACATATCATGACATAATAACAGTAATATGTTTAAATTATGCGGGGTTTCTCCTTTACTATTGATGCTTGCTGGTTAGTACGAGATGCATTCTGGGATACCTGGCTGTCTCAAGTCTGCACAAGTCACTTCTCGATGCATCCTCAATAAAAGGGGCGGATCAAGAACACATCCGGGAATTTGAACTGAACTTGGCTGGATGCGAACTTTTAATTGGAACAGTACTTGGACAGCGACTGATGACGTTTCACAAGTCCACAAGAACACAAGTACAGACAAGTACGCATATTGAGAAACGGCCCTAGACTGAGAGACCATTTAAAGGCCTTTGCAGGTGTTTTGAGTTAATTAGCTGATTAGAGTGTGGCACCAGGTGTCTTCAATATTGAACCTTTTCACAATATTCTAATTTTCTGAGATACTGAATTTGGGATTTTCCTTAGTTGTCAGTTATAATCATCAAAATTAAAAGAAATAAACATTTGAAATATATCAGTCTGTGTGTAATGAATGAATATAATATACAAGTTTTACTTTTTGAATGGAATTAGTGAAATAAATCAACTTTTTGATGATATTCTAATTATATGACCAGCACCTGTATTATGCAACAGTATTAGCATTTTGTGGTTTTTAATGATTGCTCATAAATAATTATGAAATGCGTTTTCAAGTGTTATAATAGGCCTACAAATAGTAGAGGCATTTGCAATGATGTAAATGAACAGAATTATTCATGTTTTGGTATTTATCTGTCATTTAAAGTGTCAAGGGAAAGACTGAATGCTATTAGTGTCAATCAAATGATTTATTCATTTTTCCCACTCTCTGTCTCCATAGGCTGTACAGGAGAGAAGGACAGATCGGCTCTCAGCCATGAGGCTTTCCTGCTCATGGCAAACTCCCAGAATGACATGGAGGATTGGGTCAAAGCCATCAGACGTGTCATCTGGGCTCCCTTTGGAGGAGGTAACTTATATACCTTGACCTCATACACAAATAAGACCAATCACTAAGCATTTGTTTCTCTTATGTGGCAACATACTCTGCTGATTTCAAGAAAACAATAAAAATAAACTAGCAAACATGTGTCTGTTTCTCTATTCTCACCTTGTTCGGGTAAAAGTATCTATATCTGGCACACAGCTTATATCATGCTGCATGGCTGATAGACAAGCTAACTAAAATAACAACAGCACTAGCAGAGTCTGAATGACAATGTCTGAATCTTTAGGCATTGTATTACAGGTCTTTAATAACATGGATTATTTAGGGGTGTCTGAAAAATGGCAAACATTTTAATATTATTTTAATGGTATTAAATATCCACCACAGTCCACAGACAGCCTTTGTTATATATCACAGGACCCAGACAGATTGCAGTTATGAGCATATCTATTATACACAACAGCTACAGGACTTTCAGTCTTTCCCTAAAGTCCCACTGAAGTGCCTTGAAATGCATTTCCACTGAAACAGGAAGTTGGGGCGGGACATATCGAGTGACTCATCCCCTTTTTTTTAAAATAGCCAATAGCTTTTAGTGTACTTCCCAGCTTGGCAAAGCAGCATTTGACAGCATGTGACAGCCACAGTTTTATTAAAAATTTAGTCTAATAGGTCCTCCTTTTAGATTTAATATTCAGCATTCTGTGTAGAATTCTGCTGGGTCAGATACATGCATGTTTAAACTGTCCGAATCACTCTGAACAAAAACATTTTGGCTCTCAGGCCTTCTTCAGTGTGTGACACACAGTGAAGAAGGCCTGAGAGCTGAAAATGTTTGTTTTCCTCCATGTGTTAAATAAAAGATTTTGAGTTTTGAAATTTGGCTGCGAATCACAACTGAGTTCTTGATGTATTTGTCGCTGTTGCTTTCATGCGTTCCGGTCTGTTCTGTTTATGCGCTTTTTCTTTGACTACCTTGTGAATCGATGCCCCCAGGGCATGGTTGCCACCTTGTGGATAAAATAATTACTGCAAAAAAATTGAATGCGCATTTTCGACCTATACCCGCAGTTTACAAAAGTGCGCGTAGAGTACGCATACTCTTCGCGTACGCGAAAAAAGTGAACTTCTGGGTTTTAACGTCATGCCTTCAGCACTAAAAATTATTTTCATTAATGAAAATAAAACTAATCAAATAAAATATAAATATTAGATCAAAAATTTGCCTTCACAACTGAAACGAAATATGTTTAAATTGAAATACTACAATAACTAAAACTGAAATAAAAATAAATTATAAGGCTAAATAGAAATATAAAAAAACAAATAAAAATGACAAAAGCATTATAAAACTAATAATATAAAAAACCTATTAATATTGCAACATAAGGTGGAGTGATACCAACAGTGAAAAATCCCAGTGCTGTGGACTGTGGAAGCACTTGTGGAACTTTGCGATCACTAAATTTGTATATATAAACCATCCTAAACAGTATGTTTATAAAAAAGCATTGTGTAAATCTGGACATAAACGGGTTAACCAATATGACACCTCTCTGTGTAATCACTTGCGCTCACCCCACATTCTCTCCATGCTCTGTGAGGCTGGATTACCATTACAATGAAAGAGGACAAAAACAGGTGTGACTGCTGATCAGCTGCACACTCTCACTCACTCACATTCACATGCATCACTGCTCACTTGTGCCTGAAGTGGACTGCTGCCTGTGCCAGGAGGGATCTGTCATGTGTCTCATGTCTGAAGTTAAAACCTTGTCATGTCTATTCTCTCATCGTGGCTTATGTGTGCATGCAGAAGATTGTAATATACAAGGCAGAACTGTACTGCAAGGTAGGATAGGATATTGTATAGTCTGACAGTCAATTTTAGAGATTTACTGGGATTTTGTTCAACGTATTTTGATTTCTAACATTTTGATAAAGTCATGGTAGGTCTACATGGTAGGTGTTTCATGCAGTATCCATGTTTTTACATTTTTCGCTGGTGCTTGTATCACTGTAGGTATCTTTGGTCAGAGACTGGAGGACACAGTACAATATGAGAGGAAGTTTGGACCACGGCTGGCCCCTCTCCTGGTGGAGCAGTGTGTGGATTTCATACGGGAACAGGGTCTGAAAGAGGAGGGGCTCTTTAGGATGCCAGGACAAGCCAACCTGGTCAAAGAACTCCAGGATGCTTTTGACTGTGGTGATAAGCCTCTGTTTGACAGGTAAGACTAGATCAAAACATCTCTACAACATATAAACACTTATATTTTACATTTAGGAATTTAGCAGAGACTCAAGATGTTGTAGACGTCAAATACATACAAGTAGCTTTCTTTGGAAGGTCCAATAAACTGCTTTTTAGACACCATTTAGACTGATGTGGAGGTCAGAAACATGCCATAAAGTGCATTAAAGTCAGCACGAAAAAGTTTTTCATTTTTAAAGTTCATGGTGATGTTAAAGATCATGCTTCCCTCCACCAGTTTAAACCAGCATGAGTTTCAACAGTATATAGGCTGTCTTATGCTGCTTTTCAGGGTACTGGACCAGTTTAACCATACTTGTCTAGTTAAGAAAACTAAACTGATGTATTTGTGTATCTTGCTGACCTGTGTGTGACCTCTTGCAGTAACACTGACGTTCACACAGTGGCGTCCCTCCTGAAGCTCTACCTCAGGGAGTTGCCCGAGCCTGTGATCCCCTTTAACAAATATGAGGACTTTCTAACCTGTGCACAGCTTCTGCTAAAAGATGAAGAAGTGGTGAGTCTGCTAAACATCAGTATTTCAGTGGGATGAAGTTGAATTAAATAATGATTGGCCTTGTAAAAAAAAAAAAAAAGTTATCTTTCAAAAAGAGTACTGGTTATGGAAATAATATAATTTAGTATGAACTGAATATAATGTTTTCAGGCACTTAATTACATGGTATTTACAATTAAATGAAAATGTTTCATACTTTAAATTTATGTTAAATCAATAAGTTGAACTTGAGTCCTTTTTTTTGACCCACTCAAGTAGTCCCAGACTAAAATGCATGTTTGAGCTATTTTAACTGAAAGCAACTTGCACTGACATTTCTTAAAATATGCTACTGCCATTGTTTTGTTTCAAGATGCACACCAGTAATGTTTTTTCTAAGGCACATTTATAAAAGCTACTATTAAACTAAGGCCTAATCCTGGCTTAATATAAGCTCTGTCTGTGAAACCAGGCCTATATTTAATTCCATTATTACTTCTGTTGTCTTTGAAAATAGGGTTAAAGTGCACTGCCGAATGTTCTGACAAGCATTTATGGTAAACTATATACTTTAATGTAATTTCTATTAAAAATTGTATGTCATGTATTTAAATATATATTTGCAATTACACATTTGTAATGATAAAGTTGCATTTTAGTATGTTCAAAAAATATATATACTTTTTCAATGTAATATTAACACACTACAGTTAAAATTCTAATCAAGTAGATTACTTGATTAAAGTATGACAAAAGATTATAAAATGTACTTTAAAGTAAAACTTTTAATAAATAAAGGAGAAATATTACAAAATATCCTTGCTCTTCCAAGCTTTATAATGGTAGTGACTGGCGCTCCTGATTTTGAAGTCCAAAAAAGTGCATCCATCCATCATAAAAGTAATCCATATGACTCCAGGGGGTTAATAAAGGCCTTCTGAAGTGAAGTAATGGGTTTTTGTAAGAAAAATATCCATATTTAAAACTTTATAAACTAAAATAACTAGCTTCCGGCAGACGGCAACAAACTCAAGCTCCTCTTCTCTTATATCGAAATCCTCCGACATTTCTCTTTAAAAATTCTCATTTTAGACTTCTAATTCGTGACCGGTGTTTTGTTTTGCTCTATACTCTGCACTTCCACGTTCATCATTGCGTTTTGCGTCAGGTCAGAGATTACTCTTTTGGTGTAAATCGAATTGCGTAGGCCATCTGCCAGAAGCTAGTTATTTTAGTTTATAAAGATTTAAATATGGATACTTTTCTTACAAAAACCCATTGCTTTACTTCAGAAGGCCTTTATTAACCCCCTGTAGCCGTGTGGATTACTTTTATGATGGATAGATGCACTTTTTTGGACTTTAAAATCAGGAGCGCTATTCACTCTCATTATAAAGCTTGGAAGAGCAAGGATATTTTATAATATAACTCCGATTGTGTTCGTCTGAAAGAAGATAGTCATATAGACCTAAGATGGCTTGAGGGTGAGTAAATCATGGGATAATTTTCATTTTAGGGTGAACTATCCCTTTTAGTGGCCTTTTATGTAATTAAAGGTGGACTAAGTACAATTTCCAAAACACTGTTTGGAAGATAGTCACGCCGACACCAACAACAAACGTCTAACTAACTAGCATTAGGGGCGTATGACGGTCGAGAAGAGAGAACGAGCAAGAGGGAGATTTGAAAATAAGGAAGAAAAAAAAAAAATGCAGAATGAGAGATGGGACACAATACAAAACG
>RJVU01026577.1:13775630-13791044 GCA_003731715.1 Anabarilius grahami
AACAGCTCAAAAGAATATCACTGGAATAAAGGTTTATGACTGGGCAAGCACTTTAGAACCCGCGATAATATTAGAAAAGCTTTCCAGCGCTGGAGAGAGCTAAGCGGGAAGGCCTGAAAACAGACGTGGAGGCTGCTTTGATCCCGCTTGTCATGTGAGTAACACGGTTTTGATTGTCTGGAGCTGCTGTGCTGTTTGCGACTAACAATGAACACTTTGTATTTACTCTTGTGTACTGTACGTTCATTTTTGTGCTTCCTTGTCGTTCGTTTATCATCTGCGCTTTATTTTTCGTGAAGCATTTTGTAGCGCGTCAGCTGTGATAAACAGACATCCACTCACATTGTGTGTGTAACAGTGGCCAGATAGTGAGAGTTTTGCAGTTAAACCACTGCACACTGACAACCACTAGAGAATGAGGTGTTTACCATCATTGTTAGTGCACTCGCCTTGCCTGCCAGCAGCGATCAGGCAAAATGGTTCGAGACTGACTTAGAGCAGGGTGGTTAGGATTGGAGTGTGAGTTTTGGAGGAGGAGCAATGAAGAGGGGGTGGGTTTGTTTGGGTTGATTTTAGGGATGATCATTTTTCCAAAATATTGTATTCGAATATTTGGGCTCGTAAAAAACGAATATTCGAATATTCCTTTATTTAAATGACGTTAAACGAGAAGGACGTTATTGTTTTATATTCATCAAGATTTTGTAACCATTTCTGAACAAGCTTACGATTAGGCAATATACACAACAAGCTTACATTATATTTTAAGGTTTTCTTTTAGTTCAAAGCATTAAACAATATGTGTAAACAGAAAATATTAAGAACAAAAGCATTTAAGCTCAAGCAGCGCGAACGGGAAAAACACTAATAAAGCAGACCAGTAGTGTAGCCAGAAAAGAGACTCTGGGTGTGCATATGAAAATCTGGGTGTGCCACATTTATTGTCAGATTACTGTGCAAAATTATTAACCCTAACCATAACCATGCCCCACATAACCATAAAACTATATAAAACAATATAGCTGCAAGCAGCAATACGGGGCCAAGCTCTGCAAGGCACAGCAGCAAGCAGACCAAGTATGGCGCACATCAAGTACAGCAGCGCAGCAAGCATTTAAGCACCAAGAGCAGTGCAGAGCCTGAAGAACAAAACATCAGAAATCGGGGACAGTACTTTTATGCGGCTCGCCCCGAAGATCATTTGAGCGAAAAAAACGGAACACTGTACTTTTCAAAATGGCTACTACTGTAATGGGCGGAGTCTTAATGTATGATAATGTTTGTGATCAGCATGATGAGAGCAATCAGGTGTACTATGTCTCATTGTCTCATAGGGCTGCCATAGACTCCCGTTTGCGGAAGAATAATATACATTACACTCAGGATCGCCAATAACATAGTCATAACATAGTGCCTGTTAGCTGCACTGTAAAACCTGATGAGTTAGTTCAACTCAAACCGTTTGAGGAAACCGATTGCCTTAAATCCTTTAAGTTTATTAACTTAAAAAATGTAAGCATAAAAAAATATTTGATTTGTGTCCAAGTAACTCAGTAACTTATTGTTAAGATAACTTGGGTAAATAAAGTTAATAGTACTAAGTCCATTCAATTAATATAACTCAAATCTATGAAGTACACTGTAAACCCGAATAAGTAAGCAGAACTAGCAGATTTTTATTTTGTACTTAAACATTTCAAGTTACAATTAAAATGTATGAGTACATTAATTCATACAATTAACTTAAAACTTTCAATTGATCTCAATGTGAACACTTTTATTAGTATAAACTCAGTTAGCTTTTAAAAGCTAATCTGCTTACATACTAATTTGCTAACATATTAACAATAGTGTTATACAGAAGCTGTATGAGCGTAACAATATAAAGGGATCATTTGCTCTCAAATCAAGCTGCATTTACCACTTGTCACCATAAAGCCAACATTAACAGAAATTCTTCTAAATTAGCATAACATAAATAAGCAAAACATTAATCACTGCTAAATCTCACACTTAACATTAATCTTACACAAAAAAAAAAACTTATATTACACTTAATTTTAGCATTTACTCTCCCTTTTGAGTGCCATCGGCAAAGCATGCTGGGAAATAGACATCAAAGCCGTTTCAGTTAAACTTAAGTTTGTCTAAATTAAAATAAATAATATATTGAGTTTTAATATCATAAAACTCAAAACAATGAAACAGTTTAGTTTACTTAAAATATATCAGTTATGTGAACTTGAAAGAAAAACAAAGTGCTAAATACTCATAAAGTTAATTTCACTGAACTAATTCGTTTAATTTAAGTTTTTCCTACTCAAACCAATTAATTATTTTGAGCGTTAGGGTTTACAGTGGCTTAAAGGGCGAGACGGCGTGGCCTGGCCTTGAAAGCAGTAAAAACTATCTATTCAAATGTAATTTGCCTATGTGTTTTATTCATATATCAGAGTCAGACACACATAGCAGAACAATAAAGTTTACTCTATTCTCACAGTTCAACAGCCACTTACTTTCATGTATTTCGGGAGAAACTGGGGAATTCAAGTGCTGTATCAGAGACAGTTTGGCTGTACGTTAAATCCGGCTGACACGCAGAGAGCTTCTCTCCATCCAGATCTCCTAATTTATCGACTCTGAACTGCAGCGCTCATCTCGTTAGATCAAAATAATTTATAAAGGTTTTTAAACGAAGAATCGGAATATCAAATAGTTTACATGGTAAGCGTGTCAATGTTTGTGAATATTTTTTAATAAAAAATGAAAAAATAAAACGAATAGCGATACATCAGTTAGTTATTGTGGCCGCGGTGTGTCACGTGACAATCATGACGCGTCGCCATGGAAACAAGGGGTCAGTTAAATATTTGTAACTTATGCGTGAAAGGGTTGATTTAAAAAAATATATTTTCTAAGTAAACAACAATAGCCCAAGTTTAGTAAACATTTTTTATTGAGACTATAAAAAATAATTCTGCATCTATTTTTAGGTGTGCCAGCTGCCACTGTGGGTGGCACCGGCACAACCGTGGCTACGCCACTGAAGCAGACAGCGCCAGTTATAGTACAAAACGTAACGTACATAATACACTCGAGTCAGTATCGTTATATGGTTATCGTGTTTATATTGCTTCACATGTTCATGTTGAGAAAAACAATAATATCCACATGCTCGGGTGAGAAAACGCGCTGCGCCGACAGACGTTGCAGTGACACAAAGATAACAATAATACATAACGGTATGCTATTGCTAAGTTTCTAACAGCAGCACTTTGTTTTCATATATCTCCCTCGACGAAACTTAAAGGAAACATGTCTCAAAATAATTTTGCTATCAGATAAGTTATCTTCTCGGCTCACTCGGGGATAACTTACAGCTGCTTACCTGTCGTGAATGTAGTGATGGACAGCTGTCTTTCCTCATTCGACGGGTGTTTAGATTTCATGTGCTTTCTCGATATGGTGGTGATATTATGATAACTCGGTTTCATTAATTAATTTGATCAAAAGTAATTCCATTTTGTAAGATCATTTTCATCTAAGTAATTCCAAACTGCGCGAGGTAGACGACAACATTATGTGACGATCAAATAAAATAAACCTGTTAAACACGCTCCACAGCGCCACCCGGTGCATTTAGTTATAACTGCGAGTTTTAGTGCTTAGGATTTATCATGGATTCACTGCACTGCCAGCAAATCAACATAGAAAAATTCGAATAGCATTTTTATTTTTCGAATATTAATTACAGGTCGAATATTCGACTATTTGTGCACACCCCTAGTTGATTTGAAATATCAACAATGTCCAACAGCGTTGTTCAAAATCTACTTACCGCACCTTTAATATTATATTATCTTTAAAATATACTTTTAAGATTTGAAGTTACACATTCAAAACAATTAATTTCACTTTTTTTCAAATGGGTGATTTCATAGAAAAGCTCACTGCATTTTTTTCCTTGTTTCCTGAATTTCTAAAGTATCATGTTCCCATGTGTGTCTCCTAAAGGGACTCGGTGAGCTTGTGAAGCAGGTGAACAATCTTCCTCAGGCTAATTATAATTTGTTAAAGTACATTTGCAAGTAAGTGAATATATAGCATTCCATCAGTTTTCTTGTACATGCCAGTGTTTTTTAAATGATTCCTTTACTTATTTGAATAAATGATGAATGAATATCTATTATATTTACTGTATGTCTTCATGTAGATTCTTAGATGAGGTGCAGTCACACGCAAATGAGAACAAGATGAGCGTTCAGAACCTTGCAACAGTTTTTGGACCAAATATCCTTCGGCCTAAAATAGAGGACCCTGTTTCAATGATGGAAGGTAAGCATTTACAGACATTGTAATATTTACAGCTAGAAACTCATATCTGAGTCATTTTAAATAATTTTTTTTAGGAACCTCCCAGGTTCAGCACCTGATGACGGTGTTGATCAGTGAACATGAGCGTCTTTATGTGGGTAGTGAGGGAGATCTGTCTTCTGAGCAGACTGAAAGTTGTCTTCGGGGGCAGCGCAGCATGGCGGAGTGGATCTCCGATGAGGAGATGCTGAACTGCTCGTCACCAAGCCAAACGTCAAAAGTGGCAGAGAGTGTGTGCGACAGTGCCACGTCTTTAGATATCAGTACAGGTGCCCCTATCACTGCCAAAATGACACCTCAGGGAAAAGCTGGGGTGACGGTCAGCCCCAGCAAGCAGATGAAATCCCTCCCCTCCTGGAAATACTCCTTCAAGAGCGGAGGGGTACGTGCTCAGCCCGCGAAAATAGGGGGCTCGTCCGTAGATGTGTCCACCTTGCCCAGTACGGGCAACTGGTTGATGAACGGGCTTTCTTCTCTACGCAGCCACCGGCGTACTTCGTCAGGAGAGCGCATGGGAAAGGATTCTGCCCTGTCGAACCGTCTGTCCACTTACGACAATGTGACTTCATCCAGTCTTAGCGTACCCAGTGTCGCGAGCACGCCCTGGTCCACGTCCTCCTGTGAGATCTTAGTGGCTGACTCCGTGGGCAGTGACCCTTCTGGACTGAACTCTGTAAAGGTGGAGTGGTCAGTTGGAGGGCCTGTCCAAGGGCAAAGTGAGGACAGGAGTTCAGAGGTCACGGAGAGCAGCGAAGCACTGGAAATGTGTGTGAGCAGTGCAGGCTGCAGCGAGAATGGAAATGTTGAAGATATGGTGAACGCCACAGGAGATACTGACACTAGCACAACAGCACTTAACACCCTGATAACAGAGCTGAAAGATGAGTTGAAGAAACAGAAGGCCAACTATGAATCACGAATACGAAGGTATGTTCCACAGCACACTGATGATTTGTATTTGTCTTTACACTTCATAAGGTAAAGTTTACTTGAACTTATTAAATTAAGCTCAATAAGTGAGCAGTATAAACTTTCTCATCATTAATTTAATGTTAGAATCTTTTTCAATGCTGAAGCGTGTAAATTGTTCAGTGTTAAAGTCAGCATGAAATAGAAGTAGTGATAGTCTTTTCTTCCCTATTGTGACATATATGGGTGTTTCTGCAACTACAGGCACTTTTGACTCTCCCAATTAAAAAAAAAAATTCAAATTTAACCATCACAGTCTGTAATACATATAAAAATGTACACAAAATTGAATGCAGATGTTAAGATTTTAATCTGGAACATGTTGATTTTTTTATGGTTTTCCTCTCTTCTTCTTACAAAATGTCCTTACTGCAACATTACAATAATGGTAATTTTAATTTTGTCCTCTGGTTTCTTTTGTTTATCCTCCACTTTTCTGATTTGACAGTTTATCTGCTCTTTTTTAATGCTCTATTTATATATGTCAGGGTCTTTTCTGTCATCTCAGATTAATTTGGTATCATCTAGGGTTGCAAAAATGGCATGTTTATATTTAGATTACAGTATAATACTTGAATTTGTCTGTACCATAACGCAAGGTCTTTACCGCAACACCTACAAATACTGCGGTAAAGACATGTTGCGGAAATTACATTTAAAAAATTACATCTGTCAGACCTGTACTCACATGCTAATTTCTGTTTCCATAGAAACTAGATTTGTTTAGCTTCAAACAAATGTCATATTAAGAGTCTTTTTTCAGCGTTGCGGTAAGGACTCAAAAGTGTGGGACAGGTGTATTTAGATGAAAAAAATCATATGAACGATGAGTAAACAAAAAAAGAACTTTAAGATGGTGTAAAGTAACATTTATGTGAAACTAATTCATTTGAAATAATGTCATATTGTAAAAGAATTAGCTAATTTTACTCATCTCAGCATTGAGCAAAAATGTTTTTTGGACCTATAAATGCTTCATAATGTTTCATTAAACCATATTATTTGATTATTTTTTAAGTCAATGTGTGTAATGACACTGTTTATATTTATGAAGCTTTAGATGACAAATTTTAACATAAACCTTAAATTTCACTACTGGGACTTAAAAGTGCTGTAGTTGCAGAACCACTCATATACAAGTGAAACAGCTTTTCGAACAAGAAAAAAAAAATCTAGCCCAGTTTTAATATGCAGACATGAGGAAGCCATTTTGTTTGTTGATTTCCCCCGAAAAGAGTAATACTTTGGATTTTTGGTCTAATCAAAACAAAACATTGTTCCATTTTTTTGGAGAAATTTAACCAGCCGAACACAGCAACAATGGCTCAACCAATGGTGTGAGTTTGGGGCGGGGCTATCTGTCTCTGCCAATAGCAGAGATTGTTTGAGAAACCCACTTGACAACAATTATTTTTGCATTTTCATTTGGTACTGCTAGCAGCACAGAAATTATACACTTCTACTTTGTTTAAATGAATATCTTTTACAATAAATAGTAATTTATTAAATAAATTAGAATAAATTGTGTGTTATTTGTGTTTAATTTTTAATTTCCTACAAATATCACATGGGTGTATTGGCATTACTTTAAAATGTAATTGATGTAATTCATTCTTCTTAAGGTTAGAGGAATCAAGCATCACTCTGCGTAGCCAAATGGAGAGACTAGAGGAGGAGTTGGACCAGGAGAAGAAAAAGTATCGCATGTTGGAAATTAAACTCCGCAACTCTGAGCGGGCCCGTGAGGACGCAGAGATCCGCAACCGCTTGCTCCAGAACGAAATGGAGGAGTTCTTCTCCACCTTGGGAGATCTTACATTGGGAACAAGGACAAGCAAAATTTGACTGGAGCTCTGACAGTCCTCTTGATTTAACACTGAGAGACTGTGTGTTGTAGATAGCATTTTGAAATCTCTCTGCTCATGCATCATGAGTATTCAGAGGTAATTTTGTGCTGTTTTGTAACGGCGTCTTGATCGTGTAGCAATTTCACTTTTCTCTCTGAACTTCAGTCTTACATTTTAAAGGGATAGTTCACACAAAAATACAAATTCTGTGATTTACTCACCCTCATGTCGTTCCAAACGCATATGCTGTTTGTTTGGGTTTTTTTCCAGAGAACAAAAGGAGAATTTTTGAGAAATCTTTAAAATATTCAAAAAGTAGTGCACTATTTTGTGTGAAGAACAAACCAAAATGTGAATCTTGTTCTTAACGTCAAACTTGCCACCTGCTATTTGTAAATAAGTTTCATTTTCGGGTGAACTGTTCCTTTAAGGTGAAGTTCAGTTGTTAGCAGTCATCACTTGCATAACCTAACATGCACAGATTATACCAAAGCATGACTTTTCTGACCAGACTGTTTGCAGTATTGGCCCCTTACAAAGGCAGGTCATTTAATGGCATTTCCTGTTAATGCATGGTATGAAAGAAGTCCTGCTGGACCGTCTCTTGGTGTTTTGATCCAATTATCACACAATCCTTTTTCATCCAAAGTCTACTTTATTTAAAATCATATAAAAGCTGCATCCTATCACACTGTGCCTCACACTACCAGACATGAACAAGTCATTGCTCATTTAGATCAACTGTTACACCATCAGACTTCACAAACTCTTTTCAGCAAATCCCTTTATTGTAAGTAAAATGCACTATAGAATAAAAGGTTAGAAGAGGTGACACCATTCAAACTGTACAACTGTTGAATTGTACAACTTAAAAGTTAAAATCTTTAAAAACAACTATATCAAAAGATTACTTCAGCTGCAAGATTGCCAAGGCTAGTATTTATTTAAGCTTATTAATGTACCTAGAACTATTTCTCAGGTGTTGTTTTTCAAAACACTCAAAGAATGAGTGTCTTTATATAAAATAGATGATGGAACTAAGGCTGACATATACTTGAATGTGTTAAGTTTTTTTTGTTTTTTTTAAGTATGCACATGTGTTCTTGTGGTTGTTTTTTCTGTCTATTCCTGAATGCAGAAAGTGCCAAAGTAGAGGTCTTTAAAAAATGGGTATTTCAGTTCAAATGAAGACTGTCTAGTCTTCGTAATAAATTGCCGTTGTCATTAAAACTGTGCAATGTTGTGACTTTATAATACATCAAGGAAAATATGAAGTAGGACAATGAGTAATATAAAAACTCATCCATTATCAAATCATCTACTACTGATAACAGTGCTGTGCAAATAATATTTTCTATCAAGCATTTTCAAGAATTCAAACCATCAAGGGCAACTTAAAGAGATAAGTTCATTCAAACATTGTCAGTTATCCTAATGTCTTTGCAAACCCATAAGACATTCATCTTATGATCACAAATGAAGATTTATTTGAATGAAATCAGAGAGATTTCTGCCCCAGTATATTCCACCAAAATTGTAATGCTTTAAAAAAGCTTACGTTTACCATATTCAATGTGCTATATGTACGTGTAAACAAAGCCTAAACAAATGTGTTCGTCAAAGCGATCGCGATCTCTTCAGAAGACATATGGATTTCCACTATTTTCTTTTGAAATGGAAGAAACTTTCAGAAAACTCTCAGGATTCTTTTAAAAGTAAGTCTTTCTGGGTTGGAACAACATGAAGGTGTATGATGAGCAAATTAAAATTTTTTGGGTGAACTAACGTTTTAAAGTGTTTGGTATGGAAGCAGCAACGGTTTTCATAGTCCATAGTTCACTGAGAAAAATGATAAGGTTTAAGTATAACGTCTTGGACATCAATGAGGACAAAAACAAAAAACACACGCAAGCAAAACCGTTTTCCAACTGTTTATTTCAATTTTTCCAGTTGTTATGATGTTAACAGTTGAAGTTCAGTGCATTCTAATGAGGTGGTAATCTGCTAACCCTAATATAAAACAACTGCATCAGTTTGTGAAGTCTAATAAACCCAGCACCATGATCTTATGGTTCTTGTACAGTGTTTTGGACTTAAAAATCAAACGCTAAGCAGGTCATGCAAGATACCGCCCATTGTTGAGACTGGGGAAGAAAACTTTTCCTCTCCATTTTTATCATTCTCTTTTCTTTTTCTCAAAACAGCAAAACATGGACAGAATCCTTCCAAACATTTGCTGAAATTAATAGAGTCTGAAATAAGATGGTTCATTGTTCAGCTTTGAGAGTTACTGCACACAAGCTAAAGAAAACAAAAAACAGTCTAGATGAAACGAGGACACGCACTCGTTGAATTGTATACACATACATACAGTACATTCTCACAGATTCACACTTACAAACTATATAGACACTTGTACACTCCTATTCTTCTGAATAAATAAATAAAACGAAATAAAGTTTACAGTAATACTTGTAAAATGTGAGCTGTATGGTGTCAGTGTGAGGTAGTTCAGACTCGACCTTCAAACGGCTCTTGTGTTTCATGCCTAAAACATCACATGTTGAGAAGCTTATGCTTTTTGCAGTTACAGTAGGTTCAGGTTTCCCATGCAAGTATGCAGGGCTTAATATCATTGCCACTGTTAAGAGCACTTAAAAAAAAAATAACAATAATCAAAGTAATAGCAAAATATTTAGGGTTTTTTTTACCCTGTGCACAGGTAAATAAATCCAATGGGCTTAACCCCAGGTCAACAACATTCAGATTCCCACTTTTTACTCTACAACTTCAGGCCTATTCAACGTTCTCTCTCATGTTCACATTCAAAGGCAAATGTAAAAAGAAACCCACTTCCCTGATATATCTTAATCTTATCAAATAATGCATGGCGCTCCACAGTATTCAATGTCACGAGTTACAATTCACATAGGGTGAATTGAGGTTGATTGCGAAACTTTTTCCAAGTAATCTCAATGGAAAAAGTTTCCCAATCACCCTGAATTCACCCTACTGTACATACAGTAGGTCCCATTTATTTACAGCACATCACATGCCATTAAAGACCCTACAACCTGATGGGGGAAACAAAAAACAATAAGCGTAAAAACAATCTAGAGATAAATTATTTCCAAATTTGGTTCATTTCACTGTTATACAAAAATAAGTAGCTTAATAACTCTAATGGAATATGCTAGAAATGAACAAGTGCAGACAATTTTGTTGGTGTTCCAAATAATAATAATAATAGTAATAATAATAAAATAATTGGAAACCATTTGTTCTACCAGCTCAGATAATTTCTGACTAAAAAGTCACAGAACAAACCTTGTTATGGGCTGTAAAAATATTAGATAAAAACTGCAAAATCTAATATTGATACAATCCCAGCTACATTTGTGGTCAGAAATATTGGCATCCTTGGTAAATATGATGAAAGAAGACTGTGAAAATAAATCTACATTGTTTGAAAAGCATTAAAAAAAAAAAAAAAAAAAAATCTAACCTTTCATTGAAATAAAACTAATGCATGTGGCCAAACTAATACTTGTTGTCCACAATTATTGGTACCCCTAGAAAAATATATCTGAAATGGTATATTCCCATTCATATTTACAATTTTTAGCACACCAGGGTGATTTGGAACTTAAAATTATCCAGCCATGACTTCCTGTTTCACAGGAATATAAAACACAAAGGCCAAATTCCCTTAGTTATCCATCACAATGAGTAAAACCAAAGAATATAGTTCTGATGTGCAGCAAAAGATTGTTGAGCTTCACAAAATAGAAAGTGGTTGTAAAAAAAATAGCTAAAGCATTGAAAATCAAACATGACCAACATCACCACAAGTTGTTTGGGTGGGTTTCAAGACAAATCATCTGCTCTCATCCAAAAACAAAATCCAGCATTTTCAGTTGTCAGACACGACTGGAACTTCAAACGGGACCGGCTTCTATGGTCAGATGAAACTAAAAAATTAGCTTTTTGGCAGCAAACCCACCAGATGGGTACCCCATGTGTATGATTAAATATACTACTGGATCTTTAATGTTGTGGGCCTATTTTTTGCTGGAGATCTTGGACATTTTATCAAATACCAACAAATAATAAACTAAAACTTGACAGCCTCTGCTAGAACTCGTATAATGGGCCGTGGTTAAGTCTTTCATCAATGATCCAAAACAAACATCAAAATCAACACAAAAATGGGTCACTGAACACAAAATTAAGGCCATTTCAGTCCCCCGACCTGAACCCTATAGAAAACTGAAAAGGAGAGTGGACTTTGGAATCTGAAGGATCTGTAGAGATTCTGTATGAAGGAATGGTCTCTGATCTCTTGTCAGGTGTTCTCCAAAATCATCAGGCATTATAGGAGACAACTCAGAGCGGTTATCTTGGCAAAAGGAGGTTGCAAAAAGTATGGAATAAAAGGCTGCCATTAATTGTGGCCAATGTGTCCATTTTCAATTGTTTTACTTCAATGAAAGGTTAGGGCTCACAGGCTTCTTTATTCTTATTTACCAAGGGTGCCAATAATTCTGAACAGGACAGTAATTAAGTGCAATGCTTGTTCTATATGCAGATTTTGAAGGGGTAAAATGAATTTAAATAATAAAACAACAAAAAGGTGCTGAAATTCTAGGTAACTAGGACTAGAACAAGAACTAGAACACCAGAGACATATGCACAAGCACGTCACATATCACAGTCTACCAGGAAATTAACCAGCAGCAAAGTATTCATGAAAAACAGAACAGCCTGATAAAATAAATCAATGTACATATAAAAATATTTTTTCGATGTTGTGAGTTATTATATCTAAATGAAACTGTACAAAATTTAAATAAAATGTTCTGTGCACAAAGATGGAAAACATGACCCAGAAAAAGCCACCTCAGGCAAGTTGTCAAAATGTACTTAAATAACTATGTTGATATCAATTTGTGCAACATCGTTATGTCCATTTTAAAATACTAAAATTGAAAATCTAAAGATTTTCATATCCCAGGTGACCCAAGAAAATTATACATTGACCAGGGGAAAAAAAATAAAAATAAAGATCAAAATAAATTAATTTGAGAAAATATATTCACAATTCAATCTTTACAGATTACCTTCCAAAATCACTCTACGACAACATGACAAAATACTCTAAATGTAGCTTATNAACATCGTTATGTCCATTTTAAAATACTAAAATTGAAAATCTAAAGATTTTCATATCCCAGGTGACCAAGAAAATTATACATTGACCAGGGGAAAAAAAATAAAAATAAAGATCAAAATAAATTAATTTGAGAAAATATATTCACAATTCAATCTTTACAGATTACCTTCCAAAATCACTCTACGACAACATGACAAAATACTCTAAATGTAGCTTATAAAAGAAGAGTTTTGTTAAGGAGTTCACTATCATTGGCTAAGCCTGTTAGGGCTGTTGCTAAAAAGATAAAATTGTATAGTCATTTACAGCATCTAGAGCGGAACTCAAAAAAGCCATACCCGACCCGAAATAATGTATTAGACTGGCCTAAATCTGATACCATGCCACACACAGAGAAACTCCAGGGGAAGGTGATAGTCATCTGCAGCAGCTCAGGGGTCCCGCAGAGGCCTCCAGGCTGCTGTCCGTGTCCGAGGCCACGGTGGGCTCTGTGGACATGGAGGAGACGTCATTAATAGAGGAGGAGGAGGAGGGCTGGGGTGAACCGTTGATCACTGCTGCACCTGTGCTATGTGAAATACAACAGTCAGTTAGATTACCTGCACATGATGTGTGATTATATGCAGATGGGGGCAGATGCGGGGCTCGACAATAAGGGCTGCCTGATGGCCCAAGGCAAGCGTGAAAGATGCTTGGGACAGGTGACAAAATTGTCTGCATCATCATGGAAGTTTATCATTTGCACAAGTCTTGCCAATTTAAACATGCAAGTGATTGTCTAGAAATTTGTTGAGAAATGCAATGTTTTACTGGTATCTAATATTTTGGTGTCATGGGTCAAAAACTGAAAACAATTTTATTTATCAATTTTTTGAGGTGGGGCTACTGAAAATGTTGGCTGGGCAAGTAAAAATGTATACCACTGGCTTGACCGGGCCATTAGAATGAATCCTTAGCATTGAGCCCTGAGATGGTTTAAAACAAAACTAATCAACATAAGCAAATTGTTCTTAGACTTAATTAGACTAAGAGAAACTCGTCTAACTAACCTAGCGGGGAGGGCTGACCTCGAATGACACCATTCTTCACCCGTTCTTCCCAATCCAGCACTTCTTTATAGATCAGCTCTGATGAGGAAAAACAAAGAAAGAACAATTTGAAATAATAGACAAAAGAGTGAGGCTACTGATTTAGCTACATGCTTTTTATCCTACTACAGTGAAGCCATTTAATGGAATGAAACTTTATAAATATATTTATCTAGCATAAAATAGGATTTCAGTTCAGTTAAATTCAATTAAACAGATACATAAATAAAACTAGAAAATAATACAAAAAAATCATCTTGGAAACATGGTGATGAATAATGACATTAAATTACATACTTGGAAGGGAAAAAAGCAGAATTTAAATAAAAAGTGAATTGTTTGTTTGACCGAATCATTTATTGTATCGTAGAACAATGACTGATGAATCGTATAACCCTCCAAATGAACAGATTCACTAAAATCAGACTTCGCAACACTTTTAGGAACTTGTGAGGTATTTTCATATTGTCATGCTTAGCTAAGCTAATTGTTGGGAAAATTAACTTCTCTTTGAAAATTTGGAATAGCTATGCTGAGCTACTGTCATACAGCTAAAAAAATCCAGATGAGTTTAATTTGTACTTTTAGTTAGTTACTCCCCAACACTGGATAGATGAACGAAGTCATGGAAACTGGCAAGGTTTATATTCAACAGCACATGCTCCTCTCCATGAGTTGAAAGAAATATCAATCTTTCTAATTTAAGCAACTGCCGTCAGACATTTAAACACGCTGAGGAGCTTATTAACACTATTCAATCAGGTGACTGCTGCACACAAGATTTCGACCGCGTGTGCAGCAGGCAAATGATGTACGTTCTCAATCTCTGGCACTTTCCTTTGCATCAAATTTCACTCAGTGAACTTTAAAGTTAGAAAAACAAACCACCTTTCCACTCCTCCACTGTGTGTTCCCTCTCATCAAGCTGTTTGTCTGTGATCAGAGGAGGTGGCTGAAGAAAGAAAGATAAGCATACATAATTACACTGGTGAGAAAAACAATGTGATAAATCTGTGCTAATCTGAAAATAAAAAAAACAGAGGCACAAACTCCATGTTTCTGTTAAGAGAACTATTAGATACACTACCGTTCACAAGTTCAGGGTCAGTTAGATTTTTAGTTTTTGAAAGAAAATTAATATTTTTAGACTGCAAGAATGTATTAAATTGATCAATAGTGACAGTAAAGACACTTATAATGTTACAAAATATACAAAATATTTTTCAAATAAATTCTGCTCTTTTGAACTTTATATTCATCAGATTATCCTGAAAAAATGTATCACGTTTTCCACAACAATATTAAGCAGCATAACTGTTTTCAACACTGATATTAATAAGAAATGTTTCTTGAGTAGCAAACCACCATATTACAATTATTTCTAAAGGATCATGTGACACTGAAGACTGCAGTAATGACGCTGAAAATTCAGCTGTGCCATCACAGGAATAATAACCGATAGGATTTATTTATTTTTTGGCCGATTGTTAAACAACCATTGGCCAATGCCGATATCGATATAATTTTGTTATTAAAAGAGATTAATGTTTTGATCATGTTTTAAATTAGCAAAGTTCAAAAACGCATGCATTAAGGTAATTAACCAAAATAATGATTAAATTAATCATCCTATAGGCGATATGCTAATGGTTTTAAATTGATCAAAAATCGGGTAATCGGGTAATCAGCAGCCAATATTTTGATCAAATAAATGCAGCCTTGTTGAGCATTATAAACTTTTTAAAATGGCAGTGTATATTAAATAAACTTATCAATTTTTTAAAAACACATCAAGTATCAAATTTTCAAACAAATACTTATTTCATTCTGATTTATATTTATAAAATAAACCTACATTTGTTCCCAAATTAGCAATCCATTTATTCTGGCACAGCTGTATAATATATATATATATTTATTGATTTACTTTTATTTTTTAAATAGGTTTTTCAAATGTATTGCT
>RJVU01026577.1:13795226-13818761 GCA_003731715.1 Anabarilius grahami
AAAAAAAAAAAAAAAAAAGAATAATGTTGAGAATAAATCTCATAATATGCATAATGTTATGATTTTATTCTCTTTTATTCTTTGTTTCTTTACCATGACACTGAAACACATACCAATGAGAAACGACCAGTAAATGAAAAAGCAGTTGCCAATCTAAAAATCCAAACTAACCCTTAAACATGTGATGTTGAATATGATACAGAAAGTCAACTGGAGAGTCAAAACTGCCCTTCATAGAAATAAATGAGTGAAAGGCAAAATAAAGAGCTATAACCAAAACATAACCAAACCAATGTTTGATGAACACACAGCATGCATAACAAAGAACACAATATATAAGAAACTTCATACATATTTATGCCAAATTAGCGAGGGACTATACCGTACAATCTAGCTTAATATATGCCGCATGACTCTTCTTTGTGAGAATAATACAGTTTCTCAAAATGACAACAGACAATCTGAGCGTCAGTGATGCATTTTTGTACTTTTGCGGCTCAAGGATACAGTCCCTCCCCGGAAAAAGGATTTTGTGACGGACCATTTCTGCCAAAATGCAGCCCACAGACCAAATGTCCACTAAGCGTGTGCAGCAGAGGGAAAGAGAGAAAACGGTTAAGCAGGAAGTCAGGGGCTGTTAGCATTTCTGTACTGTTGCATAAGAGCTTGTTTTATTCATTACAGTTTGGGTAAGAAATGAATGAGCACACCAAGCCATTGTCTACTCATCACACACAAAACAGGCTTCACATTATATCAAAGACAGAACAAAAAAAGAATGAATTCCCAGCAAATTGTATGTCTTGTAACACTTTTTGGTGCTGAAACCACAAAGCTATTAGTGCAAGGAAAGCATTAGAGAGGCATATAAAAGCGTGAATTGAAACCTGCAACACGAGGATGATATTGGCAGTTAAGCATGCATAGGATGTGCCAACTAGGCATTCTGTAGCTTGTCAGCAGCACTGACCATTGGCTTGATATCCCATTCCCAGGATGACTTCAGGGGCTCTGTAGTAACGTGTCACCACATATGGTGTCATCAGCAGACCCGTAGCTGCTGTCCTAGCCAGACCGAAATCCAGGATCTTCAGGGTACAGTCTGACTTTACCACGATGTTGCTGGGTTTTAGATCCTAAAGAACAGTAGGACAGAATATTAGTCAATGGTGCAGTTTTTTGCATTCTCACTTATAGCGTTTGCTTGCTTTAATATGCATTAAAAGTGTATTGGGGTCCAAAAGTCTGTGATGACATTTTTTTTTAGGATTTTGAAAAATGAAAATAACAAAAATGTTGTGACACACTACCATTGTACCAATGGTTTGGGATTGGTAAGATTTTTTGAAAGAAATCAATTCTCACCAATGCTGTATTTTTGATTAAAAAAAACACAGCAAAAACAGTAATATTGTAAAATATTTTGACAATTTATAATAACCGTTTTCTATTTTAATATATTTTAAAATGTAATTCATTCTTGTGATTGTAAAGCTGTTTTTCAGCATCGTTACTCCAGTCATCAGTCACATGATCCTTCAGAAATCATTCTATTATGCTGATTTGGTGCTCAAGTAATATTTATTATTATTATCCATGTTGAAAACAGTTGTGCTGCTTAATATTTTTGTGGAAATCGTGACATTAGTTCAGGATTTTTTGCTGAATAGAAAATTTAAAAGTACCATTTATTTGAAATAGAAATTCAAGTCAAAATTTATTTGATCTATTTTCCACTCAAAATGTTATGCTGATAATATATTGTAAATACAAATATGTTTTTAAATTAGAAAAATGGAAAACAGAAGCAGATTTTTGGACCAGTGGCAGCAGTATTTAACATTCAGGTAACATTCATGGGTGAATGCACATGTAAAAAATTTAATGTTTTTTCCAAAAATCAAAGAATAATTGTAAATAAACTGCCGTAGCGGTTATAAGCTGTGTACGCTTTGGAAAGGGTTTAATATGTCAGCTACAGTATTGACTATTTTAGGTTTCACTGATGGTCCTGTCTAACTTAAAATTAACCAGCAAAACATATATTTCCAGAGGCTAAAGTGAATGAAACTAATGTTCTGTACTCCATTTTCAACAAACAAATCTTTCCACATCATTAACCTTGAAAAAGATTTTCCTTCAATGTTTCTCCGTTTTCTCATCACCTATCAGTTGATCTGTCAGAGTGAAACCATTTTTATTCATTTAACGCTTGATTATCCATGGTTGCGAATAAAATTTGCATATTTAATGTTTAAAGGTTTCTGTTTATAAGACATGACCTTGTGCAGTAAGACAAGATTTATTTTATTCAATCCATAGTATCATAAAGGTCTCCGGTCATATCTGTGCAAAAGCAGTACACCGTATAAGACAGAGGTAAAGTCAAGGTGAAACAGGACTATAGGACAGTGATGTTTACTGAGGATCACTTGATCGCTTCCCTCCTGTCGCCTCTCAACACGTCCCTGCCTCAACAGCGCAATGCAGTCCACAGCAGCAGCTGCAGTCAGGCAGTCAGGCAGGCAGAGGTCTGGCTTTTTGTAATCAACCCAGGGGATGAAACCCCTCCCCCTCCCTCACCTTAACTGATTATTAAGCTTTTTGCCGTCAGTGCAACCTTGGCTGCGTACGGCAGCCTTTTTGTTTAGGCGGACAGGCTTTAGGCTAAAGAGCACCAACCCTGTGGATGATTCCCGCCGAGTGGAGGTGTTTTATTCCACACAGCATCTGGTACAGCAGATAGGACAGCCGCTCGTGGTCCAGCTCCATCTGAATGACTTGGCAGAGGTTGGCGTCCATCAGCTCCATTACTAGGTAACTGTCGTTGGGGAAGGGGCGGGAAGGGGAGGGACAAAAAAAAGAGGGTGTGATGGGGGGGTAAGAGAGAGCAGAGAAGAAGGGGAGGGGTGTGTGTGGATGTGAGAGAGCATTAGCGGGGTATCAGCTGGGGTCTGGCGTTTTTAACTGTATAAATACACAATATATACTCACACATCTTGGAATTCTTCTAATGTTTTTTGTGGTGTAAAAACATTTAAGAGCCCTATTATCTGGGAATGAAAAAGACAAGCATATCTATTAGAGCGCTTATGCCCTGCTGGATGCTGGATAAATGTTTCCCTTTGCATGCAACATGCACCTATTTTGTCGTGATGATGACTTACATTTTTATGGTTGACACACTTCATGAGCACCAGTTCTCTGTATGCGCGTTTGGCATGAGTCTGATTCTGAAAAGGCCGGCTGAGTTTCTTTATAGCCACATTTCGCTCAAGGTTGTGGTCATACGCTGAGCTAAAAGAAAAAAGGATGCATGAAAGAGATGAAAAGATGTGACGACTGTGTAATGTCCTTGATTCGAGGTGGAATATGAGCTCTAGAACGTACCAGACTATTCCCTGAGCACCCGAGCCAATGGGTCTTAGATTCTGATACCGCTTCAACACTGTGAATGTCGAATCACCCACATCTACGCTGTAGAATTCTTTTTCTCGCTTATTTTTGTTCATGGTGAAGTCGATGTCCTAGCATCCGAACGAGGCAGACTATTACAAACCTAGACCATAAAAATAAAACAAAATGCTTTATATATTGCAATACTGCAATTGTTGTGATATCTCTAGCATTGTAACATGCAGTATCTTTTTTCCTGGCATAGCAGAATAAGTTGAAAGGACAGCAGAGTGGTCTCGAACCTCTTTTTGGCTCCGGGCTTATCTCTATGCCATCAAAAAGAAAATAACTAGAGCATACAGCTGTTAGAAATATACACACACACACACACACACACACACACATAAAAAGGGGACTCGCATGCCACCAAAGAGTAGGGCAGTTTCCTAATAGCTCTTAACCTGAGTTAAAACAGCAGGACTAACAGCATGACCCAGATTCACAGAAAATGTTTTCCACATTTTTTGTTGTTTCCACAAATGGCATAATATCAGGGATATTTTTTTGTCTGACATGTCACAGTACATTAAAATTAACAATTCACTGTGATGAGAGTAAGTAGCTCTGAGTAAGTCTGAACACAAAAGCATGAAAAAAAATGTATTTGGATCCATAAGAGCAGAGAGAGACTTTTGCCAAGATTAGATCCTGGAAAAGCCTAGATCAGGAGTATGTGGTTATAACCTTGTACAATCAAGCAAGTAAAAAAGAAAGAAAGAAAAAATACAGGCCAATGTTTAATTGTAAATTTAAACAACAAATTGAATGCTTATGACAGAATGTTAATGAATGATTACATTGTAGAATCAATCATGCACCCAAACAAACTAGTTAACCAATTAACACAATTTCTAATTTAATCAGATCATAATAAATGTTAAGATTTTCAGGCTAATAACACTCCCACAACTACTCAACACAACATTCCCAAAAAGAATAATTACAAACCACGAGTATTATTATACACCACAATAGAAATGATGGATAGAAATTAATAGAAACGACCTTCAATTAATGGAATTAATTCAGCACTAATGTGATATCAAAGTGAATTAATTAGAAATAAAATATTCAGGGCAGCCTTCCTGCTGAAAAGTACAAAATAAATCACAAGTGACTGTTGGCTAAAAAATAAAACCTTGTATAGAGATATCATGTTAACTAGAAATTTCTACAATATGACAAGATCTGATTAAGATACAAACTTTAATCATGTGTTCATGCCACCAAACTTTAGGGGTCATTTTTTTGTTTAAGTTTCATTAAACACACAGATCTAATGAGCAAATTCTGTCAGTCAGGAATTAATCAGCCTGTTGCCAATTCATTTAAAATTGAGATTTAAACGTTTATAATTCAGTATACATATATTGTCATGATAGTACAGGCCTGTAAGATATGTATAAAGTAAATAGTGATGAGTTTTTTTTTTGCCTTGGATGGAGATCAGTATACATGCTAAACCATGCGTAATTCAACCTACATTCATATATATGTTACTGATTAAATTATATCCAGAATACCACACAAGGTATAGTGTGGTTACAGCGGGCAAAGCGAGCAGCTTGACAAATAGCATTGTAAGCGATCTCACGTATGTTAACCCACGGAGCCCGGCTCATTTATTAGTCGCTATGTTTAAAAGCCTCATCATTCAAAACAGCGACATTGTCGTATTACTGTTTCAAAGGGAAGAAAATGAGCTGTGATGTGTGCAGACACCCTCCCCCACTGCGAAACAATACCACGTATTAAATCCACCTTAAAACGCTCACTTACCTGCTACGATTGAAATATAAACACTCCCTGTATCCTAAATGCCTCTTAAATACTCAGGCTCTTCAGAAATTATGTGGTGAATTCTCTATCGATTATTAATAGCGCTTATTCTGCTGCTGGATTCGATAACATGACCTCACCGTATTGAAAGCGCTTTCTTCCACTGGCAGCAGGCCTCGCGTGCACTGCGGACGACATGCGCTCTACGTCACCAAACCCCCACGCGCTTCCGTGCCATCACGCCGGTCTATTCATAGATAGTCTTTCTTTCTTTCTTTCTTTCTTTCTTTCTTTCTTTCTTTCTTTCTTTCTTTCTTTCTTTCTTTCTTTCTTTCTTTCTTTGTCTGTTTGTCTGTCTCTCAATCTACAGTTACAAGATATTGATCTGAATTCTGTTGTAGCAAAATTTTAAGGATATATTGATCAATTTAGCCTACCCTTTTCCCAGATAGAAACTTTAATATATATATATATATATATATTACAGTCAAACCAACATTTATTCAGACACCTTGAACATTTCATTCATTAATACAGTTTATTAACTATAGTCTAAAAATGGTAATATAATATGACAAGATCTCAGAGTTAACATTAATCTTAATTATGTCAGATAACACTTAAGCAAAACATGGTCAGGTCAACTTGTCTGAATAATTTTTGCTCCATATTTGTATACATTTTACTGGTAGTCCACTGTATGAAGAATTTTTGGGTATAAAATGTCACAGTTTACTTTATTTTGCTATCCTCACTGACATAAATGAACTAGTGTCCTGCATCCACTAGTAAAAATATATAAAAAATGTTTGAATAAAATGTCTGAATGAATAACTGGTTTGACTGTATATATATATATATATACAGTCAAACCAATTGTATATATATTTATGTACATATATGTGTGTGTGTGTGTGTGTGTGTGCGCGCGCGCGTTTTTGTGACATATCAGGAAACAAATGTGTATAATGACATGGGTATGACAGAGGTATTACAAAAAGAGGTGACTTATGAGGACAGTACAGCATGTCCCCACTTTTCAAAAGGCTTATAAATCATACAGAATGAGTTTTTTTGAGAAAGCACAAATGTGCACAGTTTCCTGTGATGGGTAGGTTTAAGGGTAGGGGTAGTGTAGGGGGATAGAAAATACGGTTTGTACAGTATAAAAACCATTACACCTATGGAATGTCCCCACAATTCACAAAAACGAACATGTGTGTGTGTGTGTGTGTGTGTGATTTAAAAAAAATGAAAACTANCATTACGCCTATGGAATGTCCCCACAATTCACAAAAACGAACATGTGTGTGTGTGTGTGTGTGTGATTTAAAAAAAATGAAAACTATGGTCATCTAAACAAAGTGTGAAATAATCATAAATCTCTTCAATATTCATTGCATGAAAATTGATTTATCTGTTTAACAAAAAAAAGAGGATTGTCCACAGTTGTGGCACCTAATAAAGTTTTTTCAAAATTTAGTGAGTTTGTTTATCAAGGAGACAAGAGAGAGGAAGAGGAGCTTGAGATGAAATATGAGATTAGGTAATACCACTTATTTTTATATGTATTTTATGTGTGTCAGTTCCAGTCAAGATGTAAAAGTAAGCAAAACGTGTGAAACTGTTTAATTGTGTGTATTTATACACATGCTAGCGTTAGCAAGACAAAAGGGTATTTTTATTAAGAGCCATTTTATTCCAAAAATGTTTTAAATGTAATTTCTACTACAGAATGTTATTTAACACAAAATGAGATGTGGTGAAAAAGAATCATAATTCTTCTGTGAATTCATTGTAAGGGAGGAATAAAGGACATCAGTGGAAATGCTACATATTCAAATATGTACATAAAAGGACCACAGCTTAAGTAAAAAAAATGTTCCTGAAGACTCCTTCATCCTCTTCTGTCGCATGCTCATCTAATCCAATTGAGCTCTTAGCTGTAGTCTAAGAATAGTTCAATTTGCAAAAAGTTTCGAGGGCCCACAGACATCAGTTGCTTCTTAGTGATTAGACGCGAGTAGTTTATCAGTAAATGCATTTTTGTATGTTTGTACAATAGTGCAGTATGCTGGAGCAGAGGCTGGGTCACATGTGGTGCTTGGTAATATAAGGTAAATGAAACATGTAGTGATCCACAGGATTAAAGTGTGTGCACTGGGACTGAAGACATCAGAAGGACCTTAATAGACTGAATGCTAGAAGGTAAAATCTATTAATATTCCTAAAATGATAGATCACGCTCAGTAGCTTTAATTTGTGTGATTATATGAATCTGTCTTGATTTAAAATTCATGAAGTTGTATGGTAGGGTTAAACAACATATTATGTTTGTAAGTGATAAATGCTGCTGCCATGACTTGGTCAGCTAAATTGGTAAAGCTATTAAAAAGCTACAGTGCTGAGCTGTGATTAGTGTATATACTGTATATCTCAGACTTTTTATCTAGCCAGGGAAGGCCTTGAACTTCTCGATCAGTACACATTGCAAAAAGAAAGATATAAGAAAATTCACTTTTATTTTCCTTATATATTAAGTTTATTTATTTAACCAGTGCTCCTGTCTGCATTTGTGCACAAAGGCTATGTTGTTTTTTGGAATATCCTCAGATTTGATTACTGTAGGAATGCAGTGAGAATTTAGTGTTTTCTCTCTTAGTCCATAAGATTTTACATGTTAAGGTCCTACTGGTGGTCTAAGAGAGCTTAAACTTATTTTGATGATATAAATAAGAGTCAATATATATATATATATATGAGTCAAAATCTGCAAAGGGGTAATAATGGAACAACAGTTTTAAAAAGTGATTTTTTTTTTAACTATTATTTACAACAGGATCTGCATTTTCATGGGTTTAAATTAAATATTTTTGTTATAAGAGACAATACAAACAACTTTGTGCATCAAACCACTCCTTTCCTGGTAAAAACTGAACTTGATTTTCAAAAATCAATGAATTTGTGACAGCTGAATGTAACATTTTTGACAAGCTAAACATGCAATCTCTGAGTAACATGTAATTTAAGCCACAAAGTAAACTTCGTTCTGTAAAATAAGTAAATGAACTACACAAAAAGCATTTCGAATGCCTCCAGCACGTTACTCCCAAATTAAACATAGTTCACTTACGCACGTTATCACTTCCGTCAAAAACTTAGGCTGGCTGTTGGTTGGAATATTAGAACTAAAAACATCGACATAACATACAATTCATACAATCAACATTCATACAATCTATCTAAATATTTCACACTGCATGCTAAAGAGAATAAATGGCAATCCAATTGAAAAACTTCGGCAGGTTAGTGAACATCGCTCAACATATGTTGGTTTTAACAGATATTTTTATGCACAAACTACACATTCTGATTCTGACATTTCTGATTTGAGTATTTTCAATAATTTTCTATTCTTGACTGATCTCTTTTTCATAATTTTGCCCTGTAGTCATCCATTTTGTCTCTCATGCTAATGTAATATGCATTATAAACTTGACTGGTGAATTTTATATAATGTAGTTTGATCATCTTGTCAGTTGTTTAAAATATTAAGACAGTTATCAAAGTTTGATGAAATGTTGTTTAATTTTCCAATTTTTTTTTTTTTACACAATTTATTACATTTAATTTGCCCATAGCAGATTGAGACTCTATATACTGTATACTTGCTATATTGATTTAAGTGTTTTTAGCATTTGTATGCTTAAACTAAGACAAAATTAAGTATGCTATTTCTGACAGACCACAAAAAGAAACTCAAGGCTTCCTTTAATGTTCAGACCTACACATCTGCAGGTCCTGCTTAACCTTCTTTGGAGTTCAAGCTCATTATTTCAGGGGCACATTTTGTTTGTGTGTGTGTTTAGCCTAAATATTTGTTGTTCTGTCTGATCTGACTTGCTGAGGCAGTGAATGACATCAGGAATCCATAAATAACCTATTTTTTGATTATTGCATTTGGTGTATTTTATTTATTTATTTATTTTTTACAAAGGTGTTGAGACAGCCTGATGACACAGAGGTTATGTAATTAACTATTATGTATTGGCACCTAGACCTGTTGTAGTTCTAGTTTAATATAATAAGCTTCAAGAGAGCCAAACAACAACAGACTGAACATAAGTTTTTGAAATAAACTACAATTGTTAATTTTTATCATTCTTATTTAAATGCATTTCATATATTTATACTTTTTAAATAAAAATTTAAAATTCACATGTAATATATTTTTGATGGCAAAGTTCTGAGAAGTCATTTAAGTTTTTTTCAAATAGTTCTTCAAAGATTACTTATACTCAATTCATTCATAAATATCCGTAAGACGGTTAGAGTGAATTCTGCAGCAGTAATTACAGGAATATTATCATTATTTACGAGAGCTTATTTTTATATTTGCTCTCTGTTCCATTAATTTAACAGTGTAGCATTTTACCTGAATCTGTTGAAATTAGCAGAGTAAGAATATGGTGTCATTAGAGCCATTGTCTTACAGTCATGATGGCTGATGTTGGTGACATTTCTTGGCACATTTACTTTAGCAGTCACCTGGCTAGGCTATTGTCCAGGTCCTGACGTCTCCTTATGGACATCTGATCCCACTTCTCGTGCCAGATTACTGTAATCCTTCTCTTTTCTTTCTGTTCTGTGCATTTGCTTGTGGTGTGGTAACCTTGCTTTAGAATTCGAATCAGAGTTTTCTATTAACAGCATTGAAAATGTTACTTCCATAGCCTTGTGTGATGTGATTAAGAGTGAAAAAGTATATCCAATGTGAAAATGTGTAGGAGAGGATTTGAGTTTATTCATTTGGAAATTGAATTGACTTTTATATTGCTAATTTGCTAGCACTTGTGTTATTGCCTTCTAAAGTGAATTGCTTGTTGAATTCCTAATTTGTAAGTCGCTTTGGATAAATAAATAAATGTAAATGATTGGATCATGGCAGGCGGTTTGAGAGGAAGGCTTGGAAAAGTATGAAAGATTGGTGACATCAACTGAGAGACGTGATTGTAATGATTATTTTAAATAATGTGCATCATTGAATTATGCAAAATAACACAAAGACTGTGCATTTAGAAAGTCAATACTGTCATGTATGTTGACTTTAACCAGTCAAACGCCACTTCATTTATACATCACAGCAAAATGAAACCCTAAAGACTAGCGAAAAGAATGAAAAGGTCGCTATTTTGTTGATTTATTAAATTACCTTTCTCATATACCAAAAAAGGTGTGTATAGTGAAGTTAATTTCTTTGGTGCTCTAGCAAGCTTACTTTAGTATGTAGTTTTGTATGTAGAGTTGTATGTACCACTACAAACTGGAACATTCTTTTGGGAAGTGTATTGATTAGCTTGGGGATGTACATGCACTTGATATGAAATGTCTCCCCCTGGCTTCCGACTTGAGTAGTTACAGTTAGACACTAGACTAGAATAAATGAAAAGTCTTCAGGAAAATCCCTCTATTGTTCAGTATTGTAGCAGGAGAAATGAACATCTAGATGTGAATTAGAATTACAGTAGATACATAAACAGATATTTGATATTGAGGAAAAACTAACATTTGGCATAATTTGTGTATTATGCACATTGAACTAGGGAGATCATCAGATTGACTGATAATGAAAATAAAAAATGTAGTAAAATCTGTATGTTTGTAGTTTGCTGTTCTCTAAAAGTGATCTGTAAATAAATAAAAAAAAAATAGAAAGAAGTTTATTTTTATGTGTCCTCCACTAGTGATTATGCAAAACAACTGGCACATTCTTGCCTAAGCTTGTTCTTTTGATAGTTGGAATGAAGTCAGCAAAAGATAAAAATAGATAATTGTAGACAGATTTAGATTTACGCATCACACATGCTAAATAATGTATATTACATAATATTGTTATGAAACATTGGTGATGAGAGCAGAGTCCCTGCTGATCACTTTGTTTAGGCTCCATCCTCTTCTTTCAACAGATTTCTCTCCTCCTCCATCAGCCAGTTAGCTTGTGTTTCACCTTCTCAGGTATCTGTCTCGCGACTTCGCAGGATGAGCAGCACATTTGTGACCCTCGCCGAGGTTCTGGAAGCCAGAGGAGGACCGCTGGAAGAGGACGAGGTTTGGTCCCTCCTGCTGGGCTCGGCTGAATCACTCGTAGACCTTTCCTACAAAGGTAAAATGTTGAACTTGCTGTTAGTTCTTTTTTCCTGCTGGTGAACAGTGCAGTCCATGCTAAATTAAATGAACATGGATCTGTTTTTCTAGGTCACAATATCTGCAACATTATAACTCCTGCATCACTGCTCTTGTCCGCGACTGGGACTCTGGCGTTCAAGAACTGTGCAATGACAGATGAGGTGTGTGCCTTCACAGCCCCAGAGATGCTGCAAGGCCGTGCCATCTCCACCAAGCTAGCCATGGAGAAGGTCAGTTTCATTTAGCGACATCAGGAGGTTATTTTACACTTAGCCTGCAAAATCTGCCAAGTCCCTCTACAAACATACTGGCAATAGAATCGCCATTGGCTAGTAAATATATATAACATTTACTAGTCAATATACATTTTTAAATCAAATCAGCTTAAAAAAAATCTCCTTTCACAAAATGACAGAAGATATTTTCATACACCCTGATGTTATTGCTCATTCAGTGTTTCTGTATACTAGTAATACTGATACAATAATACTAATAAAATTATAATAATAACATTAACAACAAAAAATGTGCTAAGGTCTGAGACTGCTGGGCTTGTGAGTATTAATCAAGTTGCTTTAGGTCTTTTTTTATTTATTTATATTAATCAACATTTTTATTTATTTATTATAATTTAATCTATTTAATAGATAACTAATATTNAATTATTTTAATATCTTGATTTAGCCCATCCACGGCCCCCCTGCAATACCGCTACGGCCCACCGGGGGTCCGCGGCCCACAGTTTGGGAAGCACTGCTCTAGACTTTTCCACAGACCCCCTTGCGGCCCTCTGGTTTGAAAACCCTGTCCTAGCCTGAAATTTAGTCTAAATGTAGAGGGTTGGATTTATTTTACAAAAGTGCCCTTTTATATGATTGCACATTAGTTGTTGAATACTCATAGAAGAGATACTAATGATTTGTGTCGTTTCTTCCAGATAATCGTGTATTCTCTTGGGATGACTCTGTATTGGTCAGTTGATTATCATCTCCCTCAAAACCAGGTCAGTTTCACAGAAATCCGAGTAAAAAACAAGAAAGTAAAGACCGTATAAGATTGAATGAACAAACCATACCAGTGAAGAATAAGCCAGCTACATTAAACTTTCATCACCTTTTATCTAAAAATATACTGGAAATGTGTCTTCTGCTTGTTTAGCCCATTCAGCTAAGTGACCCTCTGAATTGCCTTCTCCTGAGCATGTGTGAGGACATGGCCCATCGGCGAGCCAACCTGAACACCATCTTGGAGGTGTGTGAAACGCACCACAAAGCGTCTCTCCTGCCTCCTCCTAACAAAGTCATCAAACAGCTGGTAGAGGATGTCTTCCAAGACTCTGTGAGTTAAAAAAAGAGCATTTATACCTCGAACACTTCTCAGTTGACCCACTTAGAAAAATGGTAGCCAAGAAGTTCATGAGATCTTCATTTTCAGGTGGATCGAGCTGCATTAACTGAAAATGTTGTGCAGCTGAGCGGGAAAAGTCAGATGATCAGAGAAAGACTTCATGGTAGGAATACCCTTGAATCTCAAAATCCTGTCCTCTCTTATCCTCTTATAGTTGTGACAATCCTGTAAGACGTGTAGTCAAATAACTAAGAATAATTTTAATGATATATTTTGTAATATTTAGGGGCCAAGCACTGAAGGTTCTTGAAAAACGCACGAACAAAAATCTCTGCAAAGGTTTAGCGTATTCAGATTAAACTGTTATTACAACGATGACCCGAGGGTACCTGCACAGTTTCGGCACAGTGACACCTAGTGGTCAGGAGAAATGTAAAAATAGCTTTTTTTGCTTAAAACTTCCGAATGGTTTGGCCAAATAAAATCACAAAATTGGTCTCTTTAGTTTTGGTATAGCATGCCGAGTCAAACGATACCCATTTTTCCCATATCTGCCATTTTGAATTTTGTCGTAAAATGTCATTTACGAACGCATTGGTGTATTGTTACGAAACTCTGTGTCATCGGCACCATGCAGTGAAGGTACTAAAAATTTCAGGGCTGTGCCACCTTGTGGTCAACAATTATAATGAAATTTCAAAAACATTCTAATAGCATTTGATTAATTTTGCCTATTGTACTTGGGTCATGCAGAGATCATAGATACCACTTTTTTTGTCATAGTCGGTTGAACTTCCTGTCCTGTCCTGCCATTTTGATTTTATTTAAAAACTTACTTTTTCAAACTCCTCCTAGACCGTTGTTCCAATTTCCATGAAAATTGAATCAGAACATCCTCAAACCTTGCTGACAAAAAAACAAAACACAAAGAAAACATGGAATTCAAGTCAATTCGTCAAAACTTTCTCATTTAACGTGAAAACAAATTCTACGAACAGCACGCCAAAAAATGGACGTGAGGCTATATCTCCGCAACACTTTAGCATATTCTAACCAAACTTGGTGATTATGAATATGAAAAATTGTTGCTGTTTTTCTTTTTGCTTATAACTTCCAAACAGTTTGACCGAAAATCTCATACAAAATCTCAAAAATTGTCACACTGACCACACCAGGGGTGTGTTTCCTGTACAACGATGTAACTCGCTGATTAACTAGCATAGTACGATGCATCATTGGAGAAACTAACCAACTAGTCACAGCTGTTTCCCAAAACCATAGTAACCTCTGTCATTTGAACCACATTGGTTCAACAATATAGAACTTTCGTTAATGATGTCACGCGCAGGTGGGGGAGTAATAACTTCTGCTAATTAAACTATTTGAGATTTCGTGGCACTTAATGACTACTTGATGTAATGGGTATTTATAGACAGTGGTGGACAAAGTACACAAATCAAGCACTTGAGTAAAAGTACAGATACCCTATTCAAATATTACTCCTGTAAAAGAATAAGTACTCATTTTTAGTTTTACTTGAGTAAAAGTAAAAAATTACTTGATTTTTAATGTACTTGACTATTAAAAGTAAAAAGTACTGATCGATCAACCCTATTTATTCTAGCCAGCACTAATCAGACAAGTCAGTGGTCAGCACTAATAAGAAAGATTAATGCATTTATAATTAATGCACTTATTTGCATAATATTGCAAATAAGCAAACCTTTTATTTTATTACCAACACTTATTATCAAAACATTAAATGTTAATATACTAAAATACTGATTTAAGTTACTGATAATTCAAGTGTGCAAACAAGTTAAATAATATACCATGTAGTATTTTAAATATGGGGAAATCAAAATGTGTTTAAATATGTGGCAACAAATGGTATACAAATAATATACAATGTACAATGTAAAATACAATGTACAGAAGTCACATGGGGCAAAATGTGTTAACATTTTAAGAATAATGCTATGCAAACATACAGGTGCTGGTCATATTATTAGAATATCATCAAAAAGTTGATTTATTTCACTAATTCCATTCAAAAAGTGAAACTTGTATATTATATTCATTCATTACACACAGACTGATATATTTCAAATGTTTATTTCTTTTAATTTTGATGATTATAACTGACAACTAAGGAAAATCCCAAATTCAGTATCTCAGAAAATTAGAATATTGTGAAAAGGTTCAATATTGACACCTGGTGCCACACTCTAATCAGCTAATTAACTCAAAACACATGCAAAGGCCTTTAAATGGTCTCTCATTCTAGTTCTGTAGGCTACACAATCATGGGGAAGACTGCTGACTTGACAGTTGTCCAAAAGACGACCATTGACACCTTGCACAAGGAGGGCAAGACACAAAAGGTCATTCGAAAAGAGGCTGGCTGTTCACAGAGCTCTGTGTCCAAGCACATTAATAGAGAGGCGAAGGAAAGGAAAAGATGTGGTAGAAAAAAGCAATAGGGATAACCGCACCCTGGAGAGGATTGTGAAACAAAACCCATTCAAAAATGTGGGGGAGATTCACAAAGAGTGGACTGCAGCTGGAGTCAGTGCTTCAAGAACCACTACGCACAGACGTAGGCAAGACATGGGTTTCAGCTGTCGTGTTCCTTGTGTCAAGCCACTCTTGAACAACAGACAGCGTCAGAAGCGTCTCGCCTGGGCTAAAGACAAAAAGGACTGGACTGCTGCTGAGTGGTCCAAAGTTATGTTCTCTGATGAAAGTAAATTTTGCATTTCCTTTGGAAATCAGGGTCCCAGAGTCTGGAGGAAGAGAGGAGAGGCACACAATCCACGTTGCTTGAGGTCCAGTGTAAAGTTTCCACAGTCAGTGATGGTTTGGGGTGCCATGTCATCTGCTGGTGTTGGTCCATTGTGTTTTTTGAGGTCCAAGGTCAACGCAGCCGTATACCAGGAAATTTTAGAGCACTTCATGCTTCCTGCTGCTGACCAACTTTATGGAGATGCAGATTTCATTTTCCAACAGGACTTGGCACCTGCACACAGTGCCAAAGCTACCAGTACCTGGTTTAAGGACCATGGTATCCCTGTTCTTAATTGGCCAGCAAACTCTCCTGACCTTAACCCCATAGAAAATCTATGGGGTATTGTGAAGAGGAAGATGCGATATGCCAGACTCAACAATGCAGAAGAGCTGAAGGCCACTATCAGAGCAACCTGGGCTCTCATAACACCTGAGCAGTGCCACAGACTGATCGACTCCATGCCACGCCGCATTGCTGCAGTAATTCAGGCAATGGAGCCCCAACTAAGTATTGAGTGCTGTACATGCTCATACTTTTCATGTTCATACTTTTCAGTTGGCCAAGATTTCTAAAAATCCTTTCTTTGTATTGGTTTTAAGTAATATTCTAATTTTCTGAGATACTGAATTTGGGATTTTCCTTAGTTGTCAGTTATAATCATCAAAATTAAAAGAAATAAACATTTGAAATATATCAGTCTGTGTGTAATGAATGAATATAATATACAAGTTTCACTTTTTGAATGGAATTAGTGAAATAAATCAACTTTTTGATGATATTCTAATTATATGACCAGCACCTGTACTAGTTTTATATAATTTGAAACTACTACAACAGTGGGGAAGATGTACTGGCATTAATTTGCGTTATATTGAACCAATTCAGCAGGTTCATTGGAAAGAATGGCAATTTCTTCAGTTCGAAATAATGAAGAACGCGGTATATTTTTATGGAATGTAGCAGAGTAAAAATGACAGTATTGTGCTTTGGAATGTAATGAACTAAAAGAAAATTTTCCTGAAATAAAAATACTCTGATAAAGTACAGATACTTTAAAAAAAATGTAGAAATACTTTTTTACTGTCCACTTTACTTTGTTACTGAGTTTTAGGGTGTCGTTATCTTTGCACGTCAGATCCTTTGCATAACAGGTCTAAGTGGGTGTTGATGCCACATATTTGTCTTAAAATCTGTCCTTAACTAACCGTTTCAGTGGTAATCCAGACGCTGTCCTTGGATAATAATATATTTATCCCCAAAATTAAATTAGTAAAACCCTGCAGGTTTGACCAACATGTGCGTAAGAAAGAACCCCTGCACCAATAAAATAGTGTCCACAATAGGATTACCGGTTTAACCTAAACCTGAACATGGGATTACAAAAGGTTGTAATCAGGCTCAAAGAGCTGATGCTTCAGAGCAAACCTAAAATATAAGTGTAGTGCTAATATGTTTGGCCACTTTCCAGAGGTCTTGTGCAACCATGTGCAGTATAAACTGCTGTGTGTATACAATGAGCGCACAGTATACATTATGTGATGGTAGTGATCAGGTCTCTGTTGAGCAGGTAAGCGTGGACCATATCCTGGTTATACAGAGGGGAACGGAGCTACAGGAGAGACTCGCAGACTTTCTCTGGACTCAGAGTCAAAGCAAGGTATGCTCATACACTACCGTTCAAAAGTTTGGAGTCAGTCAATTTTTTTTTAATGTTTTTGAAAGAAGTTTCTTTTGCTCACCAATTCTGCATTTATTTGATCGAAAGTACAGTAAAACAGCAATGTTAAATTGTTAAATGTTATTACAATTTAAAATAACTTTTCTATTTTTATATATTTTAAAATGTAATTTATTCCTGTGTTGACAAAGCTGAATTTTCAGCAGCCATTACTCCAGTCTTCAGAGTCACATGATCCTTCAAAACTAATTCAGATATGCTGATTTGGTGCTCAAGAAATATTTCTTATTATTATACTTTTTCTTTGATATATAGAAAGTTTTAAAAAACAGTGTTTATTTGAAAAAAATATATATTTGGTAACATTATGAATGTTATACTGTCACTTTTGATCAATTTAATGCATTCTTGCTGAATAAAAATATTGATTTCTCACTGAACCACAATTTTTTAACAACAATTTATGTCAGATATTTAGATGTTTTTTTTAAAACTATTGTTGCTGTTTAAAATCGCATGTGTGTAAATTTGCATGTTCTCAATTTTTTTATTTATTTTTTGCTCAGCATTTGGACATTCATTTTAGCTGATTTGTTTGGGGTTTTTTTTGTTTGTTTTTTTGCTCAGTATTAAGACGTAGTATTTATTTAGAGCATTCATTTTAGCTGATTTGTTTTTTTTGTTTTGTTTTTTTTCAGAAATTTCCCATCAACAGAAAACCTGGTCTCTCAGAAGTAGACCTAGTCAGACCACATCCTATCAGGGCTCAAACAGGTTGGTAGTCTTGTTATGCACTTTTAAATTTAATATCAGGCTATTAGCAATTAGTGCTGGTTAATGTCAGTCTTTGATGCTTTGGTATCCCAGAATTCCACTGGGGCTTCACCACAGACGAAGCACAAGTTGTTGGCTGTCCCGGAGTACATGCCCCAACGTTCCCAACAAGGGTGAAGCCCGAGCTTCTAGTCCCTGCATTACTATTAGTGAGTCTGCAGTCAGCCTCTCCCAAAAGAAAGCTAAGGTAATGAGCTTAATATCTGTGCTGTATTACAATATGAATGCTGCATCCTATTCTAATTTAATAGTTGTTAATTGTCTGTTTTTCATGTTTTAATTGTAGAGTCTTGGACCTGAATTTTCCAGGATGATTGATGAACCTCAAATAATTTTAGAGCTGCCAGGCTCTTTAGTGGTAAACTGCATTTCCGTATTTTTGGTTACATTATAAAATGAACTTCGGTTGAAAGTGTTCAGCACTTCTGTTCAGCTTTACTGCATTCTAAGGTTTGTGTCTCTGTATATTTATCTTCTTCTCCCTTTCTCTCTCGATCGATACAGTCAAAGAAAGGCAAGTCAGGCTTCTCTCAAAGAGAAGTTTACGTGATCATGCCAAATGAACAGTGTGTGGCAGTGAAATGTGACATCAAGTCCCATGGGAGAGATGTGTTCGACATGGTTGTGGCGCACGCTAACCTCGTGGAGCACTTTTACTTTGGCCTTGCTTTCATTGATGGTAATGTAGTCTTCAATACTGTATGTTATCTTTTGTGTGTGATGTTAATGACTGAAAGATGATCACATGTTTATATTATCTACACTTTGAGCTGTCTTGCATAAATGATTAATTACATTTTTCTCATTTAGATGGTGAATTTTTCTTTTTGGACCCTGAGACAAAAATCTCAAAGGTTGCCCCAGATTACTGGAAGAAAGTGGCTTCTGCAACATTTACCGTTTTTCTCCGTGTCAAATTTTTCCCTGATGACATCTCCTACATACTGTATGTCGTTTTTACTGTTTACATTTACTGTATATCATATTTAGATTGTCTGCTTAAAGACCCCTTGACATCAGGCTTTTATCTATGTTTGTTGGGTTTGGGGTCACCTATGTAGTAGGGTACTCCAAAAATAAACTTTTTAGTACATATACACTACCTTTTAAAAGGTTGGTGTCAGTAAGATTTTTTTGTTGAATGAAATTAATACTTTTATTCAGGATGGATTAATTAAATTGATCAAAAGTGACAGTAAAAACATTTATAATGGTACAAAAAAAACCTGATTTAATTAAATGCAGCCTTGGTGAGCATAATATACTTCTTTCAAAACATTGAAAAATCTTACTGACCTTAAACTTTTGAACACATTTAAAGAAGTCTATCTCTTCCAGGAAAATGAACTGAAGAGAAAACTGCACTTCTCAAGTGATTTCATGGGGTCTTTAATGACCATTACTCCTAATTGTTTGCAATGAAGGCTTTTATTCTAATACTCACTTTTTGTTTTTGTCTTATTATTTTAAAAGGCATAGATTTACGCGGCACCAATACTATCTCCAGCTGAGGAGAGACGTTCTGGAGGACAGAGTGTACTGTAATGAGGAGACTGCATTGTTTCTAGCTGCACTAGCACTGCAGGCTGAGTTTGGAGATTATATGCCTGAAGTGAGTCAGATATTAATGAGCATTTTAATTTTCAACAGACCTAACTGGACAGTATTTTGAGAAATCACTCTGACTTTTTCAGGTTTACGGGAAGAACTATTTCCAGATGGAGCAGTACATCTCTAAGAGAGTCATAGAGAAAGTGGCCTTGCCCTGTTTAAGAGAGGAGTTGCCAAGGTTACATGCCAATAATGCCCAGATGCTTCCAGAGGAGGCTGAGATGGAGTTCTTAAAGGTTCTTTCTTTTGGACTTTTGGATCAAAATAATTGTACTTTTCTTCAGATATTTGGATGTTGGATCATAGTTGTCAATACCTTCTATGTCATTCATGCCTTTATAGATTGCACAGCAGCTACCAGAGTACGGCGTGCTGTTTCACAGAGTAGCCCGTGAAAGGAAACCTATTATTGGAGAGCTGGTTTTGGGAATTTGTGCCAAAGGAATTATGGTATATGAAGTCAAGAACAGTTCTCGGATGTTAAGCCGCAGATTTCAGTGGACAGAGACAGACAGTCTGTCGACAAGTGTGAGTTTACGGCTGTCATTTGTGTGGCTAATATTGCTTGTTTAGCTCTTTCTTGTTACTTCATTAAATCCAGCTATTTCAAGTTAAAAACACCTACATGATGTTTTGGGTGAAGGTTTTAATCACTTTCTGTTAATCCTACCATAGAGACGAAAATTTACCATTGAGTGCAGCCCAAGTGGGAAGAAGCACTCGTTTGTGACGGAGAGCTCAAAGATCGCACAGTACCTCCTGAACCTCTGCTCAGCCCAGCACAAGTTTCACAGTGAGATGACCTCTCGTCAGCTGACCTACTGTTTAGCCTCAGGTGTGTCCAATTATTTGTGTATACAGTCATTTGAAGTTGAATATACAATGGAGTCCAACAGAAAGTGACACCACTAGTGAAAATGCTTCTATTTTGCATTCTTTTCATGCAAATAGAATTTCAACACTCATTTTTTCAATACAAATTATATATTTATCTTTTCCAAAGAGCTTATGTTATGCTTCAGTGGACTCTCCCTTTTATTAGTTTGTTTTTATCAGCTGGAAAAGATTTGTTAATTTTTTAGGATCATGAATAAGCTGAATTTATTGGAGTTCACAGGTGGTTAATTATTTCTCTTATCTCTCATTCTAGATGACAACATAGCTAAATATACATCAATATGCCGTGCTCGACACAATCAGATAAAGAGGCTGTCTTGCTCGGAGATTGTGCTCAATAATATTGGTTTGAATGTGTTACCAAACGACTCCATAAGCAAGTCTTGCGATGACCTGTCAGCAAAGATCGGAGTTCGGATTCGGCAACAAAACGAAGTAAATTACATTCCTGAACCAACAGCTACAAGTGAACTGAAAGACCAAAGCCCAAGCAACAGGTGTGTCAATGGATCCACTTTGCACACCATTCAAATCCCAATGCAAAATCAAATATATATTAAAGGCCTATTGTGTTGATCTTTCCTCCTTGCAGCCCACCAGACACTTTCGGCTCTCCAATCTATCGCATCATGTCCAATGTTTCTTTGCAAAAGCAGGACTCAGAGGTTCATTCCACCACCTCGTCTATAAGAGGTTAACAGTTCTTCATGACTGATCTATTGGGAACTGATTATAAACATTACAACTTAATAACACTCTTTAAACATTAAAAACAACAGTTATTCTCAACATAACATGATATGAGAAATGTGTATTTCAACTAAATCTTTTTTTCTCAGTGGACACACCAACAAGAACAACTCCAGAGAGAGAAATCATCTGTGTTATTTTAAAGAAGGATCCCAAACTTGGCTTCGGTGAGTAAAAATGAGCATGCATCTTTTATATACTAACGTGAAGCGTTTGCAGTAAACCTGCTCCAAAACCTTGATGTATCACTGTTTTTGCAAAGGTTTTGTAATAGTCGGGGAAGACAACACAGGGAAGTTAGATCTTGGAGTTTTCATTGCATCCATCGTTCCCGACGGGCCAGCTGATAAGGATGGCAGAATCAGACCAGGTAAAATCCTGACCATTTTCCATCTTTTATGCCAAAAGAAACAAATAAAAGAAGCTGAAAGTCTTTTTCTTTTCTGTTTAGGTGGTCGGCTGATCTCTCTGAATAAGATCAGTCTAGAGGGGGTGACGTTTAATATAGCTGCTGCCATACTGCAGAACAGCCCAGATGAAGTGGAGCTCATAGTGTCCCAACCCAAACGTACGTCTTCATATTGTACCATGTGATTCCATATCGTTCACATGATCTATCTTTATACTATTTCACTAAAGGTGAAGTGTGTAATTTTTTTAAATATTAAAAATACATTCTCTTATACCAGCTTAATATGCTGAGACAAAGCCATTACTGTATGTTTGTATTTTTCAATAACATTTGGTGATATGAATTTCTCACTTCACCTTTAAAAGGAAGAAAACTGACAAAGCTAACCACTGTCAGGTAAAATGTTTTCATTTTTTGTTCATGTTCAGAGGATTTTCGGGACAGTAAGACCTCCCTGGCTACAAGTAATTTAGGGATGATGCTGGAAAAAGGCTTTGGCTCCCAAAGCACCCTGAGTGCAGAGTACAGGCCTGTGATGGAGGAGCTGGAGGAGACTCTTTCCAGCATTATGGCTCCTAAAATGGGCAAAAGGCTGCACATACCTGTGGTGCGGATTCTGGATATTCAGGTGTGATTTACAGTGATGCAGCTTGTCCAGATTATTAAAAAAAAAATCTGACATTATGAACCAATACTGATTTTAACCAAAATTATTTTTTTATTTGTTCATCCGATGCAGGATGGGATGTCTAATAATTCTTCTAGCTTCAGCTTAAAGCCAGGTGAAGTAATCTACATGGAGCTCAGAAAGATCAACAGCAGCTTGGGAATCAGTGTTGCTGTGAGTTTTAACTCTGTGTGGCGTTCATTTCAGTTCTTGAATCTTAAAACGTGGATAGTGATACTATTGTTTTATGATTTTTAGGGGGGAATCAACACTAATGTACATCATGGAGGAATCTACATCAAAAGCGTGATGCCAGGAGGAGCCGCAGATCAAGATGGAAGAATACAGATAGGTTAGGATTCATCATTACCAATGATAAAACATGATAAATATTCAGATTTCAAAATATTCTATTAGTCACACTTTTCTTAAAATAATGTTTTAAAGATCTAATTTTTGTAAGATGAAGGTCTGTAAGATGAAAGGAGTCTCTTTTTCTCACCAAGGCTGCATTTATTTGATAAAAGATATACTGTAAAACAGTAATATTGTGAAATATTGTAACAATTTAATATTTTTCTATTTTAATATATTTTTTAAATGTTAATAATAAATGTACTGTCACTTTTAAACGGTAGTGGCATGTATTACAGTTTTTTTGTGTGTGTGTTTTATGCATATTTGTCTTCTCCTTGATGACAAATATGACTCAGATGTTCCTAACATGCTAATGAGCATGAACATGCAACTCCTGACTGGTTGTGATGCATGACTGGTGTTGACAGCTCAATGATGTGTTGTGTGGGTGACAGGTGACAGGCTGCTGGAGGTGGACGGCTGTAACCTGCGTTCCGTCACACACAGACAGGCAGTGGAGTGCCTAAAAAGGACGGGAGAGGTACTGACATGTTTGCTTTACTTTTGAGCGGTACAATCACAACTGTTTATGTAGTTAGCTGTTGAATATGATTGAGCCTAGTCTAGTCTAGTGTTCATAATTCGGAAGTTATGTAAGACTGTTTCTGCTGAAAGTAAAAAATAAAAATGCAAATGTGAGATTAAGTTTAAAATAAGACTTAAATTATATATATATATATATATATATATATATATATATATATTTATTTATC